>CM076614.1:30381067-30894907 GCA_038502775.1 Hippodamia convergens
TCTCGAAATCTAAGTTCAAAATGTCAAGTTTTTCTCTCTAGACTGAATCGGAAGAACATAACACGAAAAAAATTTTTTTTCAACTCGAGAATCCATTTTCAAAAGTGAAAGAGTCACCCTGTATATTGGAGTTCGCGAGAGCTACGTAATGGAAGTTAAAAATGAATTTTCAAATAACCCACTAAACCAGATTAACTTTCATTGGTATGGCTCGAAACCATCACGTGGTGAAAATTCATTTGTTTTTCATTTCCCACAAGAGAGAACTGATTGCCTTACACTGAAAAGCATGCATTTTCATGTATGAGTAATGAGAGAAACGACAATGTGAAACATTACACACTTTATGATCTGTTCGTAACAGCAAAACATTGCAAACGGCGAGGAAAGCCAAAAAAACGACGAGTTTTTTTGATTCAGTTCATCATTCAACATTTTAATTCCTTCAGCAATTTTTCTTACCTATCCTCATGATTTTTTGAAAATTTCAATCGACATTGACATTGAAATTTTTAATATTCTTCAATGAAGGTTTAGTGAAAGTAATTTTTATTACTCGTATAAGATTGACAATCTTTCCACACTTGTATTAAAAACTAATTCTATTTGTTTTTTACAGTGCAGTGCAAGGTTTGTTCAGATGGAGCATTTCCTGATGGACTGCATAGACGAGAATGCATAGAATGAAAAAACAATTACTGTGCTGAAATCAGTATGAAAATACCTTTAAAATGAGGTATCACTCACCCCATCTTCCCTATTCAAAAATTGGGGGTGAGGGTTGTAGTAGCAAGGGTTGAAGCGCTATGCGTCCGTAACCTACATCTTAAGTTGTCCCCCTCGAAACAGAAATCGACCTGTCCGAGCATTTCTATCGAAAAAATTTATTTCGTCTGTAATCTCGTCTGTTTCGTTTTCAAATGGCCAACCTGTATATATATTCCTATGAAAAAGAGAACTGAAATAAAACAATAAATGTTGAAACAAAAAGTACCTAAGCTAAGGTAAAAAAAAACGGGTATCATAACATTCTTCGTATGATACTATAAAATCATACGATACTATCATCACTGGTATCATACGAAACTATACAGCCAGGGGAAAAAAACCTCGGCCGAAAAAACCTGGCTCCCCGTAAAAAAAATAACATAAAATATCATATGCATTTTAGAAATGCATTTGCTACTTTAAAAAACATCAACATTCAGATTTCTTGGTAAAATAATGTTCGGAGGTTTATAAATATTTATGACAGAAATGTCACAAAATTTGAAAGAAATAAAAAAAAACTCCATCAATTTCCCCTTTCCGAATCTTTGGAAATAACGAACTAATAATTTTTTAACATAACAAGCTAAACTTGTAAAAAATCAATTAATACATAACTTTCAACTGTCCTCTTCCACGAGGATTTTTTTTCTGTTGCCGTGTGGGTTTCTTGCAGAAGAATCACTTCGATACCATGTTCATCAGCTAATTTGGAGACGTAATCACACTTGTCTTTCGAAATCCTTCGATATTCAAATTCAAAATCCACAAATTCTCGCTCTCTGGTCGTGAGGGTTTTTCAAACCGGATACGACCTTCCAGGTGATGATTTTTCGGCACTTCAGATGCTTGAAGACCGCTACGGGACCCCAATGAAAGGCAATCATCTCCCATAGATAAACCAAACATTTTTTGAAACATAGATGAATTCAAAATAGTAATCATCGAAATGAATACCATTTTCAATTCCCAGGCTCAGAGATCTTTTATCATGAGGTTGGAGAAATGATATTAGATTTTGTCACTGAGATGAGAGATATACCGATTTCGGCCTTGTTGGGCCTCATCAGCATCCCGCACATCTCAGGACAAAATTTTCATAAAAAAATTGCAAATTTGAAGCAATTGGTTGTGAAGTAATGAGTGAAATATTACAATTATCATGAAGATTTTGTCATGAGATGTGCCTGGGAATTGAAAATGGTATTCACTTCGATGATTACTATTTTGAATTCATCTATGTTTCAAAAATGTTCTCGATGTGGCCTCCGTAAAGGCAAAGAATTTTCTTTTTCTTATAAACGAAACATGTTATAACACAAGAAAACAGAATATTTATCAGGATTATATATTTTACAATCAACTGTCAAATATCATACGAACGTCAACGTCATTTCGAAGCGCCCTATATCCTTTGGAAGGAATCGAAGGGTCAAGAGAAAGGTTGAAGAAAAAAAACGTTTTTTCGATCGGATATTCTGGAGTAACCCTCCTGGCCGGCTGTTTTTAGTCGGCTCATCCATGTTGGCAGCCCTGAAACTCGTTCACTCGGGGCTTCTTTCACTCGGGTCTAATTTAGCCTCCGAGCGGAGGAACTAAATGAAGTTTAATGTAATCGGGCAAGTTTCCACTATTCACAACAGGTGCTCTCCCTGTTATGTTCGAACACCTCGACCTATAATGAAACAATCTTCATTATATACTCCTCTCCTGTTCTTAAAACAGCGTTTGCAGCCGTTCGTTCGTTGGGGGTAACTCCCAAAAGCCGCTGGAGTAATTTTACGACACTTCTCTGAGTTTGTTCGCTTCGGGATTGAAGTATGTTGAAGCATCAGGCCGTATTTTAGCAGGGTTAACTTTCTGCGGATGCCAAGAAGCTCCTGGAGTTGGAAAAACCTCTTGTGGTAGTATAGATGGCGGTATCGTAGATACGTCAAATGATGAATGTCAAGAATTGGTGCGACATCTGTCGGCGATACTTGTGTATTATCATACAAGTGGTATATTTAAGTGAGAGGGTGTATATACTCTGAGCAGAAAAATTAACGCAGATTCTGAAAATCTCAATTTTAATGAAAGTTAACTCTACATTGACTTTATAACTTATTTTTTATCCTCTCGGGAAGATTTTGAACGAAACAAGACACATTAAATGGAAGAAAAATTCAGGATTTCACCGAATCTTATGTGAAAGAAGAGAACTGAACAATTTTCAAAATACTGAAATACTAATAAGTGATTTAATACTTGGTATTTCCACCCCTTGCGTTAATTACAGCTCGGCAACGACGGTTCATACTCAAAATGAGTGATCTTGAAATGTTCTGATCTAATCCTTCCCAGATTTCTCCCAGTTGGATTCCTAAGTCATTGAGAGTAGCTGGATGATTTTCTGAACTTCTCAGCCTTCTATTGAGGTTGTCCCAAACCTGCTCAATCGGATTGAGATCTGGACTTCTTGCTGGCCATAAAAATGAAATTTTCACCATTGCATGGGGCAAATGGCTCTACATGCTCTTCAAGAATGTTCCTTATTTACTTATCAGCATTCATAGCTTCATTATCAACGACCACTAGGTCTGTGCGAGCAGTCAAAGATATTTCACACCCATACCATAATCGATCCTCCCCCGAAACCAGTGGTATTCAGGAAATTACACTGAGCATATCTTCCATGTGGACGTCTGTATACAAGGGAACGTCGATCACAATGGTAGAGGCAGAATCTAGACTCATCTGTGAAGAGAACTCTTTCCCAAGCGGCCACTTCCCAATGGATATGCTCTCTCGCAAAATCCAAACGCGCCCTTCGATGGGCTGGGGTAAGAGCTGAGCCTTTAATCATATTCTCTGAGGCGATTTCTTATTGTCTGAGTGCTAATTCGCACCCCATGAGTTTGCTCAAGCTGATTTTGAAGGAGGCGAGCGGTTGCAAACCGTTGTCTCAACGAAGAAACTCTCAAGTAACGTTCTTGAATGGCAGTTGTTACCCGTGGTCTACCCTGTCCTGGTCTTCAGACGTTCATACCTGTCTCCCTGAATCGCTGCAACATTCTGGACATACTTGTATGGGAAACTCCAAACCTTTCTGCAATTCTTGTGTATGTCCACCCTTCTTCTCGCAAAACTACCGCTTGGGCACATTCCTCTTGGGTCAAATTGATCACTAGAATTGATCGAGAACAACTGATTTTAGAATGGAGCCAATATATTCAAAATCTGATTATATCATCTTTTTTTATTCCTGCTGGGAAAAAACATCTGTATTGAAGAAAAACGTTGAAAGTGGATAACATATGCATGCATAATTCTGATAAAAATAATTATCATTGGGAACATCTTCAGTTGTAGAATAAATTCGAGATTTCCATAATGTGCGTTATTTTTGCGCAGTGTATTTATGATTCACCAAAAAAAAAATCAAACAGCTCGTTCTGGATGTTGAAGTTCCTTTGTCAATAATTAATATAGAAGGTATCCCTATAATTCGATGAATTTCTTCCCCACTCAGTGTGAAAACCCCTTCTTTTCAAATCACGGACCAAACATCCAAATCCACCAGAATCATTAAAAAAAATCCAGAAACAACGCAAATTACTCCCAGTCTGATCTCGTTATCTACTCCCCTAATTTCCAGGTGTTTCCCAGTTTCTCCTGGCGCTCGCCTGAGGTCCTGTCTCATCAGATAAACATGTCACGTTACGCCTTATGCCCCTCCTGGACGCGGATGCACTAATTGCGTTTATACCTGGCCTTAAATATTCCGGGGTCAGGCCACTGTTTCAACCGGCCAGATTCAATTCAGGAGTCTGATGCCGTACCTGAATTATTACGGTGTTCTGCGTCTATTTTTTATATCGCCCATTACGGGCTTAATTGGGTCTTTGAGATGCAGTCGTCCCATTAATTAACTATAATTAATCTAGGCAAAAACTATTTTCTCGAATTCTGTCATTCAACTTTTCCCGAATTTCTTGAAACAACAGAAAACCTTCTGATCAAAAATGGAGGAGGCCCAATTTCATCGAATCACATCACAAAGAAAGAACCAAGAAACATTATAAATTTTACATTAAAGAAGACACGCGACACTATTTCATCTATGACCTAAACTGAGTTATTTTTTACCCGGATGACAAGCTAAATTGTTCAACTTACAGTTATACTGTGTATTGAAGAACGAGTTCAGAATATTTTCATGAATTGTTACTTATTTTGAGGTCTTCAATCAGCTCCAAAAATATTTAATTTTCTTAACTGTACAAAGATGTTATAAATTGATCTAAAAACACAGTCAACCAAATTCTTCGAAATTGCAGTTTTAGGACAGAAAAACTATTGCCTTTCAACAATTTAGACAGTTGAAACAATCGAAACATAACAGAAAACAATTATGTCGAAGAGAAACAAATGCAGAGCTCTTTCGTTGTCTGCAGTTTCATAATTTAGTCGATATTCAGCAGGAAATATGCACCACCGGTTCCAAATTATTAATTTGAATTCACGCTATTCGTGCAGAACAGTTGACACTTGACAACCAGATCAAAAAGTTGATTCACCATGCGACAAAAGAATTAATTCGATCACTGTCAAAACGGCAGAGGATGCCAACTGGAAAACACGAAAGTACGTCGACTCTCTAATTTTTTTTTTCGAAAAGAACATGAATGAATAAAGACGGGCGTTTGGAGCAAGGTGTCGGCTATCTCCACCGACGGAGGAAGTGGTAAACGGCATGTTCCGTTGAAGGCGGCATCATGAAACAATTACGACTATCAAACACGTAATTTATGCTGGCCACATGTAGCCGATTTATGCGGCCAAACGATCAGGATAGGACGGACGAGCTTTTACCGGAATCCGGGATCAGGGCAGGATTCCAGAAGAATTGGGCCTGAACCAACGTCAGATGGCTTCCACTGCTGCATCTGAGTTCATGGATTCTCCTTCAATCAAAGGTCTGCAGAAAACTTTTGTAATCTATCATGAACCTAGACCATTCAAATAATATTCTCTGAACATCGACAACTTCAATTGAATTCTAGACTGAATAATTTCTTATTTATTCTTCAAAACCACTAGCAAAGAGGATTCTTCCACTAGGATGCTCAGTAGAATAGAAATCCCAACACCGTCTGACACCAAATGTTCACTTCTTCCACTACAGGAATGATATTCTCCCTCTTTAGGAAAGAAGAAATCAAGAGATCAGAAGAATGGAGGGGGACATTCCCAGATCAAAAGAACATGGGTGAGCTTCTGATAACGTCTTGCTTTATGACAGTTGTATTGGAAGCCCAATAGACCTGATCTCTTCACTCTACAAGTCGATCTTGGTCATTCCAAGAGTCTGAAAACTACTTCTTGGTCAGTCGAAGACTCGTGTCTGTCAACTTACCACTCTGCTATCGTTTCCAGCTATCAAAAAGAGCCACAAATGATTATAATTCCACCCTCACCATGCCTCAGATTACGATTTTTCCTCTGGCCCATAAATAGATCAAGGTTTAAGCCCTGTTGCTTCAAGAAGTACCTAATGATAAGAGGTCTTCATGAAATGCTAGGTCTAGTTCAGAGTCTCAAAGGATGACTAGGAAACTCGAAATTGTTAGCCAAGAAGACCATTTCAAACCCTCAAGAGAAAGTCACCCATTCCAGACTGTGAAGATCAGAAGAATCCTGCGAGCTGTACACTACGTTGTTGCTGAAACAGCTCATCTGGAGGAACAATAGACCTCCAGGTAGCAGAGGAATGAATCCCAAATCTGATCCTTTTAATACATCCATTCTCTTCACTCTACAAGTCAATCTTAGCCATTCCAAGAGTCTGAAAACTACTTCTTGGTCAGTCAAAGACTCGAGTCTGTCGACTTACAATCTCTGCAATCGTTCCCAGCTATCGAAAAAAGCCACAAATGATTACAAATCCACCCTCACCATGCCACAGATTACGATTTTTCCTCTGGCCCCTGAATAGATTAAGGTTCCTGTAAAAAGGACTTGATGAAAAGTCTTCAGAGAATGCTAGGTTTCGTTCATACTCTGAGAGGATGACTAGGAAACTCGAAAAAGGTTGAGAAGAAGACCATTAGAAACCTTCAAGAGCAAGGAAGCCATTCCAGACTCTGAAGATCAGAAGAATCCTGGTAGTAGATTGCGAGTTCTTTACCATGTAGTAGCTTAAAACAGCTCCTTTGGAGGAACAATAGACCTCCAGATTGCAAAGAAATGAATCCCCAATCTGATCCTTTCAATACATCTACCCTCTTCCCACCATAAGTCGATCTTAGCCACTCCAAGAGTCTGAAAACTACTTCTCGGTCAGTCTTAGACTCTCATCTGTCGACTTACCACTCTGCTATCATTCCCAGCTATCAAAAAATGCAAAGAATGGTTACAATTCCACCCTCACCATGCTACATCTCACGATTTTCTTTTGGCACCTAAATAGTTGAAGGTTCAGGTCCTGTTGCTTTAGGAAGCACCTAATGATTATAGATCTCCAGAGAATGCTAGGTCTAGTTCAGAGTCTGAGAGGATTTCTGGGAAACTCGCCATTGTTAGCCCAGAGAGCAATCAGAAACCTTCAAGAGCAAGGAAGCCAGTCCAGATACTGACTGATGCTTTCAATACATCTATTCTCTTCACTCCACAAGTCGATCTTAGCCATTCCAAGAGTTTGAAAACTACTTCTTGGTCAATCTAAGACTCGAGTATGTCGACTTACCACTCTGCTATCATTCCCAGCTATCAAAAAATGCAAAGAATGGTTACAATTCCACCCTCACCATGCCACATCTCACGATTTTCTTTTTGGCACCTAAATAGTTGAAGGTTTAGGTCCTGTTGCTTTAGGAAGCACCTAATGGTGATAGATCTCCAGAGAATGCTAGTTCTAGTTCAGAGTCTGAGAGGATTTCTGGGAAACTTGCCATTGTTAGCCCAGAGAGCAATCAGAAACCGTCAAGAGCAAGGAAGCCAGACCAGATACTGACTGATCCTTTCAATACATCTATTCTCTTCA
Organism: Hippodamia convergens; assembly: GCA_038502775.1. Classification (NCBI taxonomy): domain Eukaryota; kingdom Metazoa; phylum Arthropoda; class Insecta; order Coleoptera; family Coccinellidae; genus Hippodamia; species Hippodamia convergens. Next base: position 30,388,860 of record CM076614.1, read on the forward strand.
CTCCACAAGTCGATCTTAGCCATTCCAAGAGTTTGAAAACTACTTCTTGGTCAATCTAAGACTCGAGTATGTCGACTTACCACTCTGCTATCATTCCCAGCTATCAAAAAATGCAAAGAATGGTTACAATTCCACCATCACCATGCCACATTTCACGATTTTCTCTTTGGCACCTAAATAGTTGAAGGTTTAGGTCCTGTTGCTTTAGGAAGCACCTAATGGTGATAGATCTCCAGAGAATGCTAGGTCTAGTTCAGAGTCTGAGAGGATTTCTGGGAAACTCGCCATTGTTAGCCCAGAGAGCAATCAGAAACCTTCAAGAGCAAAAAAGCCAGTCCAGATACTGACTGATTCTTTCAATACATCCATTCTCTTCACTCCACAAGTCGATCTCAGCCATTCTAAGAGTCTGAAAACTACTTCTTGGTCAGTCTAAGACTCTCATCTGACAACTCACCACCCTGCTATCTTTCCCAGCTACCAAAAACTGCCACAACGCCACAGATTACGATTTTCCCCCGACTGGACCCAGTCGATAGTGGATTGGGCCGTCAAAATAATGAAAATCGGGAAGAACGGCTTGATCCGATAATTAGCCAACAAACCTCGAGAGCTGCCGACGAAATTACTTACTCTACTTAACCGCGTAATCCGCGGGCTTACGTCTGGGGCCCCCAACCCTCTTTCCGCGGGAATAATAGTAACCAAGGGATAGCGGGGGCCGTAACTTTGTGGGGTTTTACAACGGGAGAACGAGCAAGCTTCCAGACTGTCATAATAGATCTTGCGGAAATTTGATCTGATTCGGTCCCGCTCCCGCTTTTCATTTGGGGAAATTATGTCCTCCCGCTTTACGGCGGCTTATTTTCATGACTTTTTTCGGTTGAGGGGGGAGACACTAGAGGGCGTCTAAGGAGACACCAGAATTTCGATTCTGAAGAACGTCTGAGGATCGTTTATCAACGCTGAAGTGCAGAGTGATTTGTTATACTAAGTGACGAAAGAAATGCAAAACCGAGAAGGAGCTGTTTAAATTTCAAATTTTTCTTGGTATATATTTATATTCTTATGAAAAAGAGAGCTAAAAACATACAATAAATGTTGGAACAAAAAGTACCTGAGCTGAGGTAAAAAAAGAACGGGGTATCATAACATTCTTCGTATGATACTATAGAATCATACGATACTATCATCACTAGTATCATACGATACTATACAGCCAGGGGAAAAAACCTCAGCCGAAAAAACCTGTCTCCCCGTAAGAAAAATTACAGAAAATATTAAATAACAGGAAAATCTTGAAAGACATCAGTGTGATCATCTTCATGTTATCCGTCGATGGGCTCGGATAAACTGATTCTTCCCAAAACGACTAGCAATTCTTAATCTGAAATTAAAAAAGACAAAAGCAGAAAAGAAACTGATTATTCAGAATGAATCAAATGCATTTTAGAAATGCATTTGCTACTTTAAAAAACATCAACATTCAGATTTCTTGGCCAAATAATGTTCGGAGGTTTATAATTATTTATGACAGAAGAGTCACAAAATTTGAAAGAAATGAAAAAAAAACTCATTTAATTTCCCCTTTCCGAATCTGTTGAGATTTACGATCTGATAATTTTTTAACATAACAAGCTAAACTTGTAAAAAATCAATTAATACATAACTTTCAACTGTCTTCTTTCACGAAGATTTTTTCTGTTGACGTGTGGGTTACTTGCAGAAGAATCACTTCGATACCATGTTCATCAGCTAATTTGGAGACGTAATCACACTTGTCTTTCGAAATTCCTTCGATATTCAAATTCAAAATCCACAAATTCTCGCTCTCTGGTCGTGAGGGTTTTTCAAACCGGATACGACCTTCCAAGTGATGATTTTTCGGCACTTCAGATGTTTGAAGACCGCTACGGGACCACAATGAAAGGAAATCATCTCCCATAAATAAACCAAACATGTTATAACACAAGAAAAAAGAATATTTTTCAGGACCAAAAACTACGACATATTCCGAGAATTGTCATTCTGACAATTAGATAATAAAGCAAGGAGTGAATGATTAAAATTTGGGTAAAACCGGAGGGTTTACAACTTTTTTAATTTAATTTGTTAATAATGTGTTTGTTCTGAACGAGATATTTTTGATAATGGGACATTATTTGCGCTATTTCCATTATCTATACTGTTGGTATTTACCAACGTTTCAGCAAGCATTCGCCTGCCGTCATCAGGGTTTTGTTGATCCTGAGAAGGACCGGTCTTTGCAAGACTCCCAATGTCGTTTTTCGTTCAAAAACTTCCCGAGAGAACATAAAAAATAAGTCATAAAGTCAATGTACAGTTAACTTTCATTAAAATTGAGATTTTCAGAATGTGCGAAATTTTTTTTGCGCAGTGTAGATAATGAAAAAAATTGTAAGCCCATCGTCTTAATTCTCCAAATTTAAATCATCTACTCCTTGCTTTTATAATCTCTATGTTTTACAAAAAAAATTCTCCCTCTGGGTTTGCAGTTTCTTCATCCTTCAGTATCTCGATTCATACTTTGTTGATCTGTGAGGGAAATGATTCGCAAGTGAAAAAAGTGAGTCCAATAGTTCCCTAGGAGAATCATCAAGATTAATTTTTCCCCATTGATTATCCCCATGTTCATCAGATGTCGTGACAAGTCCCAGTTACGCGTGTCGCCTACTTCGATGAAGTTTTTAATTCGTCAAAATAGGTTCGGTTTCCTAATCTAAATTGTCCCATTACACATTTTTTCGTGTCGAGCTTAAATTTAATGGCAGTTAACTAGCGCGAGTGGATGGGACAACACACTTTTCGAGTGGCGTGCTTCAAAACTGTAGTAGCTTGTTTCTGATCGATAGATTAATTGGAGAACCGAGGGGGTGAGTTTTCGGGGTGTAAGTTTAGAAAGCGATGTTCTGGTGACCCCTTGTAGGTTGTTAAGGGTTTTTACCTAAGTCTATCGATGGTGGAAAGGGTTTGATAGATGTTGGTTCATGTTTCGAAAGGCTACAAGATTATATTACAGCACAACAATATAAAATGCTAAACATGAGTTAGGGATATTGAGTTGAATTGCAAAAAAAAATATAGTTTGAATGAGATTTTGTGATGAAAAGCATTTTTAAGACTGTTAATACAATGTATGGCATCAATAACAGCTTGACATCTTCTTTGCATACTACACACGAGGTTGTTGAACATTTCTTGAGGAATTTGGGTCCATAAACAGGGAAGAGCTCTCTCAGATCATTTGAGGATTCTGGGGTAGGTTGATGATTATCTAATCTTCTTTGGAGCATATCCCATGCATGTTCTATGCAATTCAAATCTGGAGAGTGCGGAGGTATTGGTGAATGTGGAATACCAAGCTCTTCGCGCGCATTCTCAACTATGGCAGCAGAAATTGAAAAGTTTCACCAATAGCAGCGTGAAAATTTGGCAAAACATTGTTAATGACATGCTCCATATAGTGTAAGTTGGTTATATTCCCAGGACAAATGTGTAGATCTGTGCACCCGTTGAAACATATCTCGGCCCATACCATAACACTACCCCCTCGGAATGGATGGACTTCTTGGACATAGTGATGATTACGGGGTCTGAGTGGGATTGTCCATACCCTTATTCTTCGAGAATCTGAAAATCGTCCATGTCTGGATTCATCAGTGAAAAGGACTCTACGCCATTGATCGTTCCAATTGATATGTTTCCTTGCTTATTCCAGTCTTTGACGCTTATGGTCACGTGTTAATGGAACTCCTCTTAATGGACGTCTAGAATCTAGATTCACCTCTCTCAAACGCCGTCTGATGGTTTTGATGGAAACTTGGACTCCATTTACATTTTGAAGAGTATTTGTAGCATTCTACACGTAGATGTAGGCTTTCTTCTCACCGAAACGGTGATGAAACGATCCTGAGCAGGTATTGATTTTTGTAGCCCACCAAGCCTTGGTCTTTCCAACACAGAACCTGTCTCCCTGAAACTATTCCAAAGTCGAGATATCACATTTTGGCTGAGTTAGGCCACCCTGTAGCATTCCGATAGCTCTATTAGCCTCAGCGTTTGTTAATTTACGTGTTTGCATTTTCAGAAAACTCATTTCGAATCGAAGCCGTTGATAAACTGACTCCATTTCAAAATAAGAACATTCATGAAGCATATGCAAAGAACCAAACTTCAGAAAAAAGGCGACCAGATTGACAAAATGTCTCATATTGATTTTTGTTGGATCGATTCAAGTTGTTATTGAGTTTTGAATGATTTCGCAGCTATTTTCTCGAAGATTACATACTTTTCAAAACGATTGAATAAGATATCCCTAACTCTTGTGGAGCAGTATATTTATGAATGTTTAAAGTCTTTGGGCAATTTTTGCCACAGTTGATGGATCTCTGATAATCGAGATTAAAAATCATCGAGTTCTGCTTCTGTGATTGGTCCTGGTTTCTAAAAGCTTCAAGAACATATAACAGCACCACAATATACAGCGTGTTTGTTCACAAACTAGCCAAGTCGTATATTTGTTATCCCATAGAGATTGGAAAAATTTCCTGAAATACGTCGAATGATCTTGTTTGGGAGCATATTTTGAAAAAAAAAATTCCTAGAGGTTATGAGTCTCTGAGAATCTAAAATCAAAATCATTGGATATATCGGTCCTCATAGAAAAATTGATTTCCTAAAGTTACATCGCCTAAAGTTTTCTCGAATTCGCAACATTTACAATATCATCGAACACTCATTCGAACATAACAATGAGAAAGAAAATTCAAAATGTCGATGTCTTATCCCGTGACGTCTTGCGAATCAATAGCAGGCCATCCAGGGACAACCCATGATATGTAACCCTGCAATTTGTATCCCGAAACCACCCCTGACAATACAAGGGAGCGTTAGTCAAGTGCAGGACCCGGGAACACGAGTGATATTTCTAATGAATCCAAGATGTCTGAAGCGTCTATACTATACGACTTCACCAGGTGCGATGTTCTGTCTGATATATGGTCCAGCCGAGACCGTAGAGCCTCTGGGGTTCCTCACCAACGTAATTTAAGGGCGAAGGGACCCTCAGTCTGCAGACAAACGCGAAATATCAATAAATAAGTTTCGTGTTACCTTTTTTTCCACGTGTCTTGTACACTGGAGTTATCACGCCAAGTTTGCCGCATCAATCTCTCGAAAAATTAGAAAAACTGGAGCATCCTCCAATTTTGGAAACCGGCGCATCCACCAAATCCGATCGAACTAGTTTTTTTTTTTTTTTTTTTCGTGGATCGAGTGGTGGATAATTCCTCCAGACGCATAAAAACCGCGTCATTAATGTGGAAAATTAAGAAACGTCGCTCGGGAACGAATGACGTGACCAATTAGTGACCGCTTTCGGTCCTTTCAATTTTTTCCGATGCACAAAGTGGCGTGTTTCTGCGGTTGGTAAACTTCGGAATCAATTAAACATCACTGCCGGCGTATAACTTGGAGGGACGGTTGTGCACGGAAGGTTCCGTCGGTTTGCATCGAAAGGGGGTTTGGAGATCGATATGAGAGGGGAATATAGGGAGGTTTTCGGTATTTTCTTTACCGGGTTTGAGATTACTTCGAAATTTGAGTTTCGTGTCATCATATTCAGAGTGATGTTCGAATTATTTATTAAAAATGATATTTAGTCCAAGAAGGCATTGATAAACTTTTTTACTTCCATCAGTGATTGCTAGATCTTTCGATTCGATATTTCATTCAATCTTTCTTTTTTTTTGACAGCTTCACAAATCATATGCACTCTTTTAGTTTATCAATTTTCTACGATGATCCAAGTTTTTTGGGTTTGATTTTTATTTCAACCATCCAGAAAAACTGTTCTGAACGTGAATTTTAAAGACGTCTTTTAAAATTTTCTACTTTTTATCATTTTGAAATGAAGAAAAATTTAAAGTTTCAACAAGAAAAAGAGTTATGTTACTATGATGGTAAAAAAATTGAAAATTTCTCTCCACTTTTTGAGGACCATCCCACCCCTTTTTTTTTCAAGTGATTCCTAGATGCTTCAATTTGTCTATTTTAAATTATATTTCATTTCATTAGTTCTTTCACTTTCTTTCTTTCTGCTCCGAAATTTATATGGACTCCCTGGTCTCACTACTTTTCTACGATGATTCTACTTTCTTTGCTTTGATTTCCATTTTTTCCTTCAAGAAAAACTGTTCAGAACGTAAATTTTGAGAACGTCCTTCAAAATTTAATGAGTCATCAACATTTTGCTCATTCATCAAATAAGATCATGAAGATGATATAAAATCTATTGGTTTACTAATGCTCAACGATTATTCAAGTTTCTTAGCTTTGATTTTCATTTCTTCCTCTGAGAAAAACTGTTCAGAACTTGAATTTTGGGAAGGTCCTTTAAAATTTAATCTAAAGTTATCAACAATTTGATCCTCCATTGAACGAGATCTTAAAGATGACATAGAATCTTCTGGTGTACTAATTCTCAACGTTTATCCAAGTTCATTCGCTTTGATTTATATTTCTTCCTCTAAGAAAAACTGTTCAGAACGTGAATTTAGAGAACGTCTTTTAAAATTTAATGAGTCATCAACATTTCTATCCTTCATTAAACGAGATCTTGAAGATAACATTGAATTTTTTGATTTATTAATTCTCAATATTTATCCAAGTTTCTTTGCTTTGATTTTCATTCATTTCTCCAAGAATAACTGTTCAGAACGTGAATTTCGAGAACATCCTTCAAAATTTAATGAGTTATCAATATTTTGATCCTTCATTGAATGAGATCTTCAAGATAATATAGAATATTTTGGTTTACTAATTCTCAACGATGATCCAAGATTCTTTGCTTTGATTTCAATTTCTTCCTCCAAGAAAAACTGTCCAGAACATGAATTTTGATAACGTCCTTTAAAATTTAATTAGTCATCAACTTTTTTATCCTTCATTAAATGAAATCTTAAAGATAGCATCGAATCTTTCGATTCACAGATTCTCAACGTTTATCTAAGTTTCTTTTCTTTGATTTTCATTTCTTCCTTCAAGAAAAACTGTTCAGAACGTCAATTTCGAGAACGTCCTTTGAAATTTAATGAGCCATCAACATTTTGATCCTTCATTAAACGAGATCTTGAAGATAATAAAGAATCTTTTAGTTTACTAATTCTCGACGATTATCCAAGTTTCTTTGCTTGAATTTCCATTTCTTCCTCCCAGAAAAACTGTTCAGAACGTGAATTTCGAGAAAGTCCTTTAAAATTTAATGAGTCATCAACATTTGATCCTTCATTGAACGAGATCTTAAAGATAACATAGAATCTTTTGGTTTACTAATTCTCAACGACTATCCAAGTTCCCTTGCTTGAATTTCCATTTCTTCCTTCCAGAAAAACTGTTCAGAACGTGAATTACAAGAATGTTGAAATTTCATGAGTTATCAAACTTTTAGTCAACCATTAAAAAAGGTATTCAAGATAAAATCAAAGAAATAACATGTTGAATGATGGATTAAAATTTGCATGACCCATTATTTTTTGATAGACGAAACTTCAGTCTCTTGAAAATAAAGAAAAGCTGATAGTTTCACCATGAAAAAGTAGTAGTCCATCATGAGCAGCAATAAGGCTGTTATCTCCCTCATGTTTAACTAGGTTTTGACATATAATATGACATTTATACAAGCACATTCGTCCTCGTTAACTCGGACAATAAAGGATACGACAATCTAGGAAGAACCGAACATTAATTTCCATCTCCGCTCCCTCCAACATGAAGCCATCAACTGCACGTCTCAGAAACGTCGTTTTCTGTCCCTCCAAAGGGGGTGGGCACTTCCCCCCTACGTTCCGGTCTACCCCGTGCCCGCAGACCCGTTATTTGGTGCATGATATATTCGTCCAGACTTCCTGAGACGCGGGTGTCTCGAATGAATACTATTCCTGCGTTTGTCGTCGGCCAACTCTCATAATGTCTTCTCTATCTGGACCCCGAGCTGCCTCAGAGCGGAATGTCCCACGTAAATCATGCAAATCCGCTGTATCGGGGACTCCACAACAATTTCGGAGGACCTGGCGGGAGATAGTATCACGTAGAGATGAGAAATTGCGATTAGGAGAGAATTCATTTGAATCCCTGGAATATCCACCTCCATGGAGAAGGTTTTGGATCATCAGAATCCCCTGAAGAACTCTTCCAACGATATGACAATCTGAGAGGACGTTCTCCACTTAATCCTCATAATTGGATGAGGGGGAGAGCTCTTATGTAAGTGTTATTCAAGCAGCAATTCACTCAGAAAGTCAGCTGCTATCAAAGCACTACGCTCCTATGTCATTGATTCAAAGTTGACGAACTCAATGAGGTTCTGAAGGAACTTTGAAACTCAAGATCCAAAAGGTATTTGGATCTTAGTTAGAGACAACAACCTCTTTACCAGCTGCCTAACTGGGCATTGTCGCCTTAGAAAGCAGCTGTTGAGAATGGGCTCATCGGACACTGACGATTGTAGATTCTTTGGTTAGGAGGAAGAAACTCCCCTTCAGCAAGTAACAAAATGCTTTGCCATTTGAAGCCAAAGGAAGCAATGCCTTGGTCAAGAAACTTGTAGGGCTGAGGAACTAGCTTTGGCAGATCTTGGATTCCATAAGATCTCTGGAAGAAGGTTGTGGTGAGAGAATTTCTGTCAGGAGCCACAATAGATCATGAAGTCCCAGTGGACTCTCACCCCTTTTACACTAACTAACTAAGGAGAAGAGGTACTTTTGAAAGACTTCCAGAGATTGACACCCCATAACTTATTTGTAGGTTCATCCCAAGGCATTTGCTTTTTTGTTTAATTTCACTTGAACATGCAAATCCGCTGTATCGGGGACTCCACAACAATTTCGGAGGACCTGGCGGGAGATAGTATCACGTAGAGATGAGAAATTGCGATTAGGAGAGAAGAGAGATGAATTCATTTGAATCCCTCGAATATCCAACTCCATGGAGAAGGTTTTGGATCATCAGAATCCTCTGAAGAACTCTTCCAACGATGTGACAATCTGAGAGGACGTTCTCCACTTAATCTTCATAATTGGATGAGGAGGAGAGCTCTTATATGAGTGGTATTCAAACAGCAATGAGGTTCTTAAGGAACTCTGAAACTCAAGATCCAAAAGGTATCTGGATCTTAGTAAGAGACAACAACCTCTTCACTGGCTTCCTTACTGGGCATTATCGCCTTAGAAAGCAGCTGTTGAGGATGAGCTCATCGGACACTGACGATTGTAGATTCTTTGGTTAGGATGAAGAATCTCATCTTCTCTACGTTACAGAATACTTTGTCATTTGAAGTCAAAAGAAGCAAAGCCTTGGTCAAGAAACTTGTAGGGCTGAGGAACTAGCCTTGGCAGATCTTGGATTTAGTAAGATCTCTGGAAGAAGGTTTGTCAGGGGCCACAATAGGTCATGAAGTCTCTGTGGACTCTAACCCCTTTTACACTAACTAACTGAGTAGAAGAGGTACTTTCGAAAGACCTCTAAAATTTTGACACCCCAACACTTATTTGTAGGTTCATCCCCAGGCATTTGCTATTTTGTTTAATGTCACTTGAACATGCAAATCGGCTGTATCGGGGACTCCACAACAATTTGGGAGGACCTGGCGGGAGATAGTATCACGTAGAGATGAGAAATTGCGATTAGGAGAGAAGAGAAGGATGAATTCATTTGAATCCCTGGAATATCCAACTCCATGGGAAGGTTTTGGATCATTAGAATCCTCTGAAGAACTCTTCCAACGATGTGACAATCTGAGAGGACGTTCTCCACCTAATCCTCATGATTGGATGAGGAGGAGAGCTCTTATATGAGTGGTATTCAAGCAGCAATTCACTCAGAAAGTCAGCTGCTATTAAAGCACTCCGCTCCTATGTCATTGACTTAAAGTTGACGAATTCAATGAGGTTCTGAAGGAAATTTGAAGCTCAAGATCCAAAAGGTATCTGGATCTTAGTAAGAGACAACAACCTCTTCACTGGCTTCCTTACTGGGCATTGTCGCCTTAGAAAGCAGCTGTTGAGGATGGGCTCATCGGACACTGACGATTGTAGATTCTTTGGTAAGGATGTAGAAACTCCCCTTCACCAAGTAACAGAATGCTTTGCCATTTGAAGCCAAAGGATGCAATTCTTTGGTCAAGAAACTTGTAGGACTGAGGAATTAGCCTCTCTGAAGCCTTTCCAGATATTGGAATTCATTAGATTTCTGGAAGATAGTTGTGGTGAGAAAGAAGGAGCTTTGGAAACAGCTTCTTCATTTGGTGGCTACTCTGGATTTGATTGGACCATGTTGGGATGAAAATGTTCTTACATTTTACTCGATAAGATGGTTAGAGTTGTCTTACAAAGAAGGGTTTCTGTATAGATGGAAGAGGTCAAAAAAGGTTCTCGAATCTTGTCTGTTATATCAACAGTGAAATTGACGAACGATGATATTTCCCCAGGAAACACAAAAGGAGTCGAGAATCCTTCCGAAGATGAATCTCACCTGTGATAAAAGTATGGGAGTTGTTCATCCCAAGATTTCACCGGATAAAAATCGTAGAGGCCGCAGATATGGGATGTTAAAGTTGTTATAATCACACTTTGGGGAAAGACGTTATGAATCTCGGGTCTCCAACCCTCCACATCGGTGTTAAATCGCTTCTGAATCTGGGATGCTCCAGGTTTATGACTCGGAAAATGGGTTTACTGAAAAGATTATCCGTTCGCGAATTTGCTAGGGTGGGGGTTAGTCAACATTGTTGACAGCGTGGAGTGAAGCTGGTTTTAATTCCACTCAGGTATTGTTCTCCAGGTTGCCTGATGGAGCTTTCGATCCAAAGGAATTAATTTCTTCACGTTGGGTCTGTGAATCTATGTTTCTCTCGAATCTGTTTCCCATGGAATAAAAGGAAGATCGAAGTGATTTTGAAGGTGTTTCTCGGGTTATTCGAAGTTGTATTCGGTATATCCATCAGTAGATAGATCTTAGATGCCATACAATAAGCTCAAGTATTTTTCAACATGACGTTATCAAAATAAACTGCTCCACATGAGTTGGGGATATTGACTTAAATTGAAAAAAAATATAAGTTTAAATGAGATTCTGTGATGAAAATTCATGTTAATATGATATTCAAGTTGCAGGAAATAAAATTAATTTCAGCCTTTAGGTCTGCAGCGTAACAGGATGGTTAAGAAAAATCGAGTTAAATAACGACGTTCAATACAATGTATGGTCTCCACGGGCATCAATAATAGCTTGACATCTTCTTTGCATACTACACACGAGGTTGTTGAACATTTCTTGAGGAATTTGGTTCCATAAACGGGGCAGAAGCTCTCTCAGATCATTTAAGGATTCTGGGGTAGGTTGATGATTATCTAATCTTCTTTGGAGCATATCCCATACATGTTTTATGCGATTCAAATCTGGTGAGTGCGGAGGTATTGGTACATGTGGAATACCAAGCTCCTTCTCAACTATGGCTGCACGGTGTGATCTAGCGTTATCTTCTAGAAATTGAAAAACTTCACCAATAGCAACGTGAAAATTCGGCAAAACATTGTCGATGACATGCTCTCTATAGTGTAAGGCGATCATATTCTCAGGACAAATGTGTAGATCTTTGCACCCGTTGGAACATATCCCGGCCCATACCATAACACTACACCCTCGGAATGGATGGAGTTCTTGGACATAGCGGCGATTACGGGGTATGCGTGGGATTTTCCATACCTTTATTCTTCCAGAATCTGAAAATCGTCCATATCTGGATTCATCAGTGAAAAGGAGACTACGCCATTGATCGTTCCAATTGATATGTTGCCTTGCCCATTCCAGTCTTTGACGCTTATGGTCACGTGTTGATGAAACTCCTCTTAATGGACGTCTAGAACCTAGATTCACCTCTCAAACGTCGTCTGACGGTTTCAATGGAAACTTGGACCCTATCTGCATTTTGAAGAGTATTCCGTAGCATTCTACACGTAGATGTAGGCTTTCTTCTCGCCGAAATGGAGATGAAATGATCCTGAGCAGGTGTTGTTTTTCGTTGCCCACCAAGCCTTGGTTTTTCCAAAACGGAACCTGTCTCTCTGAATCTATTCCAAAGTCGAGAAATCACACTTGGAGCCTTTCCGCTACAACAACCTGAGTAAGGCCATTCCGATAGCCCTATTAGCCTCAGCGTTTGTTAATTTACTCCTTGGAATTTTCAGAAAACTCGTCTCAAATCGAAGCCGTTGATAAACTGACTCCATTTCAAAATTAGAACATTAATGAAGCATGTGCAAAAAAACAAAACTTCAGAAAAAAGGCGACCAGATAGTCGATGGGCTCGGATAAACAGATTCTTCCCAGAACTACTCGCAGTTCTTAATCTGAAATGAAAAAAGACGAAAGCAGAAAAGAAACCGATTATTCAGAATAAATCAAATGCATTTCAGAAATGCATTTGCTACTTTAAAAAACATCAACATTCAGATTTCTTGGCCAAATGATGTTCGGAGGTTTATAAATATTTATGACAGAAATGTCACAAAATTTTAAAGAAATGAAAAAACTCATCAATTTCCCCTTTCCGAATCTGTTGAAAATTACGAACTGAAAAATTTTTAACATAACAAGCTGAACTTGTAAAAAATCAATTAATACATAACCTTCCAACTGTCCTCTTTCACGAAGATTTTTTTCTGTTGCCGTGTGGGTTTCTTGCAGAAGAATCACTTCGATACCATATTCATCAGCTAATTTGGAGACGTAATCACACTTGTCTTTCGAAATTCCTTCGATATTCCAATTCAAAATCCACAAATTCTCGCTCTCTGGTCGTGAGGGTTTATCAAACCGGATACGACCTTCCAGGTGATGATTTTTAGGCACTTCAGATGTTTGAAGACCGCTACGGGACCCCAATGAAAGGCAATCATCTTCCATAGATAAACCAAACATGTTATAACACAAACAGAATATTTTTCAGGACCAAAAACTAAGACATATTCAAAATGAAAGAAAGCCAGAACAATCTCCAACATAAATAACTTCAATGTGAATTGAAAACCCTAAAAGAAGAAATCGACATATTATGAAAATGAATAGAGTAACTGGGATATTTCAGAAGTGAATATATCGAAAAATATTGGCGAAAAACTCAAACCGAAGTTATGGGAAAAAGTAGGAACTTCAATTGTAGATTTTGAATGGTTTTATGTACAGCAACCTCAAGGTCTATTTTCCCTATCAGGTCTGTTTAAACCGCCTAAGATCCAGATACTCTAATACAGTTTTTAAAATCCCCAGAACTATCCAATCTACGATAGAATCGCAGACGTTCCTCGCGAATTTTAAAATAATTGTTCGCGAACGTAACTCGCTTTTTTTGCAACATCCATTCAATTATTCCTCGAAGTCCATAGTGCTCCCATCCCCTCGAGCTATTCCAGCTTGAATAAGATCATTAATTTTTTACGTCTATAATTGGAACCCAGTAGTCGAGGAATTTTCGACTAATAAAAGTGCTGTCATCGTTATCGTCGCGAAGAATTTTCGTCTCGGGAATTAGCGTTGATGCGCGATTGAAATTCGAAAAAACTGACAAGACTGATTCGTCTCGCCTGTGAAGTAGAGGGATGCTCCGCTAGATGGCGTAACTGTTTGCGAAATACCGAGAGGTGTCTTCCCTATGTGTTACATATATAAGTGCAGCTGTAGGCATCCTCTGTAAATGGCAACATCATCTAATAACGATGCATTGACGTTTGGATAGAAATACTCCTGGTATTCCTCTGACGCACGCATAGGCGTTCGGAAAATGGATATAAAGGTCTTTTTATACAATCAAAAATTGAATACTGTGAGTACAAGAATACGAAACAGTTATATTCACGCTAGTAGGGAAATAGTGTATAACATTACTAGCAAGGTGAGAGGGTTTTTACTGGCGAATGGAGGATATAACCTCCTAGAGCCAGTAAAACCCGTTACCTTGCGTGAATTGTTTTATATTTTATTTGTTTCTCATTTGTGAAAAGGTTAGATAAATTCCAAAAAAATCTCAATAATTTGTCGCAAATGTCGAAAACTATGGAAGCGTTGCCATGAACATGTCTGTTCATTTTTCTTTACATTTGTTTTGGCGAAAGCGAGAATGAATGTACCAAAAGAAATTATTGAGGCAGCCAGCAGTGTAGCATCAAGTTTATTACCTGCAAAATCAGCTTCAAGGTACGAGCGAGAATACGACGACTTCAAAAAGTGGCAAAACAAAAATAGTGTGATTGGGGTAACTGAAGATGTTTTGTTGGTCTACCTGAATCAACTATCAGCTAGATTCAGCCCTAATACTTTATGGGCAAAATAGTCTATGCTGAAAAGCTGCTTGGAAATGAAAGAAAATGCCCCTGTTCGCAGGTTTGTTTTCCTTGAAAAATTTGTTGAAAAATATGACGTTTAGATGCATTTGCAGATTTCAAAAAGTAATAACGTTTCTGAAACGAAAAAATGTGCGGCAAACAAAAAATTTAACAACAAGAAGATTCGCCATAACCGATGATGGCTGCAGCTTCAAGCCCTTCATCATCATCAATATCAACTCTTTCATCATCAATAATCTGTGTTACTGGAAATAACAATTGTACCATGATTTTCAACATATATGACGATAAAACAAAATTTTCTAATGTTAATAAAATACTACTAACTTGTAAAAATTTCGCAAGTTAACTTTCAGTTTTACAAGTTAGTGACTTGATAAAATAAACTTTCTTGATTTATATTGTGTTTTTGGAAATAACGTTCACAAATGAGAAACAAATAAACATTGTTTCTAACTCATGTGGAAAGTAACTGTTACCCACTCGACTGAAATATCTTGAGGAAAAGTATCCATTGTATATCATTGTATTCTCTATATCAGAACTGATTTAGAATTTATGGTACCTTATATATGCCGTAATGAAGTTTCTGAAAAATTCGAGAAGACAAACTCCGAGAAAATTCCGTGAAAATTTGAAAAGATACTGTATAAACAGAATTAGACTTAATCAATTTTAGGAAGAAATACTTGAATAGCTTCCCCCTGCACTACTGAATTTAACATTTGACTATGTAGAATTGTACTTTTCCTGTGAGAAAAGGCCTATATATGACCCCCATTGTTTACGAGACTCAGGAATCGCTGAGATGCCTAAGGTGGGGAAAAACTCCTCCATTCGTTCTTTTTAACGTCCCGGGCTCCTTTCCAGCGAAAAGAACACCAAAGCTGGCGAAGAAAATTAACTGTCACCTCCCTGAGACTACTTACATATTAGGCGACGAACAAAGGAGACCCCAATGTCGGCTGCTAGCAGGACTTGTTGAATGCACTCCATGAATCCCGATTTTTCGCCTCGAGAGAACCCCGGCCATTGTTACAGCCAAACAGACCCTGACAAATTCTGTCGTTCAATCGGAGCAAAGCCACAGAATAATAGACAGCCTCCTTCGATCTCCAATTTCCAACTTCTGTCGCCTGGCTGTGCGACGTTGTTGCTGTTTCTCGCTCCAGCCAAATTAGTGGGACGATTGCCCACCTGCTATCCGAGAGTTGAGCATTTCTGCAGACGCGAATGCGAGGCTACGATTCGAAAAAAATTGAGGGGGGCTGAACATGTAGATTTGAGGAAGATTGCGCGAATTTTCGATCGTCGATGAATTTTTATCGAGCTTGGATATAGAGTTATAATAATAATAGTATTTATTCGTTCTCTCAGACAGAAAACATCTATATAGAATACGTCAGAAAAAAAAAACAAAATGATTACAAAAAAGTAAATTGACAACCTAGAAACAACGTAATAATGTAATGTAATAACTGAACCAAACAATAATGTCTGTCTTAAGAAGGAGATTCTGACTGATATTAAAAATAGTACAACTTGAATAGATCGAATAAAAATCAGTATGAGGCATTCTCCAAAAAAATTAACACATCCCACAGCTGTCACCATTGTGATAATCGCCCTATTCATTAGCAATACTGCTCCACAAGAGTTGAGGATATCGCGTTCAATCGTTTCGAAAATCTTCGGGAAAATTGCAGTTAAATCATTTAAAACTCAATAACAACTTGAATCGATCCAATAAAAATCAGTATGAGACATTTCGTCAATTCGTCGTTTTTTCGGCTGAGGTTTTTTCCCCTGGCTGTATAGTATCGTATGATACAAGTGATGATAGTATCGTATGATTCTAAAGTATCATACGAGGAATGATATGATACCCCGTTCTTTTTTTTACCTCAGCTTAGGTACTTTTCGTTTCAACATTTTTTGTATTATTTTAGCTCTCTTTTTCATAGGAATATATATATATATATATTTTGATATTGTCGTTTTTGTTGTGATTTTTGTTAACTTTTTTGTCTTCGCTAAGATTATATCCCAAATCAATTGACAGTTCGAAAAATATTTTGGAATAGTTTTCATGACAAATTGAATCGTACATCAATTTTTTTTTCTGTGTATTGTTAGGTTTCACCGGTTCACGTCGACGTTTTTTCGATTGTTCGTCCCTCCAATCCTCTGTCAATTACGTCCTCCATATTGCTAGAATTCAAAACTGTGGTTTTGCAGCGAGCGAAGCCATTCTTTTTGGAGAGTTACGTGGTAATGCATGAAATATTCAATCAGTGCTATGTTGACTTTTCCAATTAGATAGGCCATTATGCGAACCGGATGTGTGGTCGCTCCAGAAGGCCTCTGGAGGGCTGCCGGTCTACTCGGTGCATCAATGTCGTTTTGCGGTGTTGCCAAAGCACAACCCATGCGTTATTAAACCGTATGTGGATTGCCGTCCGGCTTGCTATGAGAATTGGTAATTTGGAGAAGATGTATTGTTGGAGGCGGATGAAGAACTGATGTGGAATTTTAATGTCTGCCTCCTACTCCAGGGAGGCACCGTTCGTGATACAGGGAGTGTCACTATCAAGAGGAACAAGAACTGGGAATAATATTTTTGTATGATTTTCACAACCAGAGTACCTACAGGAACAATAACTCCTCTCATAGACGCTTTCAATACTTGAAAATACAATGTAGATTTGATCAAATGTTGATGTCATCGATCACTTTTCTGTAAACCAATCATCAGTCCGTCGCGTAGAAGTCAAGATATGCAAGTTTGAAATTTGAAAATTTTCACTTTTGAACTAAAAAAATTTCAGAATCGGGAAAACTGGAATGAATTCACTTTTATCAGATGAAGCGACCTCGAAAACCAGTATTTCGAATATAAAAATGAAGGTATCGGATGTTGTTTTCGCAAAAAAAAAATAAAGTCGTTTTTTCATTTTTCATTTTCGAGTTGACTTCGAAGGGCTGTACAGGCAACAATATACGTGGCAGAGATCTACTAGGTATTTTTTCTGAATCTGCTCGACCGGTTCTAGAACCTCCATGCACAAAAATTACTACAACCCTCCCGGATTGCGTCTGAGAATGCAAAATATAGCGTTTTAGGGGGGGTCTACCCCTTACGATTTTTTCGGTCAAAATTTCAAAATTTTTTATTGCGTTTTTTTGTGATAGAAATGAAGTGTTGATGCCACTGATCACTTTTCTGAAAACCAATCATCGGTCCGTCGCGTGGAAGTCAAGATATGCAAGTTTGAAATTTGAAAATTTACACTTTTGAACTAAAAAAAATTCAAAATCGGGAAAACTGGAATGATTTCACCTTTATCAGATGAAGCGACCTCGAGAACCAGTATTTCGAATATAAAAATGAAGGTATCGGCCGTAGTTTTCGCAAAAAAAAATAAAGTCGTTTTTTCATTTTTCATTTTCGAGTTGACTTCAAAGGGCTGTACAGGCAACAATATATGTGGCAGAGATCTACTGGGTATTTTTTCTGAATCTGCTCGACCGGTTCTAGAACCTCCATGCACAAAAATTACTACAACCCTCCCGGATTGCGTCTGAGAATGCAAAATATAGCGTTTTAGGGGGGGTCTACCCCTTACGATTTTTTCGGTCGAAATTTCAAAATTTTTTATTGCGTTTTTTTATGATAGAAATGAAGTGTTGATGTCATTGATCACTTTTCTGAAAACCAATCATCGGTCCGTCGCGTAGAAGTCAAGATATGCAAGTTTGAAATTTGAAAATTTTCACTTTTGAACTAAAAAAATTTCAAAATCGGGAAAACTAGAATGATTTCACCTTTATCAGATGTTGCGACCTCGAAAACCAGTATTTGAATTATAAAAATGAGGGTATCAGCCGTAGTTTTCGCAAAAAAAAAATAAAGTCGTTTTTTCATTTTTCATTTTCGAGTTGACTTCAAAGGGCTGTACAGGCAACAATATACGTGGCAGAAATCTACTAGGTATTTTTTCTGAATCTGCTCGACCGGTTCTAGAACCTCCATGCACAAAAATTACTACAACCCTCCTGGATTGCGTCTGAGAATGCAAAATATAGCGTTTTAGGGGGGGTCTACCCCTTACGATTTTTTCGGTCAAAATTTCAAAATTTTTTATTGCGTTTTTTTGTGATAGCAATGAAGTGTTGATGCCACTGATCACTTTTCTGAAAACCAATCATCGGTCCGTCGCGTAGAAGTCAAGATATGCAAGTTTGAAATTTGAAAATTTTCACTTTTGAACTAAAAAAATTTCAAAATCGGGAAAACTAGAATGATTTCACCTTTATCAGATGTTGCGACCTCGAAAACCAGTATTTGAATTATAAAAATGAAGGTATCGGCCGTAGTTTTCGCAAAAAAAAATAAAGTCGTTTTTTCATTTTTCATTTTCGAGTTGACTTCAAAGAGCTGTACTGGCAACAATATACGTGGCAGAAATCTACTAGGTATTTTTTCTGAATCTGCTCGACCGGTTCTAGAACCTCCATGCACAAAAATTACTACAACCCTCCTGGATTGCGTCTGAGAATGCAAAATATAGCGTTTTAGGGGGGGTCTACCCCTTACGATTTTTTCGGTCAAAATTTCAAAATTTTTTATTGCGTTTTTTTGTGATAGCAATGAAGTGTTGATGCCACTGATCACTTTTCTGAAAACCAATCATCGGTCCGTCGCGTAGAAGTCAAGATATGCAAGTTTGAAATTTGAAAATTTTCACTTTTGAACTAAAAAAATTTCAAAATAAGGAAAACTGGAATGATTTCACCTTTTTCAGATGGAGCGTCCTCGAGAACCAGTATTAAAATTATAAAAATGAAGGTATCGGCCGTAGTTTTCGCAAAAAAAAAACAAAGTCGTTTTTTCATTTTTCATTTTCGAGTTGACTTCAAAGGGCTGTACAGGCAACAATATACGTGGCAGAAATCTACTAGGTATTTTTTCTGAATCTGCTCGACCGGTTCTAGAACCTCCATGCACAAAAATTACTACAACCCTCCTGGATTGCGTCTGAGAATGCAAAATATAGCGTTTTAGGGGGGGTCTACCCCTTACGATTTTTTCGGTCGAAATTTCAAAATTTTTTATTGCGTTTTTTTTATGATAGAAATGAAGTGTTGATGTCATTGATCACTTTTCTGAAAACCAATCATCGGTCCGTCGCGTAGAAGTCAAGATATGCAAGTTTGAAATTTGAAAATTTTCACTTTTGAACTAAAAAAATTTCAAAATCGGGAAAACTAGAATGATTTCACCTTTATCAGATGTTGCTACCTCGAAAACCAGTATTTGAATTATAAAAATGAGGGTATCGGCCGTAGTTTTCGCAAAAAAAAAATAAAGTCGTTTTTTTCATTTTTCATTTTCGAGTTGACTTCAAAGGGCTGTACAGGCAACAATATACGTGGCAGAAATCTACTAGGTATTTTTTCTGAATCTGCTCGACCGGTTCTAGAACCTCCATGCACAAAAATTACTACAACCCTCCTGGATTGCGTCTGAGAATGCAAAATATAGCGTTTTAGGGGGGGTCTACCCCTTACGATTTTTTCGGTCGAAATTTCAAAATTTTTTATTGCGTTTTTTTATGATAGAAATGAAGTGTTTATGTCATTGATCACTTTTCTGAAAACCAATCATCGGTCCGTCGCGTAGAAGTCAAGATATGCAAGTTTGAAATTTGAAAATTTTCACTTTTGAACTAAAAAAATTTCAAAATCGGGAAAACTGGAATGATTTCACCTTTATCAGATGAAGCGACCTCGAGAACCAGTATTTCGAATATAAAAATGAAGGTATCGGCCGTAGTTTTCGCAAAAAAAAATAAAGTCGTTTTTTCATTTTTCATTTTCGAGTTGACTTCAAAGGGCTGTACAGGCAACAATATATGTGGCAGAGATCTACTGGGTATTTTTTCTGAATCTGCTCGACCGGTTCTAGAACCTCCATGCACAAAAATTACTACAACCCTCCCGGATTGCGTCTGAGAATGCAAAATATAGAGTTTTAGGGGGGGTCTACCCCTTACGATTTTTTCGGTCGAAATTTCAAAATTTTTTATTGCGTTTTTTTATGATAGAAATGAAGTGTTTATGTCATTGATCACTTTTCTGAAAACCAATCATCGGTCCGTCGCGTAGAAGTCAAGATATGCAAGTTTGAAATTTGAAAATTTTCACTTTTGAACTAAAAAAATTTCAAAATCGGGAAAACTAGAATGATTTCACCTTTATCAGATGTTGCGACCTCGAAAACCAGTATTTGAATTATAAAAATGAAGGTATCGGCCGTAGTTTTCGCAAAAAAAAATAAAGTCGTTTTTTCATTTTTCATTTTCGAGTTGACTTCAAAGGGCTGTACTGGCAACAATATACGTGGCAGAAATCTACTAGGTATTTTTTCTGAATCTGCTCGACCGGTTCTAGAACCTCCATGCACAAAAATTACTACAACCCTCCTGGATTGCGTCTGAGAATGCAAAATATAGCGTTTTAGGGGGGGTCTACCCCTTACGATTTTTTCGGTCAAAATTTCAAAATTTTTTATTGCGTTTTTTTGCGATAGAAATGAAGTGTTGATGTCATTGATCACTTTTCTGAAAACCAATCATCGGTCCGTCGCGTAGAAGTCAAGATATGCAAGTTTGAAATTTGAAAATTTTCACTTTTGAACTAAAAAAATTTCAAAATAAGGAAAACTGGAATGATTTCACCTTTTTCAGATGGAGCGTCCTCGAGAACCAGTATTAAAATTATAAAAATGAAGGTATCGGCCGTAGTTTTCGCAAAAAAAAACAAAGTCGTTTTTTCATTTTTCATTTTCGAGTTGACTTCAAAGGGCTGTACAGGCAACAATATACGTGGCAGAAATCTACTAGGTATTTTTTCTGAATCTGCTCGACCGGTTCTAGAACCTCCATGCACAAAAATTACTACAACCCTCCTGGATTGCGTCTGAGAATGCAAAATATAGCGTTTTAGGGGGGGTCTACCCCTTACGATTTTTTCGGTCGAAATTTCAAAATTTTTTATTGCGTTTTTTTATGATAGAAATGAAGTGTTGATGTCATTGATCACTTTTCTGAAAACCAATCATCGGTCCGTCGCGTAGAAGTCAAGATATGCAAGTTTGAAATTTGAAAATTTTCACTTTTGAACTAAAAAAATTTCAAAATCGGGAAAACTAGAATGATTTCACCTTTATCAGATGTTGCGACCTCGAAAACCAGTATTTGAATTATAAAAATGAGGGTATCGGCCGTAGTTTTCGCAAAAAAAAATAAAGTCGTTTTTTCATTTTTCATTTTCGAGTTGACTTCAAAGGGCTGTACAGGCAACAATATACGTGGCAGAAATCTACTAGGTATTTTTTCTGAATCTGCTCGACCGGTTCTAGAACCTCCATGCACAAAAATTACTACAACCCTCCTGGATTGCGTCTGAGAATGCAAAATATAGCGTTTTAGGGGGGGTCTACCCCTTACGATTTTTTCGGTCAAAATTTTTTATTGCGTTTTTTTATGATAGAAATGAAGTGTTGATGTCATTGATCACTTTTCTGAAAACCAATCATCGGTCCGTCGCGTAGAAGTCAAGATATGCAAGTTTGAAATTTGAAAATTTTCACTTTTGAACTAAAAAAATTTCAAAATCGGGAAAACTAGAATGATTTCACTTTTATCAGATGTTGCGACCTCGAAAACCAGTATTTGAATTATAAAAATGAAGGTATCGGCCGTAGTTTTCGCAAAAAAAAATAAAGTCGTTTTTTCATTTTTCATTTTCGAGTTGACTTCAAAGGGCAACAATATACGTGGCAGAAATCTACTAGGTATTTTTTCTGAATCTGCTCGACCGGTTCTAGAACCTCCATGCACAAAAATTACTACAACCCTCCTGGATTGCGTCTGAGAATGCAAAATATAGCGTTTTAGGGGGGGTCTACCCCTTACGATTTTTTCGGTCAAAATTTCAAAATTTTTTATTGCGTTTTTTTGTGATAGAAATGAAGTGTTGATGTCATTGATCACTTTTCTGAAAACCAATAATCGGTCCGTCGCGTAGAAGTCAAGATATGCAAGTTTGAAATTTGAAAATTTTCACTTTTGAACTAAAAAAATTTCAAAATCGGGAAAACTAGAATGATTTCACCTTTATCAGATGTTGCGACCTCGAAAACCAGTATTTGAATTATAAAAATGAAGGTATCGGCCGTAGTTTTCGCAAAAAAAAATAAAGTCGTTTTTTCATTTTTCATTTTCGAGTTGACTTCAAAGGGCTGTACTGGCAACAATATACGTGGCAGAAATCTACTAGGTATTTTTTCTGAATCTGCTCGACCGGTTCTAGAACCTCCATGCACAAAAATTACTACAACCCTCCTGGATTGCGTCTGAGAATGCAAAATATAGCGTTTTAGGGGGGGTCTACCCCTTACGATTTTTTCGGTCAAAATTTCAAAATTTTTTATTGCGTTTTTTTATGATAGAAATGAAGTGTTGATGTCATTGATCACTTTTCTGAAAACCAATCATCGGTCCGTCGCGTAGAAGTCAAGATATGCAAGTTTGAAATTTGAAAATTTTCACTTTTGAACTAAAAAAATTTCAAAATCGGGAAAACTAGAATGATTTCACCTTTATCAGATGAGGCGACCTCGAAAACCAGTATTTAAATTATGAAAATGAAGGTATCGGCTGTAGTTTTCAAAAAAAAAAATAAAGTCTTTTTTTCATTTTTCATTTTCGAGTTGACTTCAAAGGGCTGTACTGGCAACAATATACGTGGCAGAAATCTACTAGGTATTTTTTCTGAATCTGCTCGACCGGTTCTAGAACCTCCATGCACAAAAATTACTACAACCCTCCTGGATTGCGTCTGAGAATGCAAAATATAGCGTTTTAGGGGGGGTCTACCCCTTACGATTTTTTCGGTCAAAATTTCAAAATTTTTTATTGCGTTTTTTTGTGATAGAAATAAAGTGTTGATGTCATTGATCACTTTTCTGAAAACCAATCATCGGTCCGTCGCGTGGAAGTCAAGATATGCAAGTTTGAAATTTGAAAATTTTCACTTTTGAACTAAAAAAATTTCAAAATCGGGAAAACTAGAATGATTTCACCTTTATCAGATGTTGCGACCTCGAAAACCAGTATTTAAATTATAAAAATGAAGGTATCGGCCGTAGTTTTCGCAAAAAAAAATAAAGTCGTTTTCTCATTTTTCATTTTCGAGTTGACTTCAAAGGGCTGTACTGGCAACAATATACGTGGCAGAAATCTACTAGGTATTTTTTCTGAATCTGCTCGACCGGTTCTAGAACCTCCATTCACAAAAATTACTACAACCCTTCTGGATTGCGTCTGAGAATGCAAAATATAGCGTTTTAGGGGGGGTCTACCCCTTACGATTTTTTCGGTCAAAATTTCAAAATTTTTTATTGCGTTTTTTTGTGATAGAAATGAAGTGTTGATGTCATTGATCACTTTTCTGAAAACCAATCATCGGTCCGTCGCGTGGAAGTCAAGATATGCAAGTTTGAAATTTGAAAATTTTCACTTTTGAACTAAAAAAATTTCAAAATCGGGAAAACTAGAATGATTTCACCTTTATCAGATGTTGCGACCTCGAAAACCAGTATTTGAATTATAAAAATGAAGGTATCGGCCGTAGTTTTCGCAAAAAAAATTAAAGTCGTTTTTTCATTTTTCATTTTCGAGTTGACTTCAAAGGGCTGTACAGGCAACAATATACGTGGCAGAAATCTACTAGGTATTTTTTCTGAATCTGCTCGACCGGTTCTAGAACCTCCATGCACAAAAATTACTACAACCCTCCTGGATTGCGTCTGAGAATGCAAAATATAGCGTTTTAGGGGGGGTCTACCCCTTACGATTTTTTCGGTCAAAATTTCAAAATTTTTTATTGCGTTTTTTTGTGATAGAAATGAAGTGTTGATGTCATTGATCACTTTTCTGGAAACCAATCATCGGTCCGTCGCGTAGAAGTCAAGATATGCAAGTTTGAAATTTGAAAATTTTCACTTTTGAACTAAAAAAATTTCAAAATCGGGAAAACTGGAATGATTTCAACTTTATCAGATGAGGCGACCTCGAAAACCAGTATTTAAATTATAAAAATGAAGGTATCGGCCGTAGTTTTCGCAAAAAAAAATAAAGTCGTTTTTTCATTTTTCATTTTCGAGTTGACTTCAAAGGGCTGTACAGGCAACAATATACGTGGCAGAAATCTACTAGGTATTTTTTCTGAATCTGCTCGACCGGTTCTAGAACCTCCATTCACAAAAATTACTACAACCCTCCTGGATTGCGTCTGAGAATGCAAAATATAGCGTTTTAGGGGGGGTCTACCCCTTACGATTTTTTCGGTCAAAATTTCAAAATTTTTCATTGCGTTTTTTTGTGATAGAAATGAAGTGTTGATGTCATTGATCACTTTTCTGAAAACCAATCATCGGTCCGTCGCGTAGAAGTCAAGATATGCAAGTTTGAAATTTGAAAATTTTCACTTTTGAACTAAAAAAATTTCAAAATCGGGAAAACTAGAATGATTTCACCTTTATCAGATGTTGCGACCTCGAAAACCAGTATTTGAATTATA
This sequence comes from Hippodamia convergens, assembly GCA_038502775.1. NCBI lineage: Eukaryota > Metazoa > Arthropoda > Insecta > Coleoptera > Coccinellidae > Hippodamia > Hippodamia convergens. The sequence goes on from CM076614.1 coordinate 30,413,924, forward strand.
AAAATGAAGGTATCGGCCGTAGTTTTCGCAAAAAAAAATAAAGTCGTTTTTTCATTTTTCATTTTCGAGTTGAATTCAAAGGGCTGTACAGGCAACAATTTACGTGGCAGAAATCTACTAGGTATTTTTTCTGAACCTGCTCGACCGGTTCTAGAACCTCCATGCACAAAAATTACTACAACCCTCCTGGATTGCGTCTGAGAATGCAAAATATAGCGTTTTAGGGGGGGTCTACCCCTTACGATTTTTTCGGTCAAAATTTCAAAATTTTTTATTGCGTTTTTCTGTGATAGAAATGAAGTGTTGATGTCATTGATCACTTTTCTGGAAACCAATCATCGGTCCGTCGCGTAGAAGTCAAGATATGCAAGTTTGAAATTTGAAAATTTTCACTTTTGAACTAAAAAAATTTCAAAATCGGGAAAACTGGAATGATTTCACCTTTATCAGATGAGGCGACCTCGAAAACCAGTATTTAAATTATAAAAATGAAGGTATCGGCCGTAGTTTTAAAAAAAAAAAATAAAGTCGTTTTTTCATTTTTCATTTTCGAGTTGACTTCAAAGGGCTGTACTGGCAACAATATACGTGGCAGAAATCTACTAGGTATTTTTTCTGAATCTGCTCGACCGGTTCTAGAACCTCCATGCACAAAAATTACTACAACTCTCCTGGATTGCGTCTGAGAATGCAAAATATAGCGTTTTAGGGGGGGTCTACCCCTTACGATTTTTTCGGTCAAAATTTCAAAATTTTTTATTGCGTTTTTTTGTGATAGAAATGAAGTGTTGATGTCATTGATCACTTTTCTGGAAACCAATCATCGGTCCGTCGCGTAGAAGTCAAGATATGCAAGTTTGAAATTTGAAAATTTTCACTTTTGAACTAAAAAAATTTCAAAATCGGGAAAACTAGAATGATTTCACCTTTATCAGATGAGGCGACCTCGAAAACCAGTATTTAAATTATAAAAATGAAGGTATCGGCCGTAGTTTTAAAAAAAAAAATAAAGTCGTTTTTTCATTTTTCTTTTTCGAGTTGACTTCAAAGGGCTGTACTGGCAACAATATACGTGGCAGAAATCTACTAGGTATTTTTTCTGAATCTGCTCGACCGGTTCTAGAACCTCCATTCACAAAAATTACTACAACCCTCCTGGATTGCGTCTGAGAATGCAAAATATAGCGTTTTAGGGGGGGTCTACCCCTTACGATTTTTTCGGTCAAAATTTCAAAATTTTTTATTGCGTTTTTTTGTGATAGAAATGAAGTGTTGATGTCATTGATCACTTTTCTGAAAACCAATCATCGGTCCGTCGCGTAGAAGTCAAGATATGCAAGTTTGAAATTTGAAAATTTTCACTTTTGAACTGAAAAAATTTCAAAATCGGGAAAACTAGAATGATTTCACCTTTATCAGATGAGGCGACCTCTAAAACCAGTATTTAAATTATAAAAATGAAGGTATCGGCCGTAGTTTTCGCAAAAAATAATAAAGTCGTTTTTTCATTTTTCATTTTCGAGTTGACTTCAAAGGGCTGTACAGGCAACAATTTACGTGGCAGAAATCTACTAGGTATTTTTTCTGAATCTGCTCGACCGGTTCTAGAACCTCCATGCACAAAAATTACTACAACCCTCCTGGATTGCGTCTGAGAATGCAAAATATAGCGTTTTAGGGGGGGTCTACCCCTTACGATTTTTTCGGTCAAAATTTCAAAATTTTTTATTGCGTTTTTTTGTGATAGAAATGAAGTGTTGATGTCATTGATCACTTTTCTGGAAACCAATCATCGGTCCGTCGCGTAGAAGTCAAGATATGCAAGTTTGAAATTTGAAAATTTTCACTTTTGAACTAAAAAAATTTCAAAATCGGGAAAACTGGAATGATTTCAACTTTATCAGATGAGGCGACCTCGAAAACCAGTATTTAAATTATAAAAATGAAGGTATCGGCCGTAGTTTTCGCAAAAAAAAATAAAGTCGTTTTTTCATTTTTCATTTTCGAGTTGACTTCAAAGGGCTGTACTGGCAACAATATACGTGGCAGAAATCTACTAGGTATTTTTTCTGAATCTGCTCGACCGGTTCTAGAACCTCCATTCACAAAAATTACTACAACCCTCCTGGATTGCGTCTGAGAATGCAAAATATAGCGTTTTAGGGGGGGTCTACCCCTTACGATTTTTTCGGTCAAAATTTCAAAATTTTTTATTGCGTTTTTTTGTGATAGAAATGAAGTGTTGATGTCATTGATCACTTTTCTGAAAACCAATCATCGGTCCGTCGCGTAGAAGTCAAGATATGCAAGTTTGAAATTTGAAAATTTTCACTTTTGAACTAAAAAAATTTCAAAATCGGGAAAACTAGAATGATTTCACCTTTATCAGATGTTGCGACCTCGAAAACCAGTATTTGAATTATAAAAATGAAGGTATCGGCCGTAGTTTTCGCAAAAAAAAATAAAGTCGTTTTTTCATTTTTCATTTTCGAGTTGAATTCAAAGGGCTGTACAGGCAACAATTTACGTGGCAGAAATCTACTAGGTATTTTTTCTGAATCTGCTCGACCGGTTCTAGAACCTCCATGCACAAAAATTACTACAACCCTCCTGGATTGCGTCTGAGAATGCAAAATATAGCGTTTTAGGGGGGGTCTACCCCTTACGATTTTTTCGGTCAAAATTTCAAAATTTTTCATTGCGTTTTTTTGTGATAGAAATGAAGTGTTGATGTCATTGATCACTTTTCTGGAAACCAATCATCGGTCCGTCGCGTAGAAGTCAAGATATGCAAGTTTGAAATTTGAAAATTTTCACTTTTGAACTAAAAAAATTTCAAAATCGGGAAAACTGGAATGATTTCAACTTTATCAGATGAGGCGACCTCGAAAACCAGTATTTCGAATATAAAAATGAAGGTATCGGCCGTAGTTTTCGCAAAAAAAAATAAAGTTGTTTTTTCATTTTTCATTTTCGAGTTGACTTCAAAGGGCTGTACTGGCAACAATATAGGTGGCAGAAATCTACTGCGTATTTTTTCTGAATCTGCTCGACCGGTTCTAGAACCTCCATGCACAAAAATTACTACAACCCTCCTGGATTGCGTCTGAGAATGCAAAATATAGCGTTTTAGGGGGGGTCTACCCCTTACGATTTTTTCGGTCAAAATTTCAAAATTTTTTATTGCGTTTTTTTGTATTAGAAATGAAGAGTTGATGCCATTGATCACTTTTCTGAAAACCAATCATCGGTCCGTCGCGTAGAAGTCAAGATATGCAAGTTTGAAATTTGAAAATTTTCACTTTTGAACTAAAAAAATTTCAAAATCGGGAAAACTGGAATGATTTCACCTTTATCAGATGAAGCGACCTCGAAAACCAGTATTTAAATTATGAAAATGAAGGTATCGGCCGTAGTTTTCGCAAAAAAAATTAAAGTCGTTTTTTCATTTTTCATTTTCGAGTTGACTTCAAAGGGCTGTACAGGCAACAATATACGTGGCAGAAATCTACTAGGTATTTTTTCTGAATCTGCTCGACCGGTTCTAGAACCTCCATGCACAAAAATTACTACAACCCTCCTGGATTGCGTCTGAGAATGCAAAATATAGCGTTTTAGGGGGGGTCTACCCCTTACGATTTTTTCGGTCAAAATTTCAAAATTTTTTATTGCGTTTTTTTATGATAGAAATGAAGTGTTGATGTCATTGATCACTTTTCTGAAAACCAATCATCGGTCCGTCGCGTAGAAGTCAAGATATGCAAGTTTGAAATTTGAAAATTTTCACTTTTGAACTAAAAAAATTTCAAAATCGGGAAAACTGGAATGATTTCACCTTTATCAGATGAAGCGACCTCGAAAACCAGTATTTAAATTATGAAAATGAAGGTATCGGCCGTAGTTTTCGCAAAAAAAATTAAAGTCGTTTTTTCATTTTTCATTTTCGAGTTGACTTCAAAGGGCTGTACAGGCAACAATATACGTGGCAGAAATCTACTAGGTATTTTTTCTGAATCTGCTCGACCGGTTCTAGAACCTCCATGCACAAAAATTACTACAACCCTCCTGGATTGCGTCTGAGAATGCAAAATATAGCGTTTTAGGGGGGGTCTACCCCTTACGATTTTTTCGGTCAAAATTTCAAAATTTCTTATTGCGTTTTTTTGTGATAGAAATGAAGTGTTGATGCCACTGATCACTTTTCTGAAAACCAATCATCGGTCCGTCGCGTAGAAGTCAAGATATGCAAGTTTGAAATTTGAAAATTTTCACTTTTGAACTAAAAAAAATTCAAAATCGGAAAAACTGGAATGATTTCACCTTAATCAGATGGAGCGACCTCGAAAACCAGTATTTCGAATATAAAAATGAAGGTATCGGCCGTAGTTTTCGCAAAAAAAAATAAAGTCGTTTTTTCATTTTTCATTTTCGAGTTGACTTCAAAGGGCTGTACAGGCAACAATATACGTGGCAGAGATCTACTGGGTATTTTTTCTGAATCTGCTCGACCGGTTCTAGAACCTTCATGCACAAAAATTACTACAACCCTCCTGGATTGCGTCTGAGAATGCAAAATATAGCGTTTTAGGGGGGGTCTACCCCCCGCTTTTTTGTACTAGAAATACCCCTCCAGGGATTGCTAGTAGAAAAATAAGCATTGCATCCCGGATCATGTCCCACTTTCATTAAAAATTGACCTGTCCTGTCTGAAAGTTTTTACAAATTCTGATTCGTTGTTTAGTTATATCGAGGGTGGATACTCTCAAATGAGACACCCTGTAGAAATGGTAATTTCTCGTATCTTTCAAGCAGAGCACATTGGGAAGAAATGGCGGTTTAAAAAAACTCTTTCCTTCATAAAATCACCTGAAACTATCTCTAAAACGTTCTAGTTTTGCATAAATCCAAACGATACCATTCTGACACAACCTACCCATCCATCAAAATCGTTTATAATCGTCCTCCAGATTTACCGTCGAGGAATCGATAAAGACATATTGCAGCGTTGGGAATAACATAATTTGTGAGTGTGTTTGTCCTCACCAGCCAACAATATCGTTTGTCTTGATGTCATTTGTCAGGAATAAGGCAACGCGATAACATAATAGGTTTCTGAGTGATCGTATCTATCGAATGCACTATTGGTAATTCGATAGTCGGCATGTTTGTACGTGTTGGGCATGGAAAAATATCAAAGATTCAATCTAATATTCTGGAGTATTGAACATCGTAAATTCATAGACGATTTCTCTTGACTTTCCTGAAGAAAGCTAGACGAAATTCAAGGTTTCTGAAAACTTGTGGACGGAGTCCAGAAATTCGTGGACGTGGTTCAGAACACTATGGACGTGGTACAAAGCACTATGGACTGGTTCAGACTCTGAATATTTTTCAAAGTTGAATTCTCACTAACTACTCCATCTGGAGTAGTTGATTTCGGAAATATGTGTGGTAAACAATGGATGCGTGGTTCAGGAGAGGATAATTGAGCTGTTATCAAAGCACTATTAGAAATGAAGTGTTGATGTCACTGATCACTTTTCTGTAAACCTCCAATGTCTTTGACTCAAAGTTGAATCTCCCAGGGATGGATCAATCCAAAAAGTTGCTTTGGAACTTTGAAACTGCAAGATCCAAAAGGAGAAGATGGATGGAGTTCAGAAATTTGTGGACGTGGTACGAAGGACTGTGGACTGGGTTCAGATACTAGATATTTTCTGAATTGAAGAATTCGGTCAAATCTCTCATGAAACTATCCAATTCAGGAAAAATGGTGAACAATGGACGTGGTACGGTAGACTGTGGATGGGGTTCAGAAATTTGTGGACGTGGTTCAGAACTTTGTGGACGTGGTACGGTGGACTGTGGACTGGGTTTAGATACTGGATATTTTCTAAATTGAAGTTTTCGAGCAAATCTTTCATGAAAATATTCAATTCAGAAAAAATAGTGAACAATGGACGTGGTACGGTAGACTGTGGATGGGGTTCAGAAATTTGTGGACGTGGTTCAGAAAACTGTGGACTTGGTACAGGAGACTATGGACCCTTTTCAGAAATCTGTGGATGGACATGAGGAAATATTTTCTCCCCAGTTTTCTTCGGAGATGACGAGGAGCAAGATTTAAAGCCCCCCTGGGACGGTTGATCGCCGTTTAGAAGAATAATACGAAGGGAAACGTTGATTAAGGCGGCGCAGGATATGCACATAAATTCGCATAAATTAATAAGAAATTTAATAAAATATCGCGGCGAAATTTGGCGAAATAAGATTATTTACGTTTTGTTGTTGTGACAAGTGGAAGTCTGGGTGGCTTCCAGACGGGCCAAGTTGGCCTGGATTTATGAGAGAGGCTTGTAAAGTGAGTTTGGCGCCATAAATCGCCATTTTGCGCCCGGGGCCCGGACGTTAATGAGACATTATTTTTGAAACAACTCTCGCATTAATCACGCGGGATGCTTGTTGCGGATTCTGCCGGGACGTGACAACGATTTTTCCGGGCCTTCGAGCACCTTGGGAAAAACCGGGAAGGGAAAACTGCGTTGGTTGTACGTGGCGTTGGGAAGTTTCTTCGAATGATGAATTTAGTGGGCTGTTTATTTATTTATCAGGAACGGCATGGTTGATAAGGTCATCGATGAGATAAGTTTGAATCTTTGGGAAGAGATGTTTAAAGTATTATTCGAAATACGAGTCAAATAAAAAAATTTCAAAAAAAAAAAAATACGAAACAAATTGAAAATGAATATAACATAAAATTATTCATTTATCAGAATCAACATGGTTGTCAATGGGATGAAGTAGACTCTGGGAGGGAACTTGAGTGTATTACCCGAAATGAAAAATAAAAATTTAGAGAAGGTAATACCAAACAAAATCATTTTGCGTTCGTAAAACTCGATTATTTTCATAAAGTGCTCCACAAGAGTTAGGGACATCGTATTCAATCGTTTTGAAAAGTATGTAATCTTCGAGAAAATGGCTGTAAAATCATTTAAAACTCAATAACAACTTGAATCAATCCAATCAAAATCAGTATGAGACATTTCGTCAGTCTGGTCGCCTTTTTTCTGAAGTTTAGTTCTTTGGATATGCTTCATGAATGTTCTTATTTTGAGATGGAGTCACTTTATCAACGACTTAGATTTGAAACGAGTTTTCTGAAAATGCCAAGACGTAAATTAACAAATGCTGAGGCTAACAGGGCTATCGGAATGCTACAGGGTGGCCTAACTCAAGTTGGAAAGGCTCCAAGTCAGTTAAAGTGTGATATCTCGACTTTGGAATAGGTTCGGGGAGATAGGTTCCATGTTGGAAAGACCAAGGCTTGGTGGTGCTCAGGATCGTTCTATCACCGTTTCGGCGAGACGAAAGCCTACAACTACGTGTAGAATGCTACGGAATACTCTTCAAAATGCAGATGGGGTCCAAGTTTCCATCGAAACCATCAGACGACTTTTGAGAAAGGTGAATCTAGGTTCTAGACGTCCATTAAGAGGAGTTCCATTAGCACGTGACCGTAAGCGTCAAAGACTGGAATGGGCAAGGCAACATATCAATTGGAACGATCAATGGCGTAGTATCCTTTTCACTGATGAATCCAGATATGGACGATTTTCAGATTCTCGAAGAATAAGGGTATGGACAATCCCACGCATATTCCGTAATCGTCGCTATGTCCAAGAAGTCCATCCATTCCGAGGAGGTAGTGTTATGGTATGGACCGTGATATGTTTCAACTGACGCACAGATCTACACATTTGTCCTGGGAATATGATCGCCTTACACTATAAAGAGCATGTCATTAACAATGTTTTGCCAAATTTTAAGTTGCTATTACTGAAACTTTTCAATTTCTAGACGATAACGCTAGACCGCACCTTGCAGCCATAGTTGAAAATGCTCGCGAGGAGCTTGGTATTCCACATTTACCAATACCTCCGCACTCACCAGATTTGAATTGCATAGAACATGCATGGGATATGTTCCAAAGAAGAATAAATAATCATCAACCTACCTCAGAATCCTTAAATGATCTGAGAGAGCTTCTGCTCCATTTATGGAACCAAATTCCTCCAGACTAACTCATGTGGAGCAGTTTATTTTTCAGTACATATTAGTTTCTTTTGAATTTTTTTTTATCGGTTTATTTTTTCCGTTGGAATATTCATTTCTTTTCTCGATTTTCAGTAAGTCGCGAACAAATTTTTCTGAATATTTGCAGACCTTCCAAACGTAGTTCTTACATGAGACAGCGCCATTTAAATTAACTTTTTGAAGAATGTCTCATCATTAATTGATAACATTCTGAGACATCTCTGAAGCAAGTCAATCTCAACCCAATATTACACCTCTTCTGAAGATATTTGCCAAGCATTCTTCCATCTATGTTTGGTACATAATTTTCCAGAAAATCTGATATCTTTTCTGGAAGTTTTTTCAGAGTTTCCTCCCCCCGTCTATGAGACAGAAATTAGAAAAAAATTCCTGAATAATGGGCGATTTTTTTGATATTCATTTTTCGAAATATTCATTTCTGGAAATAATTTGACTTTAAGTGGTATTATTAGTGAGTATAACCTACTCTTTTTTTAAACCGATTGAAAACAGAGGCTTTGGACAGTTATCAACTTAGACTCTTAGAAAAGAAGAGTTGAATTCTAGGATTTTATGCCATAACTACAGAAATAGTCCTTGGAAATCTCTCATTTCAACATGCATTTGATTTCGTGAAACGCGAATCTCGTATTTTAAAAGTTAATGATGCAATCTAGCTTTTTTAAACCCAATTTCGAGAGAAGATGTCTCTAATACTCTCATGTGGACTCAACAGTGCCCCTGCCAGGATTTATAACAGGCCACGTCCAACCGAATAACTGGCCTGTCAGCGCATCCTGTATCACTCCAGATTATTATCCGACAAACAGCTACATTATCCTTGTTTACCGCTCCTTGTGAAAGAAACAACAGGCTCCATTGTTCCCAAATACGGTACAAAGTCCACGCTTGCATTCGTTAATTGTAATAACCACGTATTTACGAGAATTTCGGATTTGCGAAATGCACTACGCGATGGCAAAAAACCTTTTGGCGCATTAAACGTCCGTCAAACATGAAAAATGAACTTGGTTGACTTTTCCGTGCACAAAAAGGACGCAACAATTCTTGCGGAGACGCATTGTGGGCATTCGAAATGGGAATATCGCAATTATTTTAATTCGTAAGAGCAGTGCGCGCATAATGAGGTCGCGTAGATACTAGAATGGGAGGTCGTTAGTGGATTTCTGGATGAATCGAAACAAAGGTGCGCTTTTTTAGCGGGAAAAAACTAGGGGAAGGTTGCTTTTGATGTTTTCGACACAACACTGACAACAACGAATCGAAAAAAATTTTGTTAGGCCAACAAAATGCCAGCAAATTTGGATAATACAATCAGAAATAACCTATTTTCAAGGAGTGAATATCTTAAGGGAGACACCTACATTCTAAACTATTATTCCCTGAATTAAAATTCGAACTCCTTGGTTAGGATGTTTTTCGAAAATGTCCTGCCAGTTCTGACGAGAACTGGCATTGTCAGCGTGCTAATACGATATTTCAGAACTTCCTTAATTGAACAACATGATAGATGGATCGGCCGCTTGAGTTGAAGCAGAATTTTCAGATCTGACTGAATTTAAAGTTGTCCCATCGTCAAAACATGAATAATTCGAGATGAAATGATCAAAAATTGTGACTGACACCTTCACCATTTTGCAACCGAAATGTTCGACAACCGTGAATATATTTATGATATGAGTGTTGAAAGTGACGTTTTATTTTGTGAATGAAAAAGTTTCACGAGCAAAATAAAATCACTTTCAACATAAATACCAATTCATGTTTTTCGTACAACTGCCCTATTTTGTAATGAAATGGGCGAATTTGCAATGAGAATAAACTTCAAAATGCATTTTAATATTCGAATAATCAAAAGGTTGTTGTGAATGGCAAACGTTGCCAACGTTAAGATTACTAACAAATGAGAAAAGACGCTGTCATTTGAATTTCGTTCCTGTCCAATTTTCGTCTTGGATTTTTAACAGCTTGATATGTTTGTCGAGAGTCCAATTATGAATAAAAGTGACGATTTGGTTGTTCCTCTGGTTATTGAAGAGTCTACAAGAAGAGCAAATCTGGAACTCCTACCTAAAAAATCTGTTCAGCAGTACGATATTGCATATAACAATTTCCTGGCCTGGTGTAAATTGAAAAATGTAGAAGGGAACTTCAGTGAAACTGTATTCCTGGCATACTTAGAAGAAAAATCACAAATATGGAGTTCATCAACTTTGTGGAGCAAATTTTCAAATTCTCTCAACCTCAACAGATTTTGGATCATCATCATCCAATATTGTACTTCCGGTTTCTACAAGTTTGATGGTGCTGAGGATTCTAATAATGTGTTGCGAAGCTCCCTAACGTCACAGGGCATTAATGTTAGTAATTGTTCTAGTTTTACGATTAATTTCAATGTTCATAAGTAAAATATTGATAATAAAAATTTGCAATTGGTGAATTCTTCTCATCTGATTTCATCATAAGAAAATGGAGTGCTAAAAATATTTTCAACACTTATGTTAAAAATATGTTTAACACGCTTCCACGTAAACAATAAATTTCAATATTGTTACTGTAATTAAAAGTGTCACTTTTAATGACAGTAGTACAAAAATAACTATTATGCCACAGTTAATTCCTCCAATGTTGTTAATATTCTCAAGTCCCATTGGGGTATTGTGAGTGCCAAAATTGTCACTTATATGTTTGCTGTCTAGAATTCTTCTCATAAAATTCTTCAGATTGATACCTAGATGTTCTCGAAAAAATTTTTCGTATCATTCAATTGTGACTACGATAAAATTGAATTTCCTTTCAACCCTTTGAAACTTCATTTTAAATCCACACAGATTCATACAGGAAAAAAATAATTTCACAGGATATTATGAAGTTTTTAAATCTCTCTGATGAAGGTATATGATCTTTTTCAATTCTTTAACGAAATATTTCATTAATTTCGATAAAAATTCATCGAATTAGAGAAAATAATGTAGGATACTCGTACAGAAGGCTCATTCTTACACTCGTTCATTCAAAAACTCGCCACTTTGTGGCGAGTTTTTGTATTTTGAACTCGTGTAAGAATATCAATGCCTTCTGCATTTGTATCATAAATAACTATTCTGCAATTTTTTTTAATACAAGTAACTATGTGGAAACTACATTTGAACTGTACTCTTCCTTGTTTTTCGGATACTTCAGAGAAAAATTTGTTCACTCGACAATTTCACCAAACTCTGCATGAGCCTTTGTATCACTGTCCTACAAATAACCTTAATATTTCATCTCCCTTCAACCTTGGATTATCAAGAATTTCAACAGTGAGAATCCCTCATTTCTTGACTCAGAGTAAAAAAAAATTCTTCACAATTCCAAACATTCTTATAATCCTATCCCCCCACAAAAGACAACACAATCCCCCAACAGACCAAACCTACACCTAAAAAAATCTCCTAAGGGACTCACTTTGACATTCTGACCACCCTGGGTCCAACTTTTCTTGTCTTCAGAGGTCGTGGAGGGTGCAGGACTGGTAGGGTAGAAAAGGACGTGTTTCTCCCCAGTGGAAGGCTGCTGGTAGATGCTCTGCGTCCTCCCACCGCCGTTCAGAAACATATCTTCACCGCCAGCTGGCATTTCGCGAAGAAGTCGTCGGACTTTGGCGAGAGCACCTCCGCAACACAAGAGATCGTTGTTTGAAAGTCCGCGACGGACTGAATAGAACGCACGTGAGACAGGATAGTTTAGAGGGGCTGCGCACGAGCGGGAATTCGAAGATCTCCCCGATACCTCAAATTGAATCAGGGCTAATTGGATGGGGAATCGACTATTGGTGTCTTTCACACACTCTGGATATTGGAGATTTCATTTTTTGGTCTTTTTGGGATGTGTACGATCTTGGGGTTGATTCAGTGGTTTACTCCACTCCAAGGGGATCTTGGAAACAGCCATGGAGGCTGTGATTGTGATGATAAACCCCCCTTTTCTTCTCTTAAAATCTTGGGAACAATAACGAGGTCTCCAGGTCATTCAGGAATCAACTGAAATGGAGTGACCACCACACTGGCGCTGAATTCTCAAGAGCAAAGGTTGATGTACCTACAAGGAGGTTCAGAAGAAAGAGAAACTTTGGTAGAATCTTCCTGAGTTGGATGTTTCCAGAAGGTTTATTCGAAACTTGGATGCTGTGATATCTAAGAAGTATCTGGATGTCAGCAAGAATATGCTACACCATCTATTCGGATTCCTTAGAATGCATTGCTGCCCCAGAAAGCAAACAATGACTAACTCCAGATTCTGTGGGGAAGAGGAAGATACTCCAAGTCACCTGGTGAAGAAATGCCTTGGTATTTCTAGCCTAAGCAAGAATTGCTCTGGATAAGAGCCTCCGCAGAAACTATAGAGCAAACTGTGAACTTCGTAATGGCAAGAATATCTCTGATAGGAGGTTCAATAGATCTAGAGGTTGATTGCAATAAAACCTCTCAAATTTACAAAAAGGTAAAAAATGTACCTATGAGAAGGAGTTCTCGGAGAAGGGCAACACTCTTGCAAAATCTCCCAGAGATGGATCACTCTGAAACTGTGATACTACAAGATCTGAAAGAGTTGACAGATAAGTTGATACTTCTTGACAATTGATATTGGCAAAAATAACGAGAGTTTTTCAGAGAAAGAAACTTCACCTATTCATCTTTTCCTGGTTTAGTTAGGTGTACCTACTGAATATGTTTTCTGGAGAGAGCAGGCACCGAAAAAAATTATATTCTAGGTAGAGACACAAAGGTTTTTTCAGAATTTCGACATCTTGAGGCCTGAGAAATCTTGCAGACTAAGCTAGACCAAAAGCCAAGTGTGCACTATCGTAAGGTTCCTGTGTGAGTGAACTTCAAGCAGAAATATTAGCAATCAAAAGATGTCTAGATATTAATCTAGAGAGAGACTATCAGAATTGCGACATAGCTATTCACTCAGATAGTCAAGCTGCTATCAAAGCACTGAACTCCTATGTCAGCGACTCGAAGTCAACATGAAAATGTCGGAGCAAACTCAATGAGGTAGGCAAGAAAAATAAGGTCTCTTTAATCTGAGTTCCTAGTCATTCAGGATTCACAGGTAACGAAGAGGCCAACAAATTTGGCAGAGAGGGTGCTCGAAAACCACTCACTGGCCCAGAATCTTTCTGAAGTATAGGAAAATGTACCTATAAGAAAGAGTTTCTGGAGAAGGAGAAAACTGAAACTCTGGCAGAATCTCCCAGGGTTGGATCACTCCAAAAAGATATTTGGATCTCAGTAAGAACCAACAACACCTCCTCACAGGCTTTTTTACAGGGCATTGTCGCCTCAGAAAGCACTTTCTGAGAATGGGCATATCGGACACTGACGAGTGTAGATTCTGTGGGGAGGAGGAAGAAACCCCTATTCACCTAGTCACAGAATGCTCTGGCATTGTAAGCCAAAGGAAACAATGCTTTGGTCAAGAGACCTGTAGGAGTGAGGAATTAGCCTCACTGAAGCCTTCCGAGATATTGGATTTCATAAGATCTCTGGGACTGGAAGGCTGGCTGTAAAGCTTTGTCAGGGGGCACAATAGGTCATAAGATCGCAGTGGACTGTAACCCCTTTTAAACTATCACCTATGCAGACTTTCTTACAGGATGATTCGAAGGTTACTTCTGCCTGAGATAGATCCTACAGGGGAGAGGTCTTGCAAAAAACGACTTCTCCAGACTCTGTGGGGAGTATGTAATAATTCTGGATCACCTGGTGACTTAGAAAGAATGGCGTTGCAGGAGGTGAAGGTTTAATTCCCTCCAAGAAGATGTTGAAGGTTCAATTTCTTCCAAGAACGTGTTGACTCCTTTCAAAAAGTATTGAAGGCTTGGCTCCCAAAAAAAGTATTGAAGGCTTGGCTCCCTCCAAAAACCCTATTAAAAACACTTGCATCAGTTTTTTGTATCGGCAAGATTCCACAATTCCCCGAGATCTCTGATAATCTTAGTTCACATAAAGAAAATTCAAGAAAAGAGAAAATGTCCACGTGTTCACCGGAACACTGGCACAGATAGATCGAGAAATTGAAAATCAGAGGATCAAGGAATTGCGAAATGTTCAAATTCAATCAATCAATTTCAACATGGATAAACTGATCTAGAAGGAAAGTTGATTCATCAGATGGCAGACCCCAAGCGTGCTACTCAAGTACTTCACTTCACATGAAACAAACGAACTATTAGCAAAGATGAAATAATGGTTGTCGGATTAACTTTGTACCTACCGATATTTATTATTCGCCACAGATAATTTAGTTCATTCGAGAATGAGAGAACAAAACCACAACCCTTTCAGATGCAGTGCGAAAACGATGTGAACTCAAAATGTTACATCATACCGTTACAAACTTTAGGAGTTGAAGAACCATTAGCGAGAACAAAACGTAATGAACCTTGAGGTTTTAGTGACTCAAACCTACAATCCTAAGGCTGTAACACCTGATATTTCTTCATCCAGGTAGAAATCACAAATTGAATTTTGCTGGAAGAGTGTTCTGTTTGAATTTTTGAGGCCATAAGTTGGGTAAGATTCTCTTTTCTTTGCTCTGATCTTCTTGTTTTTGCGGTCATCGTTCAGGATTTGCTGGGTTCCAATGGTGCTAGAAGATTTGTTGGTGGTGGAAAAGGACAGTTACTTCTGGGTGTAAGACATAATAAGAGTAGCAGGACCATCGTTTCCTGTCAATAGCAAAGAATCAATCAATTTCATACGGAATAGGATCCTGCCTCCTATCTTGGCCTCCCAGCCTTCAAATCCTCCCTCACATTATCCTCGTCTGCTCCTATCGACACTCCAGCACTTATGAACTCGGGAAATTGAGGATTATTCGACTTTTGCATGTGAATCAGACTTTTTATCGTCAAATCTTCAATCTGCATAGGGAATGCCTGAGATTCTCGTCGCCGCGAAGTTACTGCCATCTGGAGATCCCAAGCGGAGATTATAGCTAGCGTCTTTGCTGTCTTTTAGTTTCATCCCTCCGTTGATGTTGGGTCTCCAAACCCTTAATCTGGGAGGGAGGTCGGTGGAGATTTGAGGTTGATACTTCAGATTGAACGGGATAGTTGGGGGTGATCTAGAAATGAAGAGATGATTGTAATTCTGTCGTTCAATTTTTGCTGGAAGACATTTGGAGAGGGTATTTTCATTTTGAATGATGATGAGGGAGTGTCAGATTAATTTTTGAGGGGTCTCGTCTCAACAAAATTTGTTATTGAGAATCCTCACGACCAGAGAGCGAGAATTTGTGGATTTTGAATTTGAATATCGAAGGAATTTCGAAGGACAAATGTGATTACGTCTTCAAATTAGCTGATGAACATGGTATCGAAGTGATTCTTCTGCAAGAAACCCACACGGCAACAGAAAAAAATCCTCGTGAAAGAGGTGAAAGGTTATGTATTTATTGATTTTTTACGAGTTTAGCTTGTTATGTTAAAAAATTTTCAGTTCGTAATTTTCGACAGATTCGGAAAGGGGAAATTGATGGAGTTTTTTTTCATTTCTTTCAAATTTTGTGACATTTCTGTCATAAATATTTATAAACCTCCGAACATTATTTGGCCAAGAAATCTGAATGTTGATGTGTTTTGAAGAAGCAAATACATTTCTGAAATGCATTTGATTTATTCTGAATAATCGGTTTCATCTCTGCTTTTGTCTTTTTTTCATTTCAGATTAAGAATTGCGTGTCGTTTTGGGAAGAATCTGTTTATCCAAGCCCATCGACGGATAACATGAAGATGATCACACTGATGTCTTTCAAGATGTTCCTGATATTTAATATTTTATGTTATTTTTTTCACGGGGAGACAGGTTTTTTCGGCTGAGGTTTTTTCCTCTGGCTGTATAGTATCGTATGATACTAGTGATGATAGTATCGTATGATTCTATAGTATCATACGAAGAATGTTATGATACCCAGTTCTTTCTTTACCTCAGCTTAGGTACTTTTTGTTTCAACATTTATTGTATTATTTTAGGTCTCTTTTTCATAAGAATATATAATTATATATATTGAGAAGATCAGGAACAATGTTTCAGGAATTCATTAATCAGCTCTGTGTAGACGTAGCTGTTATGTATACAGGATGTTCCATCTCCTCTACTGAAAATTCTACTACGAAGTTTGAATTTTTTTTTTTTTTTGGGATTAATTCAAATATGCTCGTGTTAACTGGCCCGTTCGCCGTGCCGAAAACCCCTAGTGGGCGTCGAAAAGTTCGCACGATAAAGCGCAGGAATTGAGCATTCCGACGAATTAAGTTCAACCGTAGTGAACTCCTTCATGTAAAATTCAATCCTATCACTTTAATGGCCCCGCTGTATTATCACACTTGGCATGTGTTCGTGACCCCCCAGTTTCCCACTGACAACGGACGAATTTGAACGTGGTTAACATGCAACTTTCTGATTTATGATGGACAACCGTTTCCGGTTTCGTTATTAAATTCGGCAGCGAAGGAAATCTCGCCGTTTTTGCTGGAAACTAGATCTGAACTTGAAGAAGAATTTTTATTCTAGAGCAGTAGTTTGTATCACACTCATACACTATTTTTTAACGTAGAATTCAGATGGATTTTCATTTGAGAAAATTGGTTTTGAGGTTTTGTCATGACTGACTTTGACGTTGGAGAAGAAACACCCTGTATTTTGCATGAATTTTCAACCAGCAAAAGGGAAACATTGATATGTCTTCTGATATTCTCTAAAAATTCATCTCTACTAACAAAGCTTAACCAGAAGCATCTATTTTGCGTCGTTCTCAGAAATATACTGCTCCACAAAAGTTAGGGATATTGATTTAAATTTAAAAAAAATTGTTAAAATGAGATTTCGTGATGAAACTTCATATTGAAATGATTTCAAGCTGCATGAAATAAAATTAATTTCAGCCTGTAGGTGTAGGTCTGCAGCGTATACAGGGTGTTCAAGAAAAATCGAGTTAAATAACGAAATTTTATTCCCAGAGAATTCAGGCATTTTGAGACTATCAATAGAATGTATGGCCTCCACGGGCATCAATAACAGCTTGACATCTTCTTTGCATACTACACACGAGGTTGTTGAACATTTCTTGAAGAATTATATAAGTTTCATAAACGGGACGGAAGCTCTCTCAGATCATTTGAGGATTCTCAACTATGGCTGCACGGTGCGGTCTAGCGTTATCGTCTAGAAATTGAAAAGTTTCACCAATAGCATCGTGAAAATTTGGCAAAACATTGTCAATGACATGCTCCCTATAGTGAAAGGCGATCATATTCCCAGGACAAATGTGTAGATCTGTGTGCCCGTTGAAACATATCCCGGCCCATACCATAACACTATCCCCTCGGAATGGATGGACTTCTTGGACATAGCGACGATTACGGGGTATGCGTGGGATTGTCCATACCCTTTTTTTCGAGAATCTGAAAATCGTCCATATCTGGATTCATCAGCGAAAAAAACACTACGCCATTGAACGTCGTCTGATGGTTTCGATGGAAACTTGGACCCCATCTGCATTTTATTTCGTCGCTCACCAAGTCTTGGTCTTCCCAACACAGAACCTGTCTCCCTGAACCTATTGCAGAGTCGAGATATCACACTTTGGATGATTTGGAGCCTTTCCAACTTGAGTTAGGCTACCCTGTAACATTCCGAAAGCCCTATTAGCCTCAGCGTTTGTTAATTTAATTCTTGGCATTTTCAGAAAACTCGTTCCAAATCGAAGCTGTTCACAAACTGACTCCATTTCAAAATAAGAACATTCATGCAGCATATGCAAAAAACCAAACTTCAGAAAAAAGGCGACCAGATTGACGAAATGACTCATATTGATTTTTATTGGATCGATTCAAGTTGTTTTTGAGTTTCATATCATTTTACAGCGATTTTCTCGAAGATTACATACTTTTCAAAACGATTGAATACGATATCCTTAACTCTTGTGAATCAGTATATTTTCACGAACAGTCTTCGTGAATTACACTGTATATAGTCGTAGTTAATAGGGTAAGTAGTAAATGCGCTTAAGATTCTTCTGAATAACTTTTCATTTTGTTATGTACCAAACGAAATTTTCTAGTTATTCTAGGTTTAGACTATAAAAACCAATTCAGAAGAATCTTATGCCCATTAACTGCTTACCAGATTACCTACAAATATACAAATTGTTTGAATTTGATTGCTTTTCGAGCTGTTTCATACCCAGATCTTCATGAAAATTTCCTTATGAAGAAACCATGGCAATTATCCTCAAACACTCTGTAGTGCCTTGGTTGAAAAAATTCTTGATAAGTCTTCATTCATCCTCAAAAAACTTCTTTTGCACTCTGTATGCCATTGCTTTGTTCAATGTATCCGAATCATCAGAAATAATCTAGATATTTTTCGAGGATATTTCATCTTCTGAAAAAAAAATACCAAGAGGTCGAATCAGGACTTCTGGGGGGCCAACAACCATTCATTTCGTGAAATTATTGACCCATTCAGGTATTCAAGAGCACCAACGACCTGAATAGGCAAATTTTCAACCAAGAACCAAAAATATTCCTGGTAAAACCATCGATTATCATGAAAATATCGACGTGGGGAAGTTACCGAACCTCCAGACGCTCTGTACATCGCTCCTGGAAATGTAATTTCCAAGTAAGCATGTATTATTAAATTAGTATCAAACCCACTTACCAGCTTAGGAGTGGATGTTGAACAGACGAATGTATTCGCAGTGTGATTTCGAACATCCCTTTTAAGAGTTGTGAATATTTAATATCGCCGCGCAGAGATGAGGCACGTTCTTCGGCGTCGAGTATAATACCGCCCAACAGTATGGCAGTATGCAGATTAGCAGATGGATCCGATTGCCTTCGACATTTTCACGCTGGATAGCTAGATTGCATTGAAATAGAGTTCGATCGCCAGTTTTAGCCATTTTTTTATGGTCTTGAGTTTGGGGATAAGATCAATAGCTTAGTTTTTGAAGGTGTCAGCGAGTGTTGGACTTAAAACCAATTGAGAACCCTCACCAACTGTTTGGCTGCAACCCCAATGACACTGATTCCATCCAGGCTACCAAATCCTATGGTATTCAACAGCATAACACGCATAGTTAAACTCACTTCTGATCTGGGATGTTGTTTTACCCCCTTTTCCGATTGTCTTCACGTCTTGGTCAATAAGGGTAGTAGGTACATCCTCAAGAAGGTCTTGGAACACTCTCTACCCTCCCTTATACAACTTGAGGTAGAGATCCAATACCTTTAACTTCTTCGGTATTGACAAACTACTAATATTACTCATTGGGTTATCCCATCAGAAGATTCAAGGTTTCCAATAAAGTCCTAGTACTCTAGATGGAGTCTTAACTTACAGTTTGGGTCCAGCCCCTGGACTGTTTTAGTCTCAGGAGGAAGGCAAAGGCAGCCATATTCACTCTTGTTCGTTTTAGCGGTGATAGCTTTTATGTGATGCTAACAGTATTCTTTGACTCAAGGAGTCAATAAGGCCATGGTCATGAAGGAGGGATAAATAAATGCTGAAAGCTTGAGAAAGTGAAGGAAAAGAGAGTTCATTTATCGAAACAGACTGCTTTCCCAGATAATTTTCTCTTTATATATAAATATATATATCAGCACCTCAGAGGTTGAAACAAAAAGTATTTAAGCTGAGGTAAAAAAAAGGGGTATCATAACATTCTTCGTATGATACTATAGAGTCATACGATATTATCATCACTAGTATCATACGATACTATATACAGCCAGGCGGAAAAACCTCAGCCGAAAAAACCTGTCTCCCCGTAAAAAAAATAACATAAAATATTAAATATAAGGAAAATCTTGAAAGACATCAGTGTGATCATCTTCATGTTATCCGTCGATGGGCTCGAATAAACATATTCTTCCTAAAACGACTCGCAATTCTTAATCTGAAATGAAAAAAGACAAAAGCAGAAAAGAAACCGATTATTCAGAATAAATCGAATGCATTTTACAAATGCATTTGCTACTTTGAAAAACATCAACAGATTTCTTGGCCAAATAATGTTCGGAGGTTTATTAAAACCTTCAGACAATAAGGAGCATTCAGCTGAAGCAAAGTTGTACCTACAAATAATATATTTCAGTTTACTGACGTATTTTCTATGGAATTTTTTTTGATAGGGAATTCTGATCATATCAGAATAGAATATTAAAGGAGAATGATACGAGGGAAGACTTCCCCAGAATTCCTTTTCATTCAATCTAATTTCTCAAAGATGTAGTGACAATATCGGTGATTTTTCTTTGGCCAAAATGTTGTCATAGTTTTCTGCTAACCTTAAATGAACTTAGGTAGTATGAAAAAAATATTTATTTAAGGATCCGGTCAACAAATTTTATTCCTACGTCTGAAATTTTCGATGCTTTTCGAATGTGCCACTTTTAAAATCAGCAATTTCATCAGTTTGTCGAATTTTTCACCCTTCAAAAGCGACAAGGACCAAGAAAAAAAACCCAACAGCCGCTGTTTTCCTTCTAGACATCATCCCAGAGATCCGAGATAATTTAGATCCTCTCATCAGGGCCGTTGGCGACTTCTTCAAAAGCGGTGAGCTTCAAACGCCGTCCCGGGAATTCGAAAGGCGCCCGTCCATCCCTGAACCGGCGCCGCGACGCTGGTCGACGCCGGGGATTACCATTCATGCCGGGCACTGAATATTCCGGCGCGTCGGAGATTTTGTCCGTGATAATACATATTTTACGAGAGTTACATCTTTACACCGGCCCGAATTGAGAGTAGCAGTCGCCGCAAGAGGGCGCTGTTCGTAATCCGACGTTTTCAATCTTCTTACCAAGGTTTCGGAGTAATCGAGATGAGTTTTAGGGTTAAGTCCGGGGTTCTTTCAGAGATTCGTATTCCTGGATCGCGTTCTTTCAGCGATAGCTCTCACCTTAAGTCTACAGTTTTCTCCGCCAACTAAAATCATCAGAAACCAACCAAAAACAGCGAATCTCCAATTAAAATTCAAGAAATAACGAACAACTTAAAAAGAAGAGTTAATAAACATGGTGAGAAATCCTGGGGCCCTATCAACAACAATAAAGAATCTTCCTGAACAAAGTTGTTGTCGATTGGTTTGTTTTTCAGAGAATTTAGTTCCTTTTCAGTGCAGCATTCAGCAGAGAAAACTAGATCAAACTTAACTGACCACATTCCAATCTTTTGAATAAGAGAGCTAAAATAATACAATAAATGATGAAACAAAAAGAACCTAAGCTGAGGTAAAAAAAGGAATGGGGTACCATAACATTCTTCGTATGATACTATAGTATCATACGATATGATACTATAGTATCATACGATACTATAGAGCCAGGGGAAAAAACCTCAGCCAAAAAACCTGTCTCCCCGTTAAAAAAATAAAATAAAATTGTTGTATCTGAATATTCTATATAGGACATCACGATTATCGGAACGGCTCTTCGGAGGAAGGATTTCCAAACACAAACTCCAACCTGAAAATAAAAAAAGACAGAACAGCAAGAGAATTCAATTTATACTTCATCAAATTGACCTGAAATTTTCCCATTGCAAGAATGAGTTTGATATATTGTGTATGGCTCTAATGCCATCTCGGAATTTATAAATCGAACAATTATTAATTAGGTGTTCAACTGTTTCCTCTGATTCACCACATTCACAATTAGGACTATCAACCGAATTCCACTTGAAAAGCATGCTATCGGTACGACCATGACCTGTTCTTATTCGATTAAGAAGGGACCATATTCTCCTGGGAAGGTTAAAACCAGGAACTTTATTCGATGGATCAGATAAGAAAGTGGAATGGAACTGCACACAAGACATAACTGTTGTTAAGAAAGTTACTGAACTCGTTCTACTTTTGGAAATAACATTTACATCAACGCATTTAAGATATAACCTTTGTCATTTGTTGGAATTTGATTTTCTCAAGAGACGTTTCTGCTTTCTTCCCTGGGTTGTAAGTCCAATGAAGTAGCAGTGCAGAATTCAGTAGGTTTTAAGGCTACTAAATTCAGGGTGGTTTTCAATTGTAGAGGGTTGTAAATCCACTACAATGGAAGTTAAACACACGGTAGTGTTTGTAGGTATTTATTGCGTAGTACAAAGAGAAGGTGAACTTAAACTTTTTTAGGTATTCATTGTGTACTATACAAGGAGGTTGAACTTATTGTTGAGGTTACAATTGTCAGTAGAGTTGATATATGATGAATATTTGCAGATTGAGGGTTTCATCATAGTCATATAATCATTGGGTATTGCTGAAATTCACTACTTGGCAGAACGAATGTTATAGAAGGCGATGAGGTAACTCGGCCGTACATCGCCCTAGTTATGTGAAAATTTCCGAGCCTTCCTAGAAGATATTCCGATATGTTTAATGTTTCGGGAAAAAACGACCTAATACAAATTCTTTCTTAGTTCATCTATTTGAGTTTAATTTCGTCTAGCTAGAATTGATGGAAGAACGTCATTCTAATCAGAAAGTGATCCTGTCAGAAAGGAGTGTTCCAATTTCCATTAGACCCTCTATTTTTCATTAGGGGGAAAACAAAGGAAGTCGTGCTTCTGTGAGTGACAACCTGAAACATCAGGGAGTCTTTGATTACCACCACACCGTTCAAATTTTCCTGTTAACTCTCTTCGACTACTTCACGAATGCCATCTTGATCTGCACAACATGAGATAGTAAATTTCAAATTTGAAAACGTCTTGTGAATCAATAGGAAGTGTTAAAGTCTCCAATGGAATTTTCTGTTGTTGATTACTGGATGCATCTTGTATATATGGGTGTAGGTAGAAGGAGAAAAATTTTGTGACAATGACAAACAATCCTTGCCTTGTTGGATACGATACCGCAACAAATAGCAATATAATCCGGGCCGAAGTGACCAACAATGGAGTGTTAGCCCAGATCGTAATTGGCATGCAATACGTTCACTGTTTTAATTCAAACTTTGCTCCGATTCAGAGCTGCGTAACGTCTGATAATCTAGTTAAAAACACATAACATCGGGCATATTTTGTTCCCATTCACTTCGAGTGCATACGGGAGATTAGTTTTGTGTCAGGGCCCTAGGGGGTTCTATGTAAATACGATAATTTCGACGATTGCCTGGAATGTTGCTCGTGTTTCGGGAGTTGCCGACAATGGGAGATCCTCAGGGAGTGTGGAGCTGTCTAGACTGGCAGTAAGACTACGAGAGGAAACTGCACCTCATTTTAATCATACTCAAAATTAAAATACACTGCGCAAAAAAATTTAAATCTCAAATTTATCCTACTACTGAAGGTGTTCTCAATGATAATTATTTTAATCAGAATTATGCATGCATATGTTATCCACTCTCAACGTTTTTCTTCAATACAGATGTTTTTTCCCAGCAGGAATAAAAAAAGATGATGTTATCAGATTTTGAATGTATTGGCTCCATTCTAAAACCAGTTGTTCTCGATCAATTCTAGTGATCAATAGTTTTTCTTTCGTATTATGGCCTTCGTCGCTCAAAATCTCGATTCCTGAGGAGAGAGTGAACCAGAAAGGTTCTTATACACTTCGCAAAAAAAATTAACGTACATTTTGTGAATCTCAAATTTCTTCTACAACTGAAGGTTGTCTCAATGATAATTATTTTTATCAGAATTATGCATGCATATGTTAACCACTTTCAATACAAATGTTTTTTCCAGCAGGAATAAATAAAGATGATATTATCAGATTTTGAATGTATTGGCTCCATTCTAAAATCAGTTGTTCTCGATCAATTCTAGTGATCAATAGTGTTTCTTTCGTTTGATTTTCTACACTCGATCGCTATGCAACGCGAAACACGCAATTTGACCCAAAATGAATGTGCCCAAGCGGTAGTTTTGCGAGAAGAAGGGTGGACATACACAAGAATTGCAGAAAGGTTTGGAGTTTCCCATACAAGTGTGTCCAGAATGTTGCAGCGATTCAGGGAGACAGGTATGAATGTCCGAAGACCAGGACAGGGTAACAACTGTTATTCAAGAAGGTTACTTGAGAGTTTCTTCGTTGAGACAACGGTTTGCAACCGCTCGCCTCCTTCAAAATCAGCTTGAGCAAACACATGGGGTGCACATTAGCGCTCAGACAATGAGAAATCGCCTCAGAGAATATGATTTAAGGCCTAGTGTCGCGTCTAGTGGCCCAGCTCTTACTCCAGCCCATCGAAAGGCGCGTTTGGATTTTGCGAGAGAGCATATCCATTGGGAAGAGGCCGATTGGGAAAGAGTTCTCTTCACAGATGAGTCTAGATTCTGCCTCTACCATTGTGATCGACGTTCCCTTGAATACAGACGTCCACATGAAAAATATGCTCAGTGCAACTTCCTGAATACTACTGGTTTCGGGGGAGGATCGATTATGGTATGGGGTGGAATATCTTTGACTGCCCGCACAGAACTAGTGGTCGTTGATAATGAAGCTCTGAATGCTGATAAGTATATAAGTAGAAGGCTGAGGAGTTCAGAAAATCATCTAGCTACTCTTAATGACTTAGGAATCGAACTCGGAGAAATCTGGGAAGGATTAGATCAGAACATTTTAAGATCACTCATTTTGAGTATGTTTCCGAGCTGTAATTGACGCAAGGGGTGGAGATACCAAGTATTAAATCACTTATCAGCATTTAAGTATTTTGAAAATTGTTCATTTCTCTTCTTTCACATAAGATTCGGTGAAATCCTGAATTTTTCTCCCATTTAATGTGTCTTGTTTCGTTCAAAACCTTCCCGAAAGAACATAAAAAATAAGTTTTAAAGTCAATGTAGAGTTAACTTTCATTAAAATTGAGGTTTCCAGAATGTGCGTTAATTTTTTGCACAGTGTATAAGAAAAAGGAAAATGCACAAAATTAAAAATTATACAGAGTCGAACGAACCAGAAAAGATGAAACATAAGTTGTGCAGAGTGAGAAGTTTTGTCCAAGATTTTTTTGAACGTCTTTCTTGGGTCATTTTGAAAATAATCCTTCACATTTTTACATTCCATGTGATTTTCGAGAGAACATACAGGAAATTCAGTACATTTAAAACATTCTCAAAGCAGTATTTCAAATATTGTTGAATCTCAAAGTAGGGTGAAAATTCTAAACACATTTATACCTCCTCAGGTGCAAAATTTCGTGTTGAAAAATCGTCGGACAATCGATCTGAAAGGACAATCATCAAGATAGGATTAGGAGCGATTCGGGACCGAGGCTAAAAAGCGATTTTAATTTATTTTTCGATAATGTTGGGCCGGCTAACGAGGTTAATTAAAAAGGGGGCTAAAAGTGATAGATACCATTTAATCACGGTATAAATCAGAGCACCGAATGGAGTGCCTGAGCGGAATTGTATGTTTGGTGCTGTTCGCAATTCAGGACAACATGTGTTTTGAATATGACGACGCTCCGTATGGCTGACATCGACAGGGTGCTCGAAACAATGTGGAACATGCTCGTTGAGGGTTGAAAATCTGCACGAGTGTTAATTGATGAAAAACCGGTCGAAAATGTTCGTATGAACCTATCATAATTAATTGGAATCCTTGAAGCCAATCAGAAATGTTCATCATGAAAATATAATCCTTTAAAAATTCCTTCTGCTTTCGAAGTTCCTTTCAGAAATTCCAGGCTTTATTGTTTAATAGTTATTCATGATATGAGTGTTAAAAGTGAGTATTTTGTGAGTCAAAAATGAAATCACTTCAAACACAAATACCATATAATGATTTTTCTACAATTGCCCTATTTGATGATGAAATGGACGAATTTGCAATGACAATAAACTTCAAAATGCATTTCGATATTCAAATAATCAAAAAATTGTTGTGAATGGCAAACGTTGCCAACGTTATGATTACTAACAAATGAAAAGTGACGCTGTCATTTGAATTTCGTTCCTGTCCAATTTTCGTCTTGGGTTTTTAACTGCTTAATATGTTTGTCGAGAGTCCAATTATCAATGAAAGTGACGATTTGGTTGTTCCTCTGGATATTGAAGAGTCTTCAAGAGAAGCAAATCTGGAACCCCTACCTGAAAAATCTGTTCAGCAGTACAATATTGCATATAACAATTTCCTGGCCTGGTGTAAATTGAAAAATGTAGAAGGGAACTTCAGTGAAACTGTTTTCCTGGCATACTTAAACGAAAAATCAAAAATATGGAGTTCATCAACTCTGTGGAGCAAATTTTCAATGAAAAGTCAAGCGCCCTTGTTAAAAATGGTGTGGATGTTAGTGAATATTTTAAGGTAATAGCATATTTAAAATGGAAAAGTGAAGGATATCGTCAAAAAAAATCGAAAATTCTCACTCGTGAACAAGTTGAAAAGTTTGTAAAAGAGGCACCAGATGAGAAATACTTGATGGTTAAGGTTGCAACTATTTTCGCATTATTTTGAGATTGTCGGCTTGAAGAATTGTGTAATTTATCAGTGGAAGACATCGAAATAACAAATAAATCATTGGTTATACAACTTTCAAATACAAAAACGAAAGTCAGTCGTTCTTTCAGTATTATTGGGGAGTATGTAGACTATTTTCATAACTACTTTGCACTGCGCCCTTCTGTCATCAAACATCGTCGTTTTTTCCTAAAATACATGAATAATAAATGCACTGCCAATCCAGTTGGTATTAATACATTTGGGAAAATTCCATCTATTGTTACCGAATTCCTCAAACTGCCAGAACCAAAGCAATATACAGGACACTGTTTTTGAAGATCCTCCGCTTCATTGCTAGTAGAATCAGCAGTAAATATTACGGATATAAAAAAACATGGTGGATATGGAAGTCTACGACGGTAGCCGAGGGCTATGTTGATCATTCCATTGCATATAGAAATGTCATTGCTGAAAAAATTCTCCCAACCTCAACAGATTATGGATCATCATCATCCAATATTTCACTTCCGGTTTCTATAAGTACTGATGGTGCTGAGGATTCTATTGATGTGTTGCGAAGCTTCCTAACGTCACAGGGCATTAATGTTAGTAATTGTTCTAGTTCTACGATTAAAATTCATGTTCATAAGTAATTATTGTTGAATATTGATAATAAAAATTGGCAATTGCTGAATTTTTCTCATCTGATTTCATCATAAGAAAATGGAGTGCTAAATATATTTTTACACGTAAACAATCAATTTCAACATTGTCTGCTGTCATCAAAAGTGTCACTTTTAATGGCAGTTGTACAAAAAATTGGTTATACCTTTAAGATTCAAACTATTGTCCATTACTGTATCCAACTTCAAAATAATATGAATGACGATAAAATTCAATCAAAAACGGACCTGTTCTTCCAACAAAAGATCCAAACCCGACAGTTTGAGACTCAAAGCCGATCCTGTACATTCACATGTAACCGCTACTGAATTTTTTTCAATTGATCAGCGCGCTCCGGCAATTCCTTTGACCGCGAGGATTCGGCGTAAAATTGCTATCCTTTGTCCGGGCCTAAAACAACATTTCTGGAAGAAACTCGGGAGAAGATAAAGCTCGGACAGAGAGGGACGACGCGATTTGTCCCAGGTTGAACCTATCGAGTTATATCAGGGAAAGGGACAGTATCTCAGATGGACAAACACCACCTTTGTCTATTATTTGAGTTACAAACAAATCTAGGATTATCTTGAATCCAATTCATCATTTTTTGAAAAATGGTTTTTTTTCGCAATGATAGCTCCTTTTATTTTCATTGATTCTGTTATACTAAAGAGAGTTTCGAGAGAACTTTCCGATGAAAACACTCGTGTAGAACCAACTCCATTGAAACCAACGATTTCAGAATTTTCCAAAAATCAAATCGACGTCGATATCGTAAAAGCGATCGGTGATTTTCTGCTGACGAAAGTTTCTTCAGTGCCAGCCGTACAATATAGGTTATTTCGTACTGAATTCGGCATGCAAAGGTTGGGTGATCTTTCCCTGAACATCATTCAAATTCGTGCAATAAAAACTTTTGGCTGAATATCATGTTATATAACGTCGTAACCGAAGGCGGTTGAACCAAACTGTTTCTATCATAATCCCAGACCCAATAACAAAAGCTGTACCGGAGGAGCACTCAACGCATAAAGCAGTGGCGTCACCACATGAATTCTCCACTTAAATTAGCCTGTAGGTGTCAGAAAATGTTCAGGTTTCAGATGCCTAAAGCATTGACAACAGTAAGCTTTGTTTTCTCTATACATACTTCTTTCTTCTTTAAGCCAAGTTGAAATGATTCTTTAAAACTTGATTTTACATCATCTAGTTTACATTGTACCATCCCAAAATCTACATATTATCTGTGAAACTCACATCAATTTGAAATGTTTCATTTAAATGATTCATAGTTCGTTTTCTTTCAAAGTTTTCATGTGGTATTCAACATTCTTCAGTCAGACTTAACGTTGATGATCTTGAATGTTCAATTTGTTCTAATGAAACAAGATTTCGCCTAAAAATCATGATAAGATCGAAATTAAATACTTACATCCTGTTTTCTCCAACCTATGAGAATTATGCAATGAAAGAATCGAGAACAATTCAGACATTTACTAGCTGTTGTTCATTCTAAAAAAATTGATATGAGCAAATCCTTTTGCCAAGAGAAAGCCACGCCACTGCGTTGGAAGGTGAATGCGGAAGAGAGACGAATGAGAGACAGGAACAACTGTGCAACATCTGCAGATTTCCAATAATGTACACCAGTCAGGAAGAATCATATTAAAATACTCTAGGTGTATTTGTCTCAACGCCCGAAATCGATACATTATTAAATTTAAACGAATTAAGACTACGTCCCTGGATTTTTAAAATTGAGGTCACACTGTTCGTGAGAATCTCAACATTAGGGTCTTCGTGGATTCAATGGTAATACGAGGTATCAACAAGAAAGAAATTATTGCTTTTAGTGAAAGATCGGATATGATATTCCAGCACCTATTATAATTTCTTTGTCACCTGGACAATAGACGATAAAGATCGCTATGTAATTCCCATTACGTGGAATATTTTTCGATTGTATCTCTCTACGAAATATCAGTACTGAACAATATACAGAACAATTTAAAGGGGTTGGAAAAAATCGTTATTTCATGGATGAAGATTGTTTGACTTCCTCTCTCCCAATTCTAGCTAACTTACTTCTGGATCCTCTAAATGCAGTTTATTATTGGACCTAGTAGTGATCCCTGAGGGACCCCAGATTCAATCTCACTTGGTTTAATTTGATTCATCCGATTCATCGAGAACTAATGCATAAAATGAAAAACAATTACTGTGCTGAAATCAGTATAAAAAATACCTTTCAAATGATGTATCACTCACCCCATCTTCCCTATTCAAAAATTGGGGGTGAAGGTTGTAGTAGCAAGGGTTGAAGCGCTATGCGTCCGTAACCTAAATCTTAAGATGTCCCCCTCGAAACAGAAATCGACCTGCCGGAGCATTTCTATCGAAAAAATTTATTTCGTCTGTAATCTCGTCTGTTTCGTTTTCAAATGGCCACCCTGTATTTCGAGAACTAATGCATAAAATGAAAAAACAATTACTGTGCTGAAATCAGTATAAAAATACCTTTCAAATGAGGTATAACTCACCCCATCTTCCCTATTCAAAAATTGGGGGTGAGGGTTGTAGTAGCAAGGGTTGAAGCGCTATGCGTCCGTAACCTACATCTTAAGTTGTCCCCCTCGAAACAGAAATCGACCTGTCCGAGCATTTCTATCGAAAAAATTTATTTCGTCTGTAATCTCGTCTGTTTCGTTTTCAAATGGCCACCCTGTATATTTACATTGTTTACTTGTTGTTATAACAATATCAACAATGTGCATAGATCTTCATCACGTTTTTAAGATGATGTAAGGTTAGTCGGACCGTTGAGACCTTGTTGTCTCAAGTATGAAACATATACAGGATGTTCCTATTGATACATACTGCAGGAAGTCTGGACATTCTAGGTTAGTGAAGGATACCGTCCCAAAAAATCGAAAATTCTCACTCGTGAACGAATTGAAAAGTTTATAAAGGAGGCACCAGATAAGAAATACTTGATGGTTAAGGTTGCAATTATTTTTGGATCATTTGGAGCCTGTGTGCATGAAGAATTGTGTAATTTATCAGTGGAAGACATCGAAATATCAAATAAATCATTGGTTACACAACTACCAAATATAAAACCGAAAATTAGTCGTTCTTTCAGTATTATTGGGAAGTATGTAGACAATTTCATAAGTACTTTGCACTGCGCCCTTCTGTCATCAACCTTGTTGTCTCAAGTATGACAAATATACAGGATGTTCCTATTCATACATACTTCAGGAAGTCTGGTAATTCTAGGTTTCTTTACTCTTCCTAAGAACATGGTTGTCAGGATCCATCACAACTACTTAAGTTTGTACACCATTACAAGGAGATGGACAATCGTGAGAGAAAACTACTGGCTTAGAATCATTTTTGGAATGATGCTAACGAATTTTCATCAACATCATTTGGAAAAAGTGAACCGATCAGCAAATATCTTCATGGAAGTCTCCAGAACAATATGACATTTTGAATTGTAGACATCGACGACGAACGCAAGCTGCTCGTTTGTCCAATGCATGAACTCTTCTGTATAAGAGCCTTTTCACCACTTTCTATGCCTCATTTGGCATCCTGTATAGGATTCCAAGTTGTTCTAGGACGTCCCCCGTAAGTTTCCCGACTTAATCAAGGTATAATTCCTACCCGGAAAGTATCAAACAAAGCTTAGCAAGCTCGTAAAGCTGGAAGGTCGCAATCATCGCCTCCCATAAGAAACACAAGAACCATCAAGGCTGAGTGTTTAACGGCAGTCATCACTTCCTAGCTACAATGATAAGGGGCAGATATTAACCCCATAATTAAACCGTATGGGCCATAAGGCGTCTTGCCAACGTCAAAACACAACCCTCCTCCGCCATATGTAAATTGTACAGCATCAAGGAAATTGTTATAATGGCATCGGGACGAGATCTCATTAAAGGAGGGTCCTTCGTACGATGACGTCTGGAGGAGGAAATCCCAAGAATATATCTGTCTAATCGTATGGCAAGTACGCACTAACACAGTATTACAGCCGACTAGGATAGGTCTGTAATAAGACAGGGCAAGATTCAGTGCCCGAGTTCTGGGGCCTGCCAGAGCACGATAAGGCAACGTTCTCCCAGCTCTCGGATGCTGGGACACTGATATGGGAAGGGAAAACAGATCGCGTGGACAGGGTGTCTTTGATTGCGGATCGGATCGGAGGCCAGCTCAGAATGGTTCGTTTTTACGAACAACAGGCTCTATCGTCCCTTCAGAAATGCCTGGAGGTCGAGGTCGATTGAATCCATCAGCGATTTCTCATCTCATCTCATGAACTAGTGACGTAATACACCCTGTACAGGAAGTCTCATTCAAAAGAGTCTTCAATAACCCAACAACGATGCAGAATTTGTGAAAACACTCAGACAGATCGAATTTTGATGTCAGGGTGAAATGATCTGGGATAATAATAATAATAATATCATTTATTTGATCCTGCTGACATTACATGAAATGTATAAGACAAGTCAAGTTCAAAACAACAATAATCATACAAAATTTAAAATCAAAGTAATACAAACTCTCTATCCTCTAAATATTCCTCTATTTCATAATTGGCCTTTTTCAACAGACTACATTTAATCAATTTTTTGAATTTTATTTTATTTAAACTTTTCATGGAATCAGGTAGTCTGTTGAAAAGTTTGATGCCCCTATAAGATGGGGAAAATTCAAATTAAGTTGTTCTGTGCTGTGGTAGACATAACTTTCTGAGATTTCTCGTACCATAATTGTGGAAATCAGATAACTTTGCAAATTTTTGTACATTCTCTTTTATGTACAAGAGACACTTATACAGGGTGGCCATTTGAAAACGAAACAGACGAGATTACAGACAAAATAATTTTTTTCGATAGAAATGCTCGTACAGGTCGATTTCTGTTTCTAGGGGGACAACTTAAGATGTAGGTTACGGACGCATAGCGCTTCAACCCTTGCTACTACAAACCTCGCCCCCAATTTTTGAATAAGGAAGATGGGGTGAGTGATACCTCATTTGAAAGGTTTTTCACAAAAAAACACTACAAGTGTCATAAAAACACCATTTGATTTTCAAATGCTTAGTCAAGAATATTTTGAGAACTAATGCATAAAATGAAAAAACAATAACTGTGCTGAAATCAGTGTAACAATACCTTTCAAATGAGGTATCACTCACCCCTATTCAAAAATTGGGGGTGAGGGTTGTAGAAGCAAGGGTTGAAGCGCTATGCGTCCGTAACCTACATCTTAAGTTGTCCCCCTCGAAACAGAAATCGACCTGTCCGAGCATTTCTATCGAAAAAATTTATTTTGTCTGTAATCTCGTCTGTTTCGTTTTCAAATGGCCACCCTGTATACATAGATACAAGGAACAGTTAGTATATTGTGTTCAACAAAAAATGGCTTACATGATTCTTGCGGTCTTATGTCCCATAACAAAACATTGTACTGTAAATGACTGTAAACTAAGCTGTAGTAAACATTTAGGCAGAGATCTTTTCAACTTACTAATAGAAAAATAAGATTCATTAATCTTTTTACAGAGCTTATTTATTTGTTCATCCCACTTCAAAGTATTGTCCAGATAGTTTCTCAAAAATTTAACATTTTCACTGGACACAATTTCAGTATTTTCCAATCGAAGTAACAGTGAATTGATATTTCTTACTTCAAAAGAAATACAATTTGTTTTTTCAATATTAACAATGAGCGCATTATCATGACACCACATACCAAATCCCTGTAGAAGTTCATCACAACAGGAAATTAATTTACTACCATTTTCGCAAGATTCAGCAATCGATGTGTCATCTGCGAATAAAATTAATTTAATGAAGGCACTCACATTTAGATGATCTGGCAAATCATTGACAAAGAGAATAAATGAATTAGGTCCTAATACTGAACCCTGAGGGACCCCAATATTTAAATAATGCTCTTGTGAATACAATTCACCTACTCGACAAACAATTGTTCTATCTGTTAGATAACTATGTATCCATTCCAAGAATACTCCTCTAAAACCAAGGTTATATTTATGATACATGAAAGAAACAAACTGCTGTATTTGTATTGGATTTATTTAAAGGGTCAGGAAGAGATAAAAATCTTGGGTTTGTTCAACACATTTGTGATAAAAGCTTTTGTTTTGACATATAACGCATTGTTTGTGGTCTTCATTTCTTTAAGGGTATGAAACTTGATGAAACTTTTTATCGATGTTGTACCTCTTCAATATTCTACCAATTCTACCTGTGGCTTTAGGGATGTATGGTAAGATAACTCTCCCATTAGGGTGAGTTGTGATGGATGTTTCTGGTCGTATTTCCATCTGAATTTCTTTGGCATTGTATCTAGTAGCGATGAATGCATGATGTAGATATTCAAGTTTATCCCCTGGAAATGTTAGCTCGGTCTCCCTCTACGAGTGTTTTGACAACTCCTCATTTTTACTTTGATTGGACTTCTTGTGTAGATATTTGTCAGTGTGGTTTGGTTTTCTATAACCCCTGTCTAGACTTGAACTATTCATTTCACTGTTGGTTTTTTTTTCTCTATAGGAGTTGTTGACATCAATTTAAATTTTCAGTATCCTGGAAGATCTTTAAGTCCTATCTCTCAACATCCTTAATCCAACAAACTGGTTGTTTTACCAGTTGAACACACCTCGTACCATAAGCATGAATCTGCCAAGTGCATTAATAAAAAAATCTCGAGAGCTCACATTCCGCCCTTAAAAAATCGCATCCCTTCAGCGAAATCCAGCGTTTCCAATCTCGCAAGGATCCATCCTAGCGAAAGGACTGGCCGATCCTTCGCGAGGTCAAAGGATTTCGCATAAAATACGTATGCATAAAGAGAATCCTGGAGCCGCTCAGGCTTAATAGGATATTATAAGGTGAACGTTTAAGATTCTTTCATCTTTGATATCGCGTTATTACCAGCGCTACATGATATAAATGGAATTTTCATTGCCTGTTTCCTCTCCTGGACGGATATACCTAAAACGTATCGGTTTTCTTTGGGATGTGCCCGTAAAAAGGATGTCCGGTGGATGGTGATTCGAGATGGACTGAGGGATTCAAGGATATGTTGAGGAAAAATGGAATTCTGTCCCCATTTATAATATTGCAAGACATTGTGAGTACTCCAGTTGATCTACAGACATTGGAACCTGTGGAACTGGTTGAATCATCCAAATAATCCTTTTTTTTATTTCTTTATCTATTGAAGATCTAATATCTGATCCATCGAAAAAAGTTCCTGGTTTCAATCTTCCCTGGAGAATATGGTCCCTTCTTAATCGAATAAGAACAGGTCATGGTCGCACCAATAGCAACCGAAGTGGAATTCGGTTGATAGTCCTAATTGTGAATGTAGTGAATCAGAGGAAACAGTTGAATAATTGTTCGATTTATAAATTCCAAGATGGCATTAGAGCCATACACAATATATCAAACTCATTTTTGCAATGGGTTGAAAATTTCAGATCAATTTGATGAAGTATAAATTGAATTCTCTTGCTGTTCTGTCTTTTTTTATTTTCAGGTTGGAGTTTGTGTTTGGAAATCCTTCCTCCGAAGAGCCGTTCCGCTAATCGTGATGTCCTTCTATATAGAATATTCAGATGCAACAATTTTATTTTATTTTTTTTCACGGGGAGACAGGTTTTTTCGGCTGAGGTTTTTTCCCCTGGCTCTATAGTATCGTATGATACTAGTGATGATAGTATCGTATGATACTATAGTATCATACGAAGAATGTTATGGTACCCCGTTCCTTTTTTTACCTCAGCTTAGGTTCTTTTTGTTCAACATTTATTGTATTATTTTAGCTCTCTTATTCAAAAGAATATATTTCTGTTGTGGCTTCGAGGACACCATTTTCAGAACTTATACATACAAGAAGCAAGAAGCATTGATGGCTTCCTTGATCATCTCTAGATAGTAACAATTGATGTTTGAAATGACCTATGCCTTTGAAGAAACTACACTGCGCAAAAAAATTAACGCACATTATGGAAATCTCAAATTTATTCTACAACTGAAGGTGTTCTCAATCATAATTATTTTTATCAGAATTATGCGTGCATATGTTATCCACTTTCAACGTCTTTCTTCAATACAGATGTTTTTTGCCAGCAGGAATAAAAAAAAAAGATATTATCAGATTTTGAATGTATTGGCTCCATTCTCAAATCAGTTTTTCTTTCGTTTGATTTTCTACACTCGATCGCTATGCAAGGCGAAACACGCAATTTGACCCAAGAGGAATGTGCCCAAGCGGTAGTTTTGCTAGAAGAAGGGTGGACATACACAAGAATTGCAGAAAGGTTTGGAGTTTCCCATACAAGTGTGTCCAGAATGTTGCAGCGTTTCAGGGAGACAGGTATGAATGTCCGAAGACCAGGACAGGGTAGACCACGGGTAACAACAATTCAAGAACGTTACTTGAGAGTTTTTTCGTTGAGACAACGGTTTGCAACCGCTCGCCTCCTTCAAAATCAGCTCGAGCAAACTCATGGGGTGCAAATTAGCATTCAGACAATAAGAAATCGTTTCAGAGAATATGATTTAAGGCCTCGTGTCGCGGCAAGAGGCCCAGCTCTTACCCCAGCCCATCGAAGGGCGAGGTTTGGATTTTGCGAGAGAGCATATCCATTGGAAAGAGGCCGATTGGGAAAGAGTTCTCTTAACAGATGAGTCTAGATTCTGCCTCTACCATTGTGATCGACTTTCCCTTGTATACAGACGTCCACATGAAAGATATGCTCAGTACAATTTCCTGAATACTACTGGTTTCGGGGGAGGATCGATTATGGTATGGGGTGGAATATCTTTGACTGCTCGCACAGACCTAGTGGTCGTTGATGATGGAGTTATGAATGCTGATAAGTATATAAGGAACATTCTGGAAGAGCATGTAGTGCCATTTGCCCCATACATTGGTGAAAATTTAATTTTTATGGACGATAATGCCAGACCCCATCGTGCGCGTACCTTGAAGAGG
Source organism: Hippodamia convergens (assembly GCA_038502775.1). Lineage (NCBI taxonomy): Eukaryota > Metazoa > Arthropoda > Insecta > Coleoptera > Coccinellidae > Hippodamia > Hippodamia convergens. The sequence continues at coordinate 30,450,191 of CM076614.1, forward strand.
TTGAAGTCTCTCGAATAGAATGGCCAGCAAGAAGTCCAGATCTCAATTCGATTGAGCAGGTCTGTGACAACCTCAATAGAAGGCTGAGAAGTTCAGAAAATCATCCAGCTACTCTTAATGACTTAGGAATCCAACTCGGAGAAATCTGGGAAGGATTAGATCAGAACATTTTAAAATCACTCATTTTGAGTATGAACCGTCGTTTTGAAAATTGTTCATTTCTCTTCTTTCACATAAGATTCAGTGAAATCCTGAATTTGTCTTCCATTTAATGTGCCTTGTTTCGTTCAAAACCTTCCCGAGAGAACATAAAAAATAAGTTATAAAGTCAATGTAGAGTTAACTTTCATTAAAATTGAGATTTTCAGAATGTGCGTTAATTTTTTTGAGCAGTGTAAATTGTGTCCATCTGTTAGAGCATGTTTTGCTTGTGAAAGTGGGTTATAACTTTGTCTCTGGTAGTTCTGATCTTCTTGTTGTGCCTTTTGGGATTCTACCACTTATAATCTTGAAGCTTTCCATAACCAAAGTGTTAGTTCTCCCAACTTTCTGGATGACTCTCGTACAGTTCAAATTGTAATTTCTCCTGTTTTGCGCGGTTTATATTCTGGAGGCAGCGGCGCCTCCAAACATTTCTTGCATATATTGAAGCCCTCTATTCCAATTACTGGCGGAAGGATTTATTCAATCGGGAAAAACATCAAAGGACTTTCTGTCCTACCTGCAGTCACTTTGCGTCTTGGAGGTTGCATTTGTAATTCAAATGGCGTCGTTTGAATCGAATATTGAGATCGGATGGATGTCTTTTGGGGAAAGCATCGGTTCATAAGTAGTTCGTCTCGATGAAGAGATTGGTAAGTTGGCAGGGAAATAAACAGATCGAGAAGTTTCGGGAATTTATGCAATATTGAGATGTTGGTGGAATTATTTCTTCTTCGGAGTTCATTCTCAGTGTCATCTGGATTCAGGCAAGAGGAGATAGGAGGAATGAGTCAGCAAGGACTCTTCAATCTGGTACCTTATTATCTGAAATATATCTGGAGAAGGCACAGGTGAACAGAGAATCAAGTGCCAGAGCAAACTCAATGAGGTTGGCAGTAAGAATAAGGTCTCTTCAATGTGGGTTCTTGATCATTCGAGAATCAATAGAAATGAAGAAGTCTATGTACTTGCCAAAGGGAAGCTTGGAAGCTGTTCTTTTATAAGAAGGAAACATTATGGCGGAGTCATTTAAGGATGGATCACTCCAAAAAGTTCCTTGCCTTGGTCAAGAATCTTGTATTCTACAAGTACCTCGAACAAGGCATTGTTTCCTTTGGCTTACAATAGCAAAGCATTTCTTGACTAGGTGAATAGGAGTTTTTCCCTCCCTCAAATTAATTCTCGATGAACAGAAGGATTTCAAAGACTCTGCTGTGATAGAACCCATATAGATATTTTGGTCAGCTTTGTGAAAAAAATAACCTGTATTTATGAATTTATTTAGATGTTTAGCGGTTGACGAGAGAGCGGTTTTTCGTCGACCTAACAAACAAAATTAGACTCTCTCCAACTAGGAGAGAGTGTGGGTAAGGCCTACTGTACAATGAGTATGGCTTAGTGATATTTTTTTGTATATATTTCAGTTTTTGGGGAAAATGTAAATACTCGAAATAAATTACTTATAATATCTTTTTTCCAAAATCAACAACAAAACAAACAAAAACTTACTAAAACTAGTTGTTCCTAAGTCTTTGTCCAACAAAATTGATTCACATGAACCTATATACTTGGTTAACTATCAACCTGAAATCCAAAATGAAATAAGGATGAAAAAAACTAAGCTGTGGGGTGGTGAAATGAGAGACTTCAAGATTTTTGGACTCCAACTCTCTGAAGCATTCAAAATTAAAAAGTTCTGACCTTTTTGATTTCCCTCGTAAAAAAAAATCTAAGTTCTCTGAAATAATCACTCCCGAAATGTTTGGTGGGTGGTCTTCCACACCTTAAATTTTGGTATTACCAATAAGATTTGTTGGAATCAATTTTTTTCTTCTTCTCTAATTAGGCGTGTCCGAAAAAAAATTACAATTTTGCAATTCAGCAGAGATTTTCCATCTCACGGTCCTTTTGCTAAATCAGCGTTTTCATGCATACGAACGGTTTATAGATATTGGTTAATGGCTCAAGAAATATTCTTATCTACAGACTCTTTGAGGTTCGGATGTCAATTCTCAACATATTAATTCTCATTTTTCTTTCCTAAATGTTTACATTAACTGATGAGATGAATGAAAAAGTATTTAATTTCACCTCCAATCCCATTCGCAACATTGCATTTACTTTTCATTCTGAAATATGTGAATTGGGAAGTAATAATTCAATAAGAAAAGGTTTAATTCCTTCGTTCCTGATGAAATTATTTGATGTTGGAAATTCGTAGTTTCTCCAAGAAGTGTGTTACGGTCTTAACATCTCGAGGACGTCTTCCAGACCACATCCGAGCCAGTCTGTTTGTCAAGCAGCAACTGGAGCCATTTCATAAACAAGCCAAAGTCCAAATTGAACGATACCCGAGTCTCAAAAGGTTATTGTGAGAGGGTAATTGTAGATATATGAACACCTGAATTTCCTCTTACTGTCGCACGTACCAAGCCACCTGGCAGCAATTCATTTGGCAAATTACAGACGGCTTGATGCCGCTCGCACATAGTTATGTGACACTTGGAGATATCTGCCTCTCGAAAATATTTAATTAAGATTCGCTTAATGGCTGTTGGAACGAACGTTTGCTTCTTCAAGAAAACTGTTCAACTCGGCTGCCAAGAGGATATTAGTTCCGCCCGTCATGTCTGCTCGATTCCACCTGATATTAATTTGATAAGGTCGACGGTGCATTCCTCATTGATTTCGATTTGCCAACCAGATACAGGTGCACCTAAGCACATCGGAATTTCCACCTTCGACGATCGGGATGTAGCTCTGAAGCATCTTCATCTCAACTTCTGTTCTTCCTTTTCAAAACATGGAGTTGAACACTATTCATGTGGGAAAAAATGTAAACCCAACTGTATTTTCTATAAGGAATGGTATAATCAGATCTTAGCTACTCCTTGGATTGTATCTCTCCTACTACAAGACTCTCCTTGTTGGAGGGAGCCTAATTTTGTTTGGTAGGTCGACAAGAAGCCGCTCTCTCGTCAACCACTAAACATCTAAATCTTAATATATAAAACTAAGTCGGCCATATTGTTTGTTACACCATTTATAACTCAAGATTGGATGAACTGTTTTTTATGAAAGTTTTTTTGTTGGATTCTTCTACGGTGGGGTTAACATAAAATATAGGAAATAATTTTCTTTCTTGCGAATAACGCCAATAGATTTCGCTCCGGTTAACAGCGGTAGAGCTCTTTCTTCTGATTTCAAATACATTTTATTGAGGGTACCTCTGGCAGTTTTCTATAAATATAGATATTTTCTTCTAAATCAAAGGCAGTTGTGGAATGCCACACGAGAACGATGTGAATTTTTCATATCAAAGGAACCGTGGATAATGACACCTGATATTTATATTATTCATTTATTAACTAAAAGTTCAATAAGGGATTCAAATGACCCCTATTTATTTCTAGACGATTACTTTTTTCAAAGTTTTTGAACATTTTCCTCAACATTTATGGAATATATTGAGGTTCTCAATTTCTTCTTCTATTCTGAATTTAATTTCTTCAATATTTTGCGGACGGGCATTTTATATTTCAAAAATTCCCATAAAAAAGTGTCCAATGATGTTAAGAAGGGACTATCAGGAGACTATAGAATGGATCTCCGATATAAATAAATTATAGCATTCTCGAGTGGCATTCTACAGCTGCCTTAGATTTAGACAAAAAATACCAATAAGTCTGTATAAATATTTGAAATCAGAAGAAAGAGTTCTACCGATTAGGAAAATAAAATACAGGGTGTGCCATCTGAAAAACAAAAATTCACATAGAATTTTTAGGTTAACGGTGCCTTAATGCAATTCTTAGTACTGAATTCTGAATGCCCAAAAAATATACTGCAAATTTGCCCATTTGAACTTTTGTGACTACCAATATTAACTGAGATAGCTATCGAGCTATTTCATTGCAATTAAATTTTTTTTATATTTTGTACTTTTATATTTTTTTTGTATTTCACCTAATATATTTCCTTTGAAAAAAAACAACTTTATTGATCTCTAAGGCGGAACAATGTTTGCCGGGCCAGCTAGCTCATCTAATTGTCAATTGCCACAATTAGTTCCACCACCAGATCCCTTTCGCTGTTTAGTTTCTGGGATAGTAAATGATTCTAAACAGTTCCTGGCCAACATTCAAGAGCTGTTTCCAGACGAAAACGTTTGGAGCAACACATACTGTACAGGACAATTTTATGTCCACTTTCAAGGTATTATACCATAATAGTTAATTATAATATTAAAGTTGCTTCTTTTGAGGCAGTACGAAGTCTGCCGGGTCAGCTAGTAAATTCATAAATACAGTTTACTTTTTTCACAACGCTGACCAAAATATCTATAGGGGTTTCATTACAGAAGTTGCTGAAATGCAAAATTTCATATTTTTCTCGGACATGCCTAATTAAAGAAGAAGGAAAAACTTGATTTCAACAAATCTTATTGGTAATACCAAAATTCAAGGTGTGGGAGACCACCCACTAAACATTTCGGGAGTGATTATTTCAGAGAACTTGGTTTATTTTCACAAGGGAAATCAAAAAGGTCAGAACTTTTAAATTTTGAATGATTCACAGAGTTGGAGTCTAAAAATCTTGAAGTCTCTCATTTCACCACCCCACAGCTTAGTTTTTTCATCCTTATTTCATTTTGAATTTCAGGCAGTTAGTTAACCAAGTATATAGGTTCATGTGAATCAATTTTGTTAAACAAAGACTCAGGAACAACTTGTTTTAGTGAGTTTCTGTTTGTTTTGTTGTTGATTTTGGAAAAAAGATATTATAAGTAATTCATTTCGAGGATTTCTATTTTCCCCAAAAACTAAACTCTCTACAAAAAAAATCACTAAGCCATACACATTTGTACAGTAGGCCTTACCCACACTCTCTCCTAGTTGGAGAGAGTCTAACTTTGTTTGTTAGGTCGACGAAAAACCGCTCTCTCGTCAACCGCTAAACATCTAAATAAATTCATAAATACAGGTTATTTTTTTCACAAAGCTGACCAAAATATTTATATGGGTTTTATTACAGTAGAGTCTTTGAAATCCTTCAGTTAATCGAGAATTAATTTGTGGGAAGGAAAAACTCCTATTCACCTAGTCAAGGAATGCTTTGCCATTGTAAGCCAGAGGAAACAATGACTTGTTCGAGGTACTTGTAGAATACAAGATTCTTGACCAAAGCATGATTTACTTTGGCTTACAACGGCAAAGCATTCCTTGACTAGGTGAATAGGAGTTTCTTCCTCCTCCCCAAAGAATCTACACTCTTAAGCCTATTCTTAAAAGATTCTTCTGAGGCGACAATGCCCCGTAAGGAAGCCATTGGAGAGGTGAAGTTGATTCTTTCTAAGATCCAGATACCTTTTGGAGATTCCTTTTTTTTAGATAGTTGGTTTTACATTTATAATTCTTCGCGCAGAAAATATTCAATTAGCAAACATCAAAATCCATCCAGGACTTCAATAATAAATTGACGGCAATTAACACCAGCATCAACCCATCCAAGGGTTGCCACGATCGTCCATTATTTCCAACAGTGGTCCAACCTCATCTCTGTGTTCCCTTTTAATGGGGGAGCTTCTTTGATGTTCGGCTTTTCGTCAGTGATTTTCCCTCGCGCTGGCCGCTTTGTTGGCAACACTGTATACACTTTGCGTTGTGCCCGCAATCACAGCTTCTTTGTCGATTTTCCCTAACCTTTTCCTGCCTTTGTGACGGTCTCCTAATATTCTGTGACCTGCGAGGCGGCTACGGCAGAAATTAGAAATTTTTATTTACCGACCGGCGTCGCGACGTCTGTATCGGCGAGGGGAATAACGAGGGAATAACAATGCCTTTGTCGGCGACGTCAATGATTATTTTTTTTACGGTGGCTAATAAGGACGTACATCTCGGGAATGGAGCATTTGCAATCAGGATTCCTGTTTTTCCGGGAAAAATTACGGGAAGGATGTTGGTTTTAATCAGTATTGAAAGCGTCGACTTCGCATAAAAAGGAACATTCGGTATTGTGTCCCAGTCCAGGAATCTCAGGAATTATTATGTACAAGAATATAAACTCGATGACAAATACTTGGATCCAGAACGATTTATTCTAGCAAGCTGTCATGTTCAGAGTGATATACAATGAAAGTGACACCTAGCGAATAACCGTATAAGCTCCACTATACGTGGTACTCAAAAAGTAGATTCCTGCGTCCATTAGTTGTTCTTACGCATTAACCTATATCAGGTCCGAATGGGTTATTTCTCCAAGTGTGGCTCATTTCAACTGTTTGGGGATAGTTACATTGAACAATTTTCGTTTTTCCTTTCCCAAAATTTGTCTTTATTCGACTCCAAATATCGTCAAATTTGACAATTCTCGGAATATGTCGTAGTTTTTGTTCCTGAAAAATATTCTGTTTTCTTGTGTTATAAAATGTTTGGTTTATCAATGGGAGATGATTTCCTTTCATTGCGGTCCCGTAGCGGTCTTCAAACATCTGAAGTGCCGAAAAATCATCACCTGGAAGGTCGTATCCGGTTTGAAAAACCCTCACGACCAGAGAGCAAGAATTTGTGGATTTTGAATTTGAATATCGAAGGAATTTCGAAAGACAAGTGTGATTACGTCTCCAAATTGGCTGATGAACATGGTATCGAAGTGATTCTTCTGCAAGAAACCCACACGGCAACAGAAAAAAATCCTCGTGAAAGAAGACAGTTGAAAGGTTATGTTTTAATTGATTTTTTACAAGCTTGTTATGTTAAAAAATTATCAGTTCGTAATTTTCGACAGATTCGGAAAGGGGAAATTGATGGAGTTTCTTTCATTTCTATCAAATTTTGTGACATTTCTGTCATAAATATTTATAAACCTCCGAACATTATTTGGCCAAGAAATCTGAATGTTGATGTTTTTTAAAGTAGCAAATGCATTTTTAAAATGCATTTGATTTATTCTGGATAATCGGTTTTTTTTCTGCTTTTGTCTTTTTCATTTCAGATTGAGCGAGTCGTTTTGGGAAGAATCTATTTATCCGAGCCCATCGACGGATAACATGAAGATGATCACACTGATGTCTTTCAAGATTTTGCTGATATTTAATATTTTATTTAATTTTTTTTACTGGGAGATAGGTTTTTTCAGCTGAGGTTTTTTCCCCTGGCTGTATAATATCGTATGATACTAGTGATGATAGTATCGTATGATTCTATTGTATCATACGAAGAATGTTATGATACCCCGTTCTTTTTTTAACTCACCTTAGGTTCTTTTTGTTTCAACATTTATTGTATTATTTTAGCTCTCTTTTTCATAACATCGGCTCTACTTCTCGAGTGTTCAAAACAGTCTGAAAGCATCCTCAGGAAGAAAACGAAGGGGTTGCTCTGCACCTATCCCCAACATTTTATGAATTTAATATTTCACGGAAGTTGACTGCGTCTTTAATGTTCCAGCCTCTCCCCTCAACTCTGGCGCGTGTAATACGCGGCACGAAGAACTGGAACAATCATCAAATTGTAATCAGAAGACGCAGTAAATCACCAGTATCCGTGGACTTGCAGGCAGATGGCGCCCAGAAGGCCTGAGCACCTCCCCTCCCTATCCAGATATTATCTGAGAGCGGCCCGATGCGAAACAATGTTTTTATGATGCCCGCGACCGGGACAATGATGGAAATAGGGCAGCCTGTGAAAATTGGCGGAAAATCGCCACTTTATTCCGGACTGACGCGCAGTTTAATTTCGATTACTGCACGGGGATTTTTCTTAGGCGGCCTTGAACTCGAAAGTGAGTCACTGGACAAGAAGATGGGTCTTTGTTGACATCTGACACGAGATCATGAGCACATACTCCTAATTGAAGCGGAACATTCATTTTTGGCGTTCGTTAATGACTAATTCGTCTCTTAGGACACCAAGTGGTGTTAGAAAACCCCTTGGTAGAAATTTAGAACCTGTAACCAAAGATTATAGAGTTAGAAAGATAGGAAACGCCCTTACATCTGTGGTACTAAAATCCGACCACGATTTTTGGCTAGTTTCTTACTTTTGACACCTAGATGACGCTGAGGATATAACTCAGTACAGAAAACTATTTTAATAGGCGCGAAATTCGAATTATACTTTTCATAAATTTCCATTAAAATGAGTATTCTTTGTCGAGCTTCTAGACAAACATCCTGATCGACAAAACAAAAGCAGAGCTCCGTTTTTTGATCAGGATTATATTTTCCATCTACACATTGTTTTGAATCAAATGAAATACGTTTTGGATTCTCTATATTTTTATTTGAAATTATTGTGTAAAATCAACTACAATACAATAATTATGAAATTGAGAACATTTCAAAAATTTGTTCACATATTAGAGAATTATTATAACAATTTCAAGAACTTATTCATACAGTGAACTCTCGATAAATCGAACATCGATGAATCAAACAATTGTTCTAGACCCGATTCATACATATTTTACCCAGTGTTTTTCAACCTCAATGAGTCTAGAGGGACTAGTAGATGAGTCGAACTGCTGGAAGGGTCGTCAAGAGAACCACCACCTCTATAAGTCGTTCTTCGGACCACCATTGCCCTCATGAGGGGAACTTTTTGATCTAATGAATGAGACCGAAGAAAATTCGGTTCGCAAACAAATTATCCAGAAACCTCTATCCATTTGACAACACTGAAAATAAAAAGCAAAGAACAAGACAGTTACATGATACGAGTTTCAAAACTTACATTTCCATTCTCTTTGGTAATAAAAAGAATGCACATTCGAGATTGTTCTTTCTATAATTTCTGCAATTAATCACAATGCATTTCGAATGTCGGCCAGTTTCTAACACAAAATTTATAAGAGAAAAACACAAACCAAGATTATGGAGTGAGCTAGGTGCTACTCTTGTAGATTTCGAGTTATTCCAGTGGAAAATACACGAGAAAATACAATCATCATTCAGCAAAAACATTTATTCAAGTATTTCTTTCATAATTGACAACAGCCTACTAATAATCTATGTCAAATGGACCCTAATTAACTATTTTAACCATGACCCGATTACTTTTGAAAAACAGATGTCGCTGACATCACTGTAGTCGCTTCGTTTCCCATCTTTATACTCTATAATCTTTGCCTGTAACGTTCCAGTTTACCGCCTTAAATCTCGGGAGTTTCCGGATCATCTCGAATCGAGAATCTCGACACGCGAGTGGTACACGATCGCTATTCAGTCGTCCTGACGTTATACCGGAAAAAGCAGTAATTTGTTCTCTTGTTCTGGGTTGAAATAGTTAACTTAGGCAATTGTTAAAACTGGTGAGTACCAAGTTGATCAAACAACCATATATCTATTTTTGTTAACGATTCATGTGTTTCATGTGAGGTGAGAGGCGCTTGGGTTCCGCCATTTTGAGGATCGTACGACTTTCCATCTGATTTCTTTAACTATCCGATGAATCAACCTTCCTTCTAGATTGGTTTATCTACTTTATAGTTAAATAATTTAATTTAATCATTTCACGGTTCCGTGACTCTCTGATTTTCAATTTCTCGATTTATCTGTGCCAGTGTTTCAGTGAACACGTGGACATTTTTTCCTTTTCTGAATTATCTTCATATGAACTAAGATTATCAGAGATCTCGGGGAATTGTGGAAGTTTGACAGTGCAGAGAACTGATACAAGTGTTTTCTTGATAGTCTTTTTTGGAGGGAGCTAAGTCTCCGTATCTTGTGAAGAGAGCTGAGTCTCCGGTATCTTTGGAGAGAGTTAAGCCTCCGGCACCTGTCTTATGAAAGCTAGGCCCCCGACATCTGTTTGGAGGGATCTAGACATCTGAAGCCTCTTTGGAGAGACCTAAGTCTTCAAATCCTTCAGTGCCTGCACGTTGGAGAAAGTTGAAGCCTCAACGCTTCTGTTTGGAAGGATACAACCCTCACCTCTTGCTGCAACGTCTTCAGGAGATCCAGAAGTTCGAACGTTGGGAGAAAATCGGGAGATAGTCACTTCCCTTGCCCATCATTGTTATATTCAGATAAGTTAACAAGGAGCAAAAACGATTGTAAATTGTGTTTCTGACGGATTGTTCCTGATTGTACATATTCTTGTCCTCGTATTAGATTGTTTTAACCTGTGATATTAGACATTGTAAATAGCTATTGTCATCAGAGAGGAATAAATCTCGACTGTTCAAGTTTTGATTATCATTAGCCTGAGTAGAAGCATACTATCTCCTTTTACCTCATCAAAATGTAAGGTGTTCTCATGCCCTGACTAGCTGGAGCATCTTTCGTTGAAATATTAAATAACGTAACTATATCTCTACCGTAACCTTACAAACCTAAATCTGCTATATGAGAAAGCAATTGGATCACATCCTCAGCATTTGGGCAGCTGGTGCTCATAAGAAGCATGTCCCATGACCATCCAGGAGGTGTTGAAACCATAAATGCTGCCTTAGATAAAACCATCTCCTACAACAAGTCATACACGACCACAAATGACCAAAACAACGTTGTCTTTCTGCAGAAATTAGTTGATTCTAATCTTTGCTCTCCATTCCCCCAGATCCCAACAGTACTTCGATAAGAGGCGTGAGTGGATGGTACATTTGAAAGAGCCTTTCAGTTCCAAAGATCTAAAAAAAATCCAATATTTGGGAAGGCTTCTGCGAGGCTAATTCCTCACTCCTACAAGTTTCTTCTACCTCCTCACAGAATTTACACTCGTCAGTGTTCGATACAGATGCTTCTGAGGTGACAAAGCCTAGTAAGAAAGCCGGTGAGGAGGTGTAGTTGGTTCTTAACGAGATCCAGATACCTTTTGGATCTTGTAGTTTCAAAGTTCCAAATGATTTTCTTGGAGAGATCCATCTCTGGGAGATTCTGCCAGAGTGTTCCTCTTTCAGCTTCTTCCTTCTCTTGAAAGACAAAGCTGAAGAAATGAAGTTTCAGGATTCATCTGCGAAAAGGTAACTTCAATGCTCTGCAATGGATATCCATCTTCAGTATGAATGACTTTTTTAAAGGAGTGGTTGGAACATCACACTAACATGAATTTAAAAGAAAAGGCGCCAAAACTGACCCTTGTGGAAGTCCATTACTACTATTATTATGAACCATGACAAGGAACCTTTTGTAGGATAGCTCATTTTCCGTCATGTAGAGTGTCTAGGATTTAAAAATGAGTACTCAACCTGCAGATCAGCCACAATGCACTGCTCGAATGCCAATTTCGAACCTGCTAACGAGCAAACAATGCCAAAATAAACCAAGACGTTCAAGCAATTGAAGCAGGGAGATAGTGGGAGATTTGCAACGATCAATTACGGCAGAATTACTCGTACGTGTTCCCCCTATTTACATATATTCGCTCCCTATCAACCCTTCATACAACTGATCCGTGAATATTTCATTTCTAATCCGTCCATTCAGGTCTGGGAGCACCTCATAGCGAATTTATACGGCCCTCGAAATAGTGGCCTGATGGGAACAACTCGTTGCCTGATTTACATCCATGCAGAAGCTGTTTATCAAAGATGCCAATTCCATTTACAAGACGGCGCACCTGTCTTCGTTAGATGTTATGTCGGGGAACATCCATCACCGATCACCTCGTTCGAAGATATTTCACCAGAGCGCGAAAGCAAACTAGTCGACTTTCAGAGGTTGAACACTCTTTTTTTTTCGACTTTATTCACCCCATTTATTTGCCAGATCTTGTTGGTCAAGGCTGCAAAAATGCAGAGAGTGACTGCCAAAAAGCAAGGTCAAAGTGCAGGAATTGTTCTTGTGATGGTGTCATTTCATCATTGAAGAAAAAATTCAAAAAGAGTAAAATTATTATAAGTAAATCTTCGTACCGCCACTGGTTCCTGACGAAATTGCAGCAATTTCTTTCCATTCGAAATAATGCGTATCGTGCTCAATCAGCCGCATATGTCCTGAAGACTTTTTTTGGTTTTTCCTGCTTGCTTCTTTGTCGATCCATTATTATGATTTTCCCTTCACGATAAGCGAGATATTTCTTGTCGCATTTTGCGGATTCGAGCTACGTAAAGATGCCAAATATTATTGGAAGTGCAAATCTACGTTTGTGAATTACCTATTTTGCCTTTCATATTCGATTAATTCGGATTAGAGCATTGGAAAACTCTTCAAAAGGCCGCATAACATCCAGTGAGTAGATAATTCAAATTTTCACTCAACAATACCTTTATCGACAATGATGCTTGCAGGAGGCCTTTTTTCTCTTTTACTTCTACATCGTTTGTTCTATCTTCTACGTTTCGTTATTCGAACGTTACCAGGATTTACCTTCCTGAGATTGACAAACATACCCGTAGAACTTCGGATGCAGACAAGTTTGATTTCGAGGACAGTGGAATCTTAAAGAACTGGCGAATATCTACTTCAAATTCCTGGAGATGTATTCAGGTCAGATCCAGACAATTTAAGATACTTTCTTGATTTGAATTGGACAGCTTGAAACATTCCAAGGATTATTGCCAATTAATTTTTTTCATTTTAATCACATTTAATTCTTAATTCTTACCATATACAATATAATTCTGTACTGTTAACTGTAAAGCGCATATAACGTTATATACGTCGACTTTTCATAATGTTTTTCTAATTATTTACTCTATTACCATCATATATTTGCCGTCAGAGTTTTGCATTTAACTTTGTTAAACCCTCTGAGCCATTTCAGTAAACATTTGACAGAAAGTTCACTCCGAAAACTTTTCTTCTACCTACTATCTCCCATATATCATTTGTATCATTACTTGAATTTCGTGGTTTACTGAGTAATTCGACGAACGAGGTAACCGGTGGAAAATCAAACTATCGTGGCGCTCAAAAATTTCAACTGTATTTCACCCACACCCACTCTCCGATTGAAGGGCAGCCGGTTATCTAAAAGTTAGGTAACAGTCTAATTTTCTTTCTTTGTACTGCAAAGATTTTAGAGTGTTACATTCTCCAGAATAAAAAAATAAACATTCCAAGTAGTAGGTTTTTTGGAAAAGGAAATCTTTTTATTGATTATCATTTCATCAATTTTGATAGTTAGTATCATATGAAGACGTAGAAACAACTAGGTATAGTTAGTTTCTGTTTGTTTTGTTGTTGTTTTTGGAAAATAGACATTATAAGTAAGTTATTTAGAGGGTTTTTATTTTCCCCAAAAATAAACTCTCTACAAGAAAAATATCACTAAGACCTACTCACTTGTCCAGTAAGCCTTACCTACACTCTCTGGAGTTGGATAGAGCCTTATTTTGTTTGTCGACGGGAAGCCGCTCTCATCTCGTGTTAACCGCTCTAATCGATCTAAATAAACTCTCAGATGCAAGTCATATTTTTCACGAAGGTGACCAAAATATCTATGTGTTTTAATACACTCGTAATTTTCCATTCATTTATCAAGGAGACATTTGGGAGTTATGTATTTGATTTCTGATAATCTTCGACCTTTAGTGCAAGAGAATAATCAACTAAATGAATACCTATCAGAAAGAATATTTAGGAAAGGAGAAATCTAATTTCCATGAGAAACTGTCGAGTATCTTTTGCAAAATTATCAATTTTTTTCTTCCGGATTATTCAAGATTCCCCTCGCGAAGAAATATTCAACAGGAAGAATTCCTCCCCCTCCCAGAAAACAATGAAATATCGCCAGCGTCTTGAAACTGAATTGAATAACCATAAAAATAGATCGTACCAGCCTGATAAAACCGGAATTATATCTGGAGAAAATCATAACTGGCTCAGACACACAATTTCGATCCAGGATTTAGATTCATGGCAATCTCGAGACGGTGAATCGATGGCGTCGCTTTATCGCTGCAGGAAAAACTTGGATTCGAGGTATTCGCGCGATATAATATCCAGTTCTTCCGGTAAATTTCCCGTGATGACTTTAACGACTTATTGAGCGCGTCACTTTTGTCAGTTAATGCGTTTCCGCAATAAATGTAGCGAGGAAAGGAGCCATTCGTTTTCCCTGCTGTCACTCGCTTTTTTTCGTCCCTCCTTTTGGGGGAATCATCCTCGACGGGTCTGTTTTGAATGGGGGGAGCATCCGGCTGTCAACGATTCTTGACAGGTATCGAGAGTTTGATTCGAAGATGCAAACATGTTTACCTTAATGCTGATACACTCATCCAGGCATAATAAGAAAAGTAAAGAGTATAAATCCAATTTGACAGTCATCGGAGAAGGTAACGGATAACAGGGGTTCCTCAGGGTTCCATGTTAGGTCCTATTATATACTTGATAGGAGCGACCTGTAGGTGAACTCGGAGAATGGCAGCATCTGCAGGGCAGTGGATGGAAATAACTTGAATAACTGTGGTATCATCTTTCATTCAAGCTTATTTGAAATATATGCGTATGTTCACAACTTATTCAGAAGAACACACAATAATGATCTTACTTCACCATATACTAGAATTAAAAAGGCACTACAAGATCAAAACAGTGAGAAACTACCTAAAATTTCAAAGGATTATTTCTAGGGAAAACGACTTGAAGTCCAGATGCATTTTTAAATTTATTGTTGTGTTATGAAACAATTATTACTTATATATATTCTCATGAAAAAGAGAGCTAAAATAATACAATAAATGTTGAAATAAAAAGTACCTAAGCTGAGGTAAAAAAAGAACGGGGTATCATAACATTCTTCGTATGATACTATAGAATCATACGATACTATCATCACTGGTATCATACGATATTATACAGCCAGGGAAAAAACCTCAGCCGAAAAAACATGTCTCCTCGTAAAAAAAAATAACATAAAATATTAAATATCAGGAAAATCTTGAAAGACATCAGTGTGATCATCTTCATGTTATCCGTCGATGGGCTCGGATAAACAGATTCTTCCCAAACGACTCGCAATTCTCAATCTGAAATGAAAAAAGACAAAAGCAGAAAAGAAACCGATTATTCAGAATAAATCAAATGCATTAGCTACTTTAAAAAACGAAAACATTCAGATTTCTTGGCCAAATAATGTTCGGAGGTTTATAAATATTTATGACAGAAATGTCACAAAATTTGGAAGAAATGAAACATTCAATTTCCTCTTTCCGAATCTGTTGAAAATAACGAACTAGAAATTTTTTAACATAACAAGCTAAACTTGTAAGAAATCAATTAATACATAACTTTTTGAACTGTTCTCTTCCACGAGAATTTTTTTCTGTTGCCGTGTGGGTTTCTTGCAGAAGGATCACTCCGATACCATGTTCATCAGCTAATTTGGAGACGTAATCACACTTGTCTTTCGAAATTCCTTCGATATTCAAATTCAAAATCCACAAATTCTTGCCCTCTGGTCGTGAGGGTTTTTCAAATCGGATACGACCTTCCAGGTGATGATTTTTCGGCACTTCAGATGTTTGAAGACCGCTACGGGACCCCAATGAAAGGAAATCATCTCCCATAGAAAAATCAAGAAAACAGAATATTCTTCAGGACCAAAAACTACGACATATTCCAAGAGAATAATCACCCTGTATAGATGCTGCCGCAATAAAATCATCCATGGACATAGTACTGATTAAATTCAAATCTCTCGTAGTTGGTCATTTGAAAAGTTATTTTGTTCTGATAAGGGACCGTTCAATTTCTGCGATGCATCAGTGGCGTACTCGGAAATAATCCAATCGCCCGTCTGTCCCGACTCAAAGGCGAATAATTGAAGGAATATATCTTTGATCAATCCCTCCCACCGCCATAAACAAGAGGGAAAACTGAAAACTCGTTAGCAGGTTAATAACTTACTCAATTTAGTCGCGGAAATCGAGGAATATAAATGAAATAATAACGTAACGTAGAGGGGGACCGGGGGGGGGCAGATACGAATCTCCCCCCGAGGTCCGCTCGCCAACTACGAAATTCGAGTTAAATATATTAGGGACACTTAGCTGTCGAAATTACGGGCACGACGCGAATCGGAAATTGCGAAATTTGAATGCAGCGATGGAGGCTGATTTCCGGCGCACCACGTGACACGTTCCGTTCGTCGCGACGCCGGAATCACGACGCGTCCCGACGCTCTCATTGCAGGTTGACCGTTCGGCGTTTCTTATTTATCGTTTCAGACCGCCATCTATGTTACTTCGACGAATTAATCCAATTTACAATTCAATGAATCCAGCAGGGGTTATATTCAGTGGAAGCAGTGGCTACTCAGTGTAACCTAATGCGTGCGCCATCTAGCGCAAATTTTCCCAAGCATCTTTTTTTTTGCCTATCTCACTGATTCACGGTTGGTATCAGTTGAAACAAGTCCTGCTGATTCATTCAATTCTCGGAATTTTGGTCCTGAAAAATATTCTGTTTTCTTGTGTTATAAAATATTTGGTTTATCTATGGGAGATGATTGCCTTTCATTGGGGTCCCGTAGAGGTCTTCAAACATCTGAAGTGACGAGAAATCATCACTTGGAGTTCGTATCCGGTTTGAAAAACCCTCACGACCAGAGAGCAAGAATTTGTGGATTGTGAATTTGAATATCGAAGGAATTTCGAAAGACAAGTGTGATTACGTCTCTAAATTAGTTGAGGAACATGGTATCGAAGTGATTCTTCTCCAGAAACCCACACGGCAACAGAAAAAAATCCTCGTGAAAGTGGACAGTTGAAAGGATGTGTATTAATTGATTTTTTACAAGTTCAGCTTGTTGTGTTAAAAAATTATCAGTTCGTAATTTTCAACAGATTCGGAAAGGGGAAATTGATGAAGTTCTTTGCATTTCTTTAAAATTTTGTGACATTTCTGTCATAAATATTTATAAACCTTCGAACATTATTTGGCCAAGAAATCTGAATTTTGATGTTATTTAAAGTGGCAAATGCATTTGATTTATTCTGAATAATCAGTTTGTTTTCTGCTTTTTTCTTTTTTCATTTCAGAATAAGAATTGCGAGTCGTTTTGGGAAGAATCATTTATCCGAGCCCATCGACGGATAACATAAAGATTCTCACACTGATGTCTTTCAAGATTTTCCTGATATTTAATATTTTATGTTATTTTTTTACGGGGAGACAGGTTTTTTCGGCTGAGGTTTTTTCCACTGGCTGTATAGTATCGTATGATACTAGTGATGATAGTATCGTATGATTCTATAGTATCATACGAATAATGTTATGATACCCCGTTCTTTTTTTACCTCAGCTTAGGTACTTTTTGTTTCAACATTTATTGTATTATTTAGCTCTCTTTTTCATAAGAATATATATATTTAAGAATCATCTATATACAGGGTGGGACATCCATAACTTTCCACCCCGAATTTCGATCATTGGGATGGAATATCGAAAACACGCTCAAGCAATTCAACAAAATTTGACCTGTCCGAGAGTTTTTTCTTTATTCCATCCCAAATCTCAACATTCAGAGTGGAAATTTATGGATGGCTCACCCTGTAGATGCTCCCTCCAAGCCAGCGGATCCCCCTCTTATCTATCTTCATAATTCAATAACCAATTAGAGCTTATCTTCCTTCCAACACCAAAAGCCACGAATCACCTGGGGATAAAGACCACAATAGTAACTCCCCTATAAAGATTGTACCTTCTGACGCGACGCCAGTAAAAGGAAAGCATAACGGAGATAATTCCGCAGAGCGTGATGGACGCCGGGCGCCAAGACGCCCGGGAAAGGAAGTGTAAGATGGCCGTCTCGCCAGAGTTATGCAAAGGCACGTTATTAGTTGCGGACTCTCAGGAAATTATAAAGTGAGATATGGCCCTCTCTCCTGACCTCAGGGTTTCGGATGCATCCGGTGGATTCTGGGCGCGATAGCGCCCATAGCTGAGACTCCTTTTTGCCGCCCGGATCACGTGTATTCAATTTCCCTGAATCAACACTCTTTGGGGCGTTTTTATCGGTTTCTTGGTTGCCGGATGCGAGACACTTTGGGGTTATGTCGAGGATTGGTCTCTTTTGGGAGATAACACGTCGTTTAAGCTGGTGAAACGGTTGTTGATTTCATAAAGCTGTTAGAGAGGGAGGGAACTACGTAAACCCGTCATAACTTTGAAGGAATGCTTCTCAAGAATGAAAAAAGAATGTTTTAGGACCTTCTAACGATTCACTGTTAGGATTGGGGCTTAATGTTCATGAGGAATATGAAGAAGATGCAGTGGATCAAGTAGGAACGCCCAAGCTTTCTTGCTACTCATTCTCCTTGGACAGAAAATTCTCAAGATACTCGAAAAATGTGAAAAAAACTTTGGTGATAAACTCTTCCTGGTTTTCCTTGGATAATTCAATTAGGTTCGCTAGAATTAAATTGGGGAATTCATTCAGAAATGTTGAGACATGTGAAGTCTTGCTTCTTCGTAATCGTGTACAGATACAGAACTCCAAAGTGTTCTGTTTAATTGCATAAAACATGTATGGCCCACTTACACGGAATTTCCACAGACGACCTAGTTTCTTTATCAATCATCATTTCGTAATGACCTCGTAGTAGCGAATTGAAGCAATCTACTACGAGTCATACGATGATGGTGAAAAGTCTTTATCAGCAAATATTTTTACTATAAATACCGACAACAACAAGTTTGAATTCAAGTTCGAATTCAAGTTCAGCATAACTCTGTACTTCCAAATAAATACCTGAAAAACGCCACCGTGTGTTTAATTCTAATTGTAGTGGATTTACGACCCTCTACAATTAAACCAACCCTGAATTTAGTAGCCTTACAAACTACTGAATTCTGCACTGCTACTTCATTGGATTTGGGACCCAGTGAAGAAAGCAGAAACAAGGAGGTATTGTAAACTTGAGTCTTTTGGTCTAATGTTGAAGCTTTCCTCAAGTTCAGGAGTTCTGAAGTACTAATATTACTCATTTGGTCGTCTCATCCGAAGATTCAAGGTTTCAAATTAAGTCCTAGTACTCTGGATGGAGTCTTAACTTGCAGCTGGGCTGTTTCAGTATCAGGGAGAAGGCAAAGTTCTCCATATTCACTCCTGTTCGTTCTAGCAGATATCTGAAAAATTTATGAGAACTGCAAAAATATACCAAAATATATATCTTAGAGGAGTCAAATATATTAGTTTAACGCATTAGAGATCTTATTAGAATAAAGTGAGAGAGGATTACCAATATTTTTATAGATCTTCATGATCTGAAACGTGGACAAATTTTAAAACTTTATGAAAAGCAGAAAAATATCATGGAAAATGCAACAATTGATATTTCTGAGAATTCACCTACCGTTTGATTATTTACTCAAAGAAATGAACGAGATATATGTACATATATACATAAATATATATTCTTATGCAAAACAGACACAAGGGCGTCGCTAGAGATTTTTTCTGGGGGGGGTAAAAAAAATTTGGATATAGTATATTGTCATGATATGTTCCTATGTAATGATTCTATGACTTATTTCTAGAAGGTCAATATTTTCCTGGGGGGGGTAATTACCCCCATTACCCCCCTCGTATCGACGTCAGTGGTTGCATTTTAGAAATGCATCTGCTACTCTTAAAAACATCAACATTCAGATTTCTTGGCCAAATAATGTTCGGAGGTTTATAAATATTTATGACAGAAATGTCACAAAATTTGCAAGAAATGAAAAAAACTCCATCAATTTCCCCTTTCCGAATCGGTTGAAAATTACGAACTGATAATTTTTTATCATAAGAAGCTAAACTTGTAAAAAATCGATTAATAAATAACTTTTCAACTGTCCTCTTTCACGAGGATTTTTTTCTGTTGCCATGTGGGTTTCTCGCAGAAGTATCACTTCGATACCATGTTCATCAGCTAATTTAGAGACATAATCACACTTGTCTTTCGAAATTCCTTCGATATTCGAATTCAAAATCCACAAATTCTCGCTCTCTGGTCGTGAGGGTTTTTCAAACCGGATACGACCTTCCAGGTGATGATTTTTCGGCACTTCAGATGTTTGAAGACCGCTACGGGACCCCAATGAAAGGCAATCATCTCCCATAGATGAACCAAACATTTCATAACACGAGAAAACAGTGATTATGCGAGATGACTTTTTGAAAATTCTAATTTACAATATTAGCACAAGAGAAGGTCTATTCACAGAGCTGGATTACAAAAGGGGACGATTAATTGATTCAATTAATGAACATGAGTTAAATCTGTCAGCTGATTAATACATAGAGGAGACTAATTTGACGCGAGCAGTCAATCAGCTGACCGTGGAGCAAGAGGTATCATAGATTTGAGTCTCAAGCTCTTTTGGTAGAGCTTGCTCTACCTAGAGTTCTAATGAACCTTCTACCAGTATCTGGTATGACTTCAAGGAGGTTACACAGATCAAAAGGTGGTATAGAGTTTTGTTCTACTTCTCATAGAACTTGCATTGTAGCATATTCTTGCCAAGATCCAGGTTTTGAAGAATTTCTATGAGTAAGTTTCGTGTAAGGGGATCTAGATTGAACAGACCTTGCTGTGGTTACCTCTTTTATAGAGCCACCTTCAGTTAAACTTTGAGGAGATGAGGACCATACAGCAGATATCTTCATGAATCTGTGACTTGGTACGCCTCTGTCCAACTTTTCCAATCTCACCGTGCAATAGAAGCAGTCATCATCATGTGTCCGACCGTGGAGATTGCCGGATCCATAGAGCCAGCCAACCGTGACATAGAACCATAGTGAGGTGGAGGGTCGATTGTATTCGGTGCCGTACGCTAGGTCGTTTTCTTTTCCTGCAAGAGCAGATATATATCTGAGATATTTCCGTGATATTGACTCTGCCGGATGTCCCTTAAAACCTGGCGCGTATTGAAAGATGTATCGTTGTTACAGGAATTACGAACAAGTCTTCTCTTATCTGGTTCACTGAGTTCGAAAATGAAGAATGGGTTTTATTTCCGCCAGAGCAGAACAATGTTTGTTTTCTCGGTTTGCGGGGGGATTACGGCGTTTTCATATATCGCCGGGCTCTTTCTTTGATCTCTAGTTATTTTCTTGTCGGAGATTCATTGCTGTTAGTTCGAAATTTCAACAGTTCAAGTTTGATGTTGTATTGAACTTCGTCAAGAAGAATTTTTTTTAGCATATTGTTTAATGGTCAAATGCCAACTGCATCTACCAAACTGTCTTGTACTTATTCTTCCGTTTCCTACATTCAAACTGCTCCACATAAGTTAGGGATATTGACTTATTATTATTATTGAGACGAGAATTCATATTTTCATTCAAAGAGAGTTCAAGATTTCAAGACTATCAAAACAATGTATGGCCTCCACTGGCATAAATAACAGCTTGCCATCTTCTTTGCATACTATACACGAGGTTGTTGAACATTTCTTGAGGAATTTGGTTCCATAAACGAGGCAGAAGCTCTCTCAGATCATTTAAGGATTCTGGGGTAGGTTGATGATTATCTAATCTTTTTTGGAGCATATTCCATGCATGTTCTATGCAATTCGAATCTGGTGAGTGTGGAGGTATTGGTAAATGTGGAATACCATTCTCAACTATGGCTGAACAGTGCGGTCTAGCGTTATCGTCTAGAAATTGAAAAGTTTCACAAATAGCAGCGTGCAAATTTGGCAAAACATTGTCAATGACATGCTTTGAATAGTGTGAGGCGGTCATATTCCCAGGACAAATGTGTAGATCTGTGCGCTCGTTGAAACATATCCCGGCCCATACCAAAACACTACCCCCTCGGAATGGATGGACTTCTTGGACATAGCGACGATTACGTGGTATGCGTGGGAATCTCCATACTCTTATCCTCGAGAATCTGAAAATCGTCCATATCTGGATTCATCCGTAAAAAAACACTACGCCATTGATCGTTCCAATTGATATGTTGCCTTGCCCATTCCAGTCTTTGACGCTCATGGTCACGTGTTAATGGAACTCATCTTAATGGACGTCTAGAACCTAGATTCACATCTCTCAAACGTCGTCTGATGGTTTCGATGGAAACTTGGACTCAATCTGCATTTTAAAGAGTATTCCGTAGCATTCTAGACGTAGATGTAGCCTTTCTTCTCGCCGAAACGGTGATGAAACGATCCTGAGCAGGTGTTGTTTTTTATCGCCCACCAAGCCTTGGTCTTTCCAATACGGAACCTTCTCCCTGAACCTATTCTAAAGTCGAGATATCACACTTTGGCTGACTTGGAGCCTTTCAGCCACAACAACTTGAGTTAGGCTACTTCGTAGAATTCCGATATCCCTATTAGCCTCAGCGTGCGTTAATTTACGTCTTGGCATTTTCATTAAACTCGTTTCGAATCGAAGCATTTCAAAATAAGAACATTCATGGATCATATGCAAAGGAGCAAACTTCAGAAAAAAGGCTACCAGATTGACGAAATGTCTCATATTGATTTTACAGCGTTTTCTCGAAGATTACATACTATTGATTACGATATCCCTAGCTTTTGTGGAGCAGTATATTTTGTCTCTTGATTCTCCTTATGTTAAATCGAAGAGAACTCATACTTCATAGCAAGAGATTATCTTGTTCCTTCACAACAATTACGCACAATACATGTTACACAATACAGTTGCACACAATAGTTACATGAATATATTCCCACAATACAATAAAAAATAAAGAGGAAATAAATGTATATTCATGTACACACCTAATGGTGTCGATTTTCTAGTGTTGTTTGTTGCCTATCCTCGTTGAAACTAATTGTTTAGAAAGAAGAAGAAGAAGAAATGCTAGCACATATTGATGTAACCTCACCGATGTTCCTTGTTGTTGTATTCTTGTGTAATTACGTGTTTTCTAACCTTTGAAGAAGCCCAAAATATTAGGGCGAAACGTCAGTTATAATAAAATTAGAGCTCTTGTTATGAAGTTTTATTATTTTTGGTCAGAAGAACATATAAGGATTTTTCAAAACGTTTAACGTATGTGACCGCTAACCTGAACCTTGCTTCACAACAGAAGGACGTCGTAATCAACACAACGACCTTTCCTGACTCCTCTAGACTTCCCCAACAGCCATAACAAGTTATACACCCATCCATCCTGAATTCATGTCTTCAACCCAGTCCTCCAACACCATAAACACAAGTCCTGAATAGACCCGTCTGCCTGCAAAGAGGCGAACGAGTGAAGAATAAGTTCGGAAATTGGGAAGATTTATAAATGAAATTCCCGGACTAATTGTCGGAGGAACAAGCATCCCCGACCCCTCTCCATCCCCTGAGGATTTCCATTAAAACCGAAACGTAAATCATTGAAGACGGCGGGAATGCAATATTATCCCAGGCTGTGATCACTCCTCTCTCCTTAGGTCTTCGCGCTTTCTTATTCAGATCTCATCAAATCGGGATTTAGTGGGCCAATAGTGAGCGAATTTGCGTGCATCTATCATTCGAAGTTCACATTCTTGGGATTCCTCAGGGGGCTGTTCAACGCCTTAACGCGAGGGAAAATTAATAATGAGGTGGGGATAGTTCGCAGGTGAAATATGGAGGGAAATAAAAAAAAAGTTTCCAGTTTTGAAAAAATGATTCTAATGATTTCATCCCAAGTCGTACACCTATTAAATAGAGGCTTCAAATCTGCCTATTATAATTTAGTGGGACATTAAAGGTCTCAAATCATCCACAAAATATGAGGCCAAACTTTCTGGAATATTTGTATTCCAAAAGCTGATGTATGGGCTGAAATTTTTCTAGTAGTAGGTCTATATTTGGATATTATCGAGATCCTTTTCGACCATTGTCTAATGTTTTACTCTAATAACATAGAGAGAGGAAACATGAAGAATCGAAGAAAAACTTGGATGCTCTTGTTCTCTCGTTGGATACTCAGATGAAAACCTGATCATCATTTCGCTCATTGACAAAATTCCTCGACTAACTAGGTTCATTAATCCAATGATAACTATCACACATCTACTACGTTCAGAACAATTATTCCTGTTGTCGAAGTTCATATAACGAGCTCGGAGAGGTTAACGTGATCTTTGGAAATTTAAACAATTCAAAACTTGGGGGAAATGAACTCAAGGAGGCCCTGATCGAGTATAGTAACTTCACTCCGAATGAGGCTCATTGAAGTTTGTTCATGCTTGAAAATGTTTTGATGTCGCAACTTTGCGACAGCTGAAACGTTTATGCATGATGGGGTAAGAATTTGTAATTTTCTTTCTGTGAGTGTGGGCGTCTTTTAATTGACATTTATATCAGATCATCAGTGTAAGTCTAGCAGACAAGTTTTTGTTCTGTTGCATTTAAGAATGAAAGGTCTTGTTGAACGAAGGAATTTTATCCTGTAACCTGTATGCTGGTAGCTTCAAATTTTGTTAATCGTATTGCAATTCAGAAAGATAGATTGTTAACTTCAGGCCTGTTGAAAATTGAGCATTGCACCCTTCAGATCTCATCGACAGCTACGCCTATGGGTACATCGCAGTACTCACTCCGTACAGCTCTATGGTCAGCTGATTGACTGCTCGCGTCAATGGACAATCCCAGTCCCTGCTTCACCTTGAACGGTCTCCTCAAATATTGATGAAACCATTCAACTG
The DNA here is from genome assembly GCA_038502775.1 of Hippodamia convergens. NCBI lineage: Eukaryota > Metazoa > Arthropoda > Insecta > Coleoptera > Coccinellidae > Hippodamia > Hippodamia convergens. The sequence goes on from CM076614.1 coordinate 30,474,921, forward strand.
GTATGATCTCCTCATTATGAATAAGAAATTCTCAATTTCATTCATCTGAAGCAAGTAAGATCTCAAGCCTTCTGCCTGCTAGAAACCAAAGGGTTGGTGGTTTTAATTCATACATAGAACTCACATGTTATAATCCTCATAATTGTCAATTGTAGCTTCTATTTTTCTGATGAACACTCACCCTGCTTACTAAAAGCAGTTTGTCACAGTAAATGTCGTCTCAATTGATTTATTAGCATTCTCTTCATAGACCAACGTTATAGGTCATAAATACTGATTTCTCAATCATGATATTCTTACATCTGAATGAAGAACCGACTTAGACTAGCTTTCAATACACGTATCTCCTCTAAGGCCTGATCTCACTTTTATTACAACTCAGCCTACTCTAACAATTCATTATTCAACCTTCTGTTTTTCTGATGAAATAAAGAGTCTCTCGCAATCAATTTCAATTGCATCATCTCTGTGAACGTTTAATTTTGAATTAATGGGACTATCTCAAAGTCTAAGTCTGACTTCATCTGTCCTCTCATTTTGAACATCTCTGTGTTTAGTTGAATAATTCAATCTGAGTTTATAGATGACTTTAATATTTGTATATTTACTGTATTGACTTCATGGGGGTGACTTTTTCATTTCATGATTGTGAATGATGTCGCTAAGTGTTTTTACACTACCATCTCCAACTCAATCATCTGGATACAGTCCTTCACAGTAATTTAACAAAATCAGAACAACCCTAAACTTTTCCCGAAGTATTTATCTACCAGCAAAGGTTGATCTAGACCTTCTGTTCCCCTTTTTTCACCTACGTAAGAACGTAATTCTGAAACATGGCAGGTCGTAAAGAAACGCATCTTCCCACTAGTAAAAGACGCTGAATTTGAACATTTTCGTTCGCCCAACGCGAGGCGAGACAATTAATATCCTCGGCCAGTGTTCGAATGCATCGTAAATAATTTCCATCCAGTCCCTGCTTTCTTTTTTAGTCGGTAGTATCTCGAACGGCGATCTCCGATAACTCAAAGCGTCTGATTTAAATATTCCGGCATGATCTCCCAATATTATTCCGATATATCAAAGCGATCTTAATACCTGTTCGGCACGCACTATCTGACCCTAGCAAAAAACGACGCTCTGCCTCGGCGTCGATTTATGCGCCCCTGCTAGCAACGCCGCATACCACGAATCTATCAGGGACTCCGAATCGCTTCCTGAATATGAATATGTGCAAGACTGAACCTTTGATCTGACTCCTGAAGTTTGCTGGATGGTGTACAGTTCCTCGGCTAGATGGCGCTCAATGTATCATTGCTACCAAAGATTATAGAGTATAAAGATGGGAAACGAAGCGACTACAGTGATGTCAGCGACATCTGTTTTTCAAAAGTAATCGGGTTATGGTTAAAATATTTGATTAGGGTCCATTTGGTATAGATTATATAAAGATTATTGGTAGGCTGTTGTCATTTTTGAAAGGAATACTTGAATAAATATTATTGCTGAATGATGATTGTATTTTCTCGCGTATTTTCCACTGAAATAACTCGAAATCTACAAGAGTACCACCTAGCTCACTCCATAATCTTGGTTTGTGTGATTTTCTGTTAGAAATTTTGTGTTAAAGACTGGCCGACATTCGAAATGCATGGTGATTAATTGCAGAAATAATAATCTTGAATCTTTTCATTACCAAAGAGAATAGAAATGTAAGTTTTGAAACTCGTATCATGTAATTGTCTTGTTCATTGCTTTTTATTTTCAGTGTTGTCAAATGGATAGAGGTTTCGGGGTAAAAATATATTGTTCTGGATAATTTGTTTGCGAACCGAATTTTCTTCGGTCTCATTCATTAGATCAAAAAGTTCCACTCATAGAGGCAATGGTGGTCAGAAGAACGATTTATAGAGGTGGTGGTTCTCTTGACGACCCTTCCAGCAGTTCGACTCATCTACTAGACCCTCTAGACTCATTGAGGTTAAAATACACTGGGTAAGATATGTATGAATCGGGTCCAGAACAACTGTTTGACTTATCGATGTTCGATTTATCGAGAGTTCACTCACAATAAGTTCTTGAAATTGTTATGATAATTCTCTAATATGTGAACAAATTTTTGAAATGTACTCAATTTCATCATTATTGTATTGTAGTTGATTTTACACAATCATTTCAAATAAAAATATAAAGAATCCAGAAGCGTATTTCATTTGATTCAGAGCAATATGCAGAAGAAAAGATCATCTTGATCAAAAAGCGCAGCCCTGCTTTTTTTTTGTCGATCAGGATATTTTTTTAAAAGCTCGACAAAGTATTTAATTAAATGAAAATTTATGAGAAATGTTTTCAGCGTCATCTATGTGTCACAAGTAAGAAACTAGCCAAAAATCGTAGTCGGATTTTAGTACCACAGATACAAGGGCGTTTCCCATCTTTATACTCTATAATCTTTGATTGCTACAATGGACTTGTAGAAGTTTTCAACATTCCGCCCGCCATAAACAGTTGCTGCGGTGCATTATAACTCTCAAATGGTTGACTGTGGACAACGTGATAGCTAGAACAGCTCTGAAGGGGGCACGAGAGACTTGAAGATCAAAGTACAACCAAACCTCCTTTAAATTTACAATCCATTATTTCAACATCGATGATATTAGATGAACAACTTTGATTCCGCCGTTTTTCTCGAAATTCTAGGCCTTATTGTCAGAATGACAATTCTCGGAATATGTCGTAGTTTTTGGTCCTGAAAAATATTCTGTTTTCTTGTGTTATAAAATGTTTGGTTTATCTATGGGAGATGATTGCCTTTCATTGGGGTCCCGTAGCGGTCTTCAAACATCTGAAGTGCCAGAAAATTATCACCTGGAAGGTCGTATCCGGTTTTGAAAAAACCCTCACGACCAGAGAGCAAGAATTTGTGGATTGTGAATTTGAATATCGGAGGAATTTCGAAAGACAAGTGTGATTACGTCTCCAAATTAGCTGATGACCATGGTATCGAAGTGATTCTTCTGCAAGAAACCCACACGGCAACAGAAAAAAATCCTCGTGAAAGAGGACAGTTGAAAGGTTAAGTATTAATCGATTTTTTACAAGTTCAGCTTGTTGTGTTAAAAAATTATCAGTTCGTAATTTTCAACAAATTCGGAAAGGGAAAATTGATTGAGTTTCGTTTCTTTCAAATTTTGTGACATTTCTGTCATAAGTATTTATAAACCTCCGAACATTATTCGGCCAAGAAATCTGAATGTTGATGTTTTTTAAAGTAGCAAATGCATTCCTAAAATGCATTTGATTTATTCTGAATAATCGGTTTCTTTTCTGCTTTTGTCTTTTTTCATTTTAGATTAAGAATTGCGAGTCGTTTTGGGAAGAATCTGTTTATCCGAGCCCATCGACGGATAACATCAAGATGATCACACTGATGTCTTTCAAGATTTTCCTGATATTTAATATTTTATGTTATTTTTTTACGGGGAGACAGGTTTTTCGGGCTGAGGTTTTTTCCCTGGCTGTATAGTATCGTATAATACTAGTGATGATAGTATCGTATGATTCTATAGTATCATACGAAGAATGTTATGATACCCCGTTCTTTTTTTACCTCAGCTTAGGTCCTTTTTGTTTCAACATGTATTGTTATTTTAGCTCTCTTTTTCTTAAGAATATATGTATAAATATATAGTAAAAACCAGAGCATCATGACAACAACTACGTGACAACAATTCCACCCCTCCTTCCCCCGAAAACTACAGATGTACGACGACAATTCCCAGAAAAAATTCCTTCTATCTGTGCCGGTGAAATATGTTAACATGTATCCGAACGATAAAGATGAAATATCGCAGCCATCCGAGATGGCATTGGACGAGGTATTCAATTTCTCAAGGAGCGAGATATCCTGAATTTGGATCCTTAAAACGGAAGGCTGCAGTAATGGCGGCCTATTTATCTAGCCAGAGTTTCATATAATTTTCTCGTTGTTTTTCGGACGTTGAGACAGTGAAAGCGGATGAAACGTTGGACGTGACGTGGGTGGGCAACTTTAGGAGGATGTCTTCTTTGTCATGGGTGAAGGCAGAAGGTGGAAATATTGTATTTTTTTCAATTGGGATATCACATAAACATTCTGCGCACAAATTTCCTACCTCTTGATTGAAATTTGCTTTATTCGAGAAAAGGCTGAAAACATATTTAAAAATTAACAAGTTTTCAAAAAAATTAACCATTTCTGGTGAGAAAAGGACCAATCTCTAGTTCCTATATCACCCGGAATTGATTGAATCGAATGAATTGATGCCATATCATTTTCAACAGGCTATAAAAAATATAGAAAATACTTTTTTTCAATATGATTGTAAGAACAATCAGATAGGTCTATTTTTGATGACAAGGAGACATGATTTGGGATACAAAGCTTGTTCATACTAGCAACCCCTTGAAAAGGGTTGCAACCCTATCAGGAATTTGAATAGGGAAAGTGGGTTGTTTTGTAGCACAAATGTATGCATGGATTCGACCAGAGAGCAAGAATTTGTGGATTTTAAATTTGAATATAGAAGGAATTTCGAAAGACAAGTGTGATGACGTCTCCAAATTAGCTGATGAATATGGTATCGAAGTGATTCTTCTGCAAGAAACCCACACGGCAACGAAAAAAATAGAGGACAGTTGAAAGGTTATGTATCAATTTATTTTTTACAAGTTTAGCTTGTAATGTTAAAAAATTATCAGTTCGTAGTTTTCAACAGATTTGGAAAGAGGAAATTGATGGAGTTTTTTTCATTTCTTTCAAATTTTGTGACATTTCTGTCATAAATATTTATAAACCTCCGAACATTATTTGGCCAAGAAATCTGAATGTTGATGTTTTTCAAAGTAGCAAATGCATTTCTAAAATGCATTTGATTTATTCTGAATAATCGGTTTCTTTTCTGCTTTTGTCTTTTTTCATTTCAGATTAAGAATTGCGAGTCGTTTTGGGAAGAATCTGTTTATCCGAGCCCATGGACGGATAACATGAAGATGATCACACTGATGTCTTCCAAGATCTTCCTGATATTTAATATTTTATGTTATTTTTTTTTACGGGGAGACAGGTTTTTTCGGCTGAGGTTTTTTCCCCTGGCTGTATAGTATCGTATGATTCTATAGTATCATACGAAGAATGTTATGATACCCCGTTCTTTTTTTACCTCAGCTTAGGTACTTTTTGTTTCAACATTTATTGTATTATTTTAGCTCTCTTTTTCATAAGAATATATATATTTTACAATAGATGAATTCTGGAATGATAATAACTTATAACTTTGAATAATGTACTATTGATGTGTCCTATGCATTTATATGTCTTGAAGGATTAATAAATATATTATTATTATTATTATAATACGATACTTTCTGAAAAAGAAATATCTACGGTACCAATTATACCCTACATTATCCTCAAGCATAAAAAAAATTGTGGTAACGATCATCCCTCTAATTTGACATTTCCTGAAATGTTAATATCGAAATTGCAGCTCCCCCCACCTCCCGCAAGGGCTGAAACTTCGACGTGTGCCTCCGTTGTTGTGAAAAATCGAGCGGTAATTTTTGATTAAATTAAATCATGTCGGGGAAAAGTAATGAAATTAGGGAAGTTTGTACCTGTAAGTTTCCGCTCGCCACTGGGGATTAATTCCGTAAAGTAGTTACCTTCCCGAAATTAATGTTGAAGAAGTTCTTTTGTAAATTTGCAACTTGATAAATGCGGATCTCCACGGGATTTCCTCCAGCCGTTTTCTCCCCCCCTCCTTTCCTCCTTCCGGACGTTTGACGTCCCAAACTCTTGATGGATTGAGCCCCGATAGCGGTCTGAAAGGATTATGACCGAAACCAGCCTTTCCAATTCGAGAAATTCCGTTTTTACCTCTGCTCCCAACGAATTACACGATACAGATGAAAATATTTCAATAAAACACGAAATGAAACAGAATTAATCATCTTAGGTTCGTCCAAAAATACACCAAACAATTCTGTGAATATAACAAGAATGCAGGAAGGATTACAAACAGATAAAACCATACAAAAAACCTTTAAAGCAACTTGGAGCAACGACGCCTTATACAAGCGCTAGCAGTTTCCTTCCCAATGAAAGAGACACCTAGCGAACGTCCGTCCAAGCTCCGGTACTCAAAAAGCAGATTTCTGCATTTATCCATCTCTCCAATCACGAAGTTTCGCAACTACCTACATTCAGGTCTGAATCAGTTTCATCTGAGGAGGTGAAACATAATTTCACTCCCAAATACTTAGGTGTTAAATTAGATTCCTCTCTGAATTACAAAGCATATTTGGATGACTTACGGATGAAGCTGAAAACGAGAAATAACATTCTACAGAAACTTGCTGGTACGTCATGGGGTGCTGACCCGACTACTCTTCGCACAGCAGCCCTTGCCCTGGTTTTTTCCACCGCTGAATATTGTTGCCCTAGTTGGCTCAATAGTGTTCATTTTCAGAAAATCGATGCACAGCTCAATTTTTCAATGAGAATAATTACTGGAACCATCCGATCTACACTTATCCAATGGGTACCAGTGCTATCAAATATAGTTCCTCCCCATATTCGAAGACAGTCAGCAACTTGGAATTCTTGGAATAAATTCAATTCATTTCCGGATTCTTTTCCGATACAGTCCTACGTTCCAGAAAATAGAATTCCAAGACTGAAATCCCGTAAACCTATTTGGTCGAATAACTTTCTGAATTCGAACTTCAGCTACAAGGAAATCTGGAAATCCGAATGGGATGCATGTTCTTTATTTAATAAAGATCTTGTATCTGATCCATCGAATAAAGTTCCTGGTTTTAACCTTCCCAGGAGAATATGGTCCCTTCTTAATCGAATAAGAACAGGTCATGGTCGTACCAATAGCATGCTTTTCAGGTGGAATTCGGTTGATAGTCCTAATTGTGAATGTGGTGAATCAGAGGAAACAGTTGAACACCTAATTAATAATTGTTCGATTTATAAATTCCAATATGGCATTAGAGCCATACACCAAACTGATTTTTGCAATGGGTTGAAAATTTTAGATCAATTTGATGAAGTATGAATTGAATTCTCTTGCTGTTCTGTCTTTTTTTATTTTCAGGTTGGAGTTTGTGTTTGGAAATCCTTCCTCCGAAGAGCCGTTCCGATAATCGTGATGTCCTTCTATATAGAATATTCAGATACAACAATTTTATTTCATTTTTTTTTACGGGGAGACAGGTTTTTTCGGCTGAGGTTTTTTCCCCTGGCTCTATAGTATCGTATGATACTAGTGATGATAGTATCGTATGATACTATAGTATCATACGGGTTATGGTACCCCGTTCCTTTTTTTACCTCAGCTTAGGTTCTTTTTGTTTCATCATTTATTGTATTATTTTAGCTCTCTTATTCAAAAGAGGTTGAGTGAGCCTTGAGGTTGGGAATAACCTAAATAGCCTAGCCACTACCACCAGAAATTAATTCTTCTGATCTGCGACAATTTCTATATGTATTGAAAACAATTTTGATTTTTCTGTAAGAAACATACATTGAGTTTCAGTCAATTTTTTGAAGCACAATAAGTTCTGAGCTTTGTTTCATTTCATTTGCTCGCTTATCTAGACCAAGCAGGTGTAAAATGGAAAAATTACGAATTTTTCTCATGTAAAATTCAGGTACAGAAATGCACCCTTCAAAATGTAAATCTGAAAACTAACACGGGAGCCCCAGACAGGGTTACATTTCATTTTGTGGACAAACAGAAGCTGCTGAAACGACGTAAATCTCCATCTTGGATGTAGCCAACAAATGCACAAATTATATTCAGATCACGAATCCGTCGACAGCCAACATCGTAACCATACTCGTTCGGGTTTTTTATACTTTCAATTATTTGTAGAGCTCTCTTTGAACGTAGGAATTTGCATAATACGAATATTATAGCGGGTCAGGCGAGGTTTAATTGTACAGCTTTCGTTTTCGATGATTACACGAGGTGAAAGAATGCAGGAAATACAACAAACGCTTTGGGAACAAATTATCACTCGATTTTCGGGAATTTGGTGGAAAATTGGTCGGAAAAACCGTACGTCGTTTGGGTTTGTTTTCCAACATTGAATTATCGATGCAACATCCCAACTTATCGCTATGGTAACCAGTGGAATCAAGTCAACGTTCACAATGACGTGAAGTTCTCACAAGGAATAGTTTTCATGGAAATCCTCCTCAAGAAAAATGTTGAATAGATCGAAATGTGACCGTTCAATCAGTAGATGCAAGGAAGAAAGGCCCAGTTTCCAATCTAAGATATGGTGGAACAAACTGTTCAAGAAACTGGAGGAAGAATCTTCAATCGTAAATATTTCCAAAAATTTTTGTTTGTTATTTTGAAAAAATTTTGTAGCCTCCAGAAAAGAGGATAGAGGTTCTCGAAGCTGTTTTTCCGAATCAGGTGTTGAGACGTGTTGTAGATTTGTTGGATTTGGATAAGAAGAGTAAGGAGAAAATTAAGGGATATGCAGCTTTGAAATTTCCATGTGAAGGGCCTTTAACATTTCCACCAATATCTCCTGGATATACTTACGGTTCCAAAGAAACTGAGGAGGAGGATTACAGTGATTCTCTATCGTTGCCAACGTCAACAAGTTCATCTAGCATGGAAAACAACGTCCCTTTGTAAGCAGAAAAATTGTTTGAACATTTAACTTTCTCGAAAATCTCAAATTAATTTAACAGAGTCAAGGATTATAGAGTTAGAAAGATAGGAAACGCCCTTACATCTGTGGTACTAAAATCCGACCACGATTTTTGGCTAGTTTCTTACTTTTGACACCTAGATGGCGCTGAAAACATAATTCGGTACAGAAAACTATTTTAATAGGCGCGAAATTCGCATTATACTTTTCATAAATTTCCATCAAATTGAGTATTCTTTGTCGAGCTTTTAGAGAAACATCCTGATCGACAAAACAAAAGCAGAGCTCCGTTTTTTTGATCAGGATGATATTTTCCATCTACACATGGTTTTAAATCAAATGAAATACGCTTCTGGATTCTTTATATTTTTATTTAAAAAGATTGTGTAAAATCAACTACAATACAATAATTATGAAATTCAGAACATTTCAAAAATTTGTTGACATATTAGAGAATTATTGTAACAATTTCAAAAACTTATTGATACAGTGAACTCTCGATGAATCGAACATCGATAAGTCAAACAGTTGTTCTGGAGCCGATTCATACATATCTTACCCAGTGTATTTTAACCTCAATGAGTCCAGAGGGTCTAGTAGATAAGTCGAACTGCTGGAAGGGTCGTCAAGAGAACCACCACCTCTATAAGTCGTTCTTCTGACCACCATTGCCTCTATGAGTGGAACTTCTTGATCTAATGAATGAGACCGAAGAAAATTCGGTTCGCAAACAAATTATCCAGAACAATATCTTTTTGCCCCGAAACCTCTATCCATTTGACAACACTGAAAATAAAAAGCAATGAACAAGACAGTTATATGATACGAGTTTCAAAACTAACATTTCCATTCCCTTTGGTAATGAAAAGAATGCACATTCAAGATTCTTTCTATTACTTCTGCAATTAATCATCATGCATTTCGTATGTCGGTCAGTTTTTAACACAAAATTTATAACAGAAAAACACACACACACCAAGATTATGGAGTGAGCTAGGTGCTACTCTCGTAGATTTCGAGTTATTTCAGTGGAAAATACGCGAAAAAATACAATCATCATTCAGCAAAAATATGTATTCAAGTATTTCTTTCAAAATTGACAACAGCCTACTAATAATCTCTATACAATCTATGCCAAATGGACCCTAATTAAATATTTTAACCATAGACCGATTACTTTTGAAAAACAGATGTCGCTGACATCACTGTAGTCGTTTCCCATCTTTATACTCTATAATCTTTGAACAGAGTAATCTTGTGGCGCCACCTGTTAAGTAAGGGCGGTATTCAAGTGTACCCAGTAGGAGAATCGATAACAACAAATTTCTTACAGGAAACAGGTAGGGAAAAAGAACCCTTACTTGAAATTTTTCCAAACGAGACACGATCGTGCTTCAATTTGGCGACCTATGCCCCCTCTATCTCTAGCAGACATGAACCTGGTGCAGAAAGCTGACGCCATCACTGAAAGGGTACAGTTTCCTGTAATCCCCAAAACAATCAACTAAGAAAAAAAATTCCAGATCGCCGAAGAGTTCGTGAAATGGTTGCAACAGATGGGAGGGGAAGCCACTTCAAACCTTTCTGTCCAAACGATAATCAGCATGTTCGAGATAGGTTTCAACACACACGCAGCAAAATCTCTATGCGTTCGCTTGAAAGAAATGCCGACTGTCACTGATTTGGTGGCCAAAAAACGGAACGTACCAGGAGTGAGTTTTGTCTCTTTCCGGAACTTACTCCTACAGTGACTTTATTCAAAACAGTGGCAAATGTCAAATTTGATGATGGTTGCTTTCGGCAATCACGACGTATCTGACATGGTTACCGAACGCAGCTACTGCACCTGCTAATAATGTCTTTTCAGGAAAACACTTCCAGTGATTATTTTTTCAATATTATAGAAAACTGACCTTCATTAAGGTTTCAAGAGATTGTTGAAATGTTGAAAGTTTGGTCTGAAAACGGCAAATCTATCGAGATTTCGTTTTGTCAGTTTGTTGAATTGAACTCATAAAGATCTATCTCTATGATTAAAATCAATATCTGTCAAGATGCTCATTGACAACGATTTATAACCTGAATTTTCCTGATGGGCTGAATTATATACTGTCACATTGACATTGCATAGACGAAAGAGTAAATTTCAACACAGAAAGTAATAAATTTCGACATTTGCCTCCTAATGGCGGAATTTACCACGAAGCCAATAAACGATGAGACATCAACGTGTCGCCACTGTTTTGAATAAAGTCACTGTACGTACTCCACGCCGCTACCGCCCTCTGTGTTTCAGATGGCGAAACGCGCGAGTCTCTTGCGTCAAATCCACAGGGACATAGAAGCCAGCAAGATGGAGCCTAAGAGAACGGCTTTTGGAAGGTCGCTACCTTCGTACATGCAGAGAGTACCCAACAAAGAAGACATCGCGAAGAAATGGCTGCAGTGCAAGAACGTCCCGATGAAGCTCAAAACCATGCAGACGGTGTGGGAGGGAATCACCCACTTAAGGTTTGCAGATTTCTGTAAGCAATTCGACAAGATTAATTCGAAATTTCAACGCGTAGGTCTACGAGGGCGTACTGTGAATGGTTGGTGAATCATCCAGAGATTAAACCGCCGCAGTTCTTGGTTGAGAACAATATGTTGGACCTTCTGGTTTTACACGCCCAGAGGGCGTCTTTTGACGAGGAAGACGTTGGGGTTGACGATTTGGGAGGGGGTACCAGCGACATTATGATCAAGGGATTCTCTCGTCCAGATTTGGTGTCAAAGATGGACACAGCGATGTCCAGGCATACCTTGAGCGCTATGGATGTTAAAGCGGATGAATAAATGAGAAATCGAAGCAGTAATTAAATGGAGTGATGATTAAAAACAGGGTTTTATTCCCTCCTTTTTTATCTTTGAACTTTATCTCGAATTAATCTGATCGGAAGTGATCCATGTGATCTTACCAGAACTTCTATGATCGACCTAACCACTTAAATAATCAATAGTTCTTTTAAAAAGGTAGCTACTCTGGTATTTCCTGAGTGTCGTAAGCTTCTCCTAGATGGCGTTACTGATGTTATTTCGGAACTAATCGATACGGTTCTCTTAGGTTGCTAGAATCTGTTATCGATTTTTCATGATTCACCAACTCTCTCATCCAGAGTAACACAATTTTCAACGTTTCACTCTCATGTTGAATTAAATAAAATTATAGGGAGCCTACTCTCGAAAAATGGTACAGAGATCAGAAATCAACTTGTTCAACTTTTTGATGTGTTGTTTTCTTGAAAACATTCTCATTCGAATACTTGAAAGGTGGGAATGTCATCTATGCTCTTGTTCTTGAAGTTCTTCAAACGTCTTGGATTCCAATCGATAGTTTAGTTGAGGTATGTGGTGCAGATGGCGTAAGTGATGAGATATCTTTTGAAATATTGTCTGGGAGATCTTTGCATTTTCCTGAAAACTTAATTTGGGTTTTCTCTCCCAGTCTCTGAAACAAGAAACAATGAGAAAATTTTTTTAATAATATAAGAAAGGCCCCTGCGTGAAAATTTGAGCACTAATTTGTCAGGGGCCAAAACTTTACGAGAAGAAATTGTTGCCTAACAATGAACAAGAAGAAAAAGGAAACACTTTGAAATTTTAATCGTAACGTTTCGGAGTCTAAATCAGACTCCTTCGTCAGACAATAACTAGTTTTCATTCAACTTTGTAGAATCGTGACAATTTTTTTTATTTCTGGATTGACATTTTGTAAGTGGTGAGGTTTCGAATTGTGTGATGCAGATTTGCTTTGAAAATGGTTCTTCATAGGTTCCTACCTAAATTAATATGTGCTGGGCTTTTCGTCTTTGATCTCTACCGCTGTTATGATCTGATCTACTCTAAACGATCTTCTTCAATCCGAACCACAGAAGTATTTCCTGTGAAGACCAAATTGTCATCTTCTTGAAAATTTTCAGGGTGGACCATCTTTGAATGATATTCTTCATACTGTTTTGTTTGTACTAGTTGATTCAATATCAATTTCATTATGTGCAGGACCAGTGTAGGTTTCGAAGCGTCATTCTCGCTTCAATTAGAAACATAGAAACCTGCGGACGATGAGGATTGCAAAAACACTTTTTTTATGATCTATTTCGAATAGAACGCGTTTGGTGAACCATCGAGACCAATCCCAGAAGCTGCGAGGTGTGCAGTCAGTGGTGCATGGCCATCATAGATTGTTCGAAAAACATAGGTAGGGTCGATAAAACTTTTTGATTGGACTAGTCACGGACTGTTGGATGTAGCTTGGAAGGTAGTCATGTACATCGAAATTATTTCATTCTTCGCTGAGCGTTAGTTTAGAGGACGTAGGTGCGGCTATTGTTGGTAAATTCGATTTTAAATGAAGCTGGGTATCAGAAAAACCAGCCATGCGATTCTGTGGGAGAATCTGCAACTTTTCTATCGCTCACAGAAAATGTTTGACTCTATTTTTAGAGGTTATGATCAAAGATTATCTCTATAATCTTATAAAGATTACAGTGATGTCAGCGACATCTGTTTTTCAAAAGTAATCGGGTTATGGTTAAAATATTCAATTAGGGTCCATTTGGCATAGATTAAATAGAGATTATTAGTAGGCTGTTGTCAATTTTGAAAGAAATGCTTGACTAAATATTTTTGCTGAATGATAATTGCATTATCTCGCGTATTTCCCACTGAAATAACTCGAAATCTACAAAAGTAGCACCTAGCTCACTCCATAATCTTGGTTTGTGTGTTTTTCAGTCATAAATTTTGTGTTAGAAACTGGCCGACATTCGAAATGCATGGTGATTAATTGCAGAAATAATAGAAAGAATAATCTTGAATGTGCATTCTTTTCATTACGAAAGAGAATGGAAATGTAAGTTCTGAAACTCGTACCAAGTAACTGTCTTGTTCATTGTTTTTCATTTTCAGTGTTGTCAATTGGATAGAGGTTTCGGGGGAAAAATATATTGTTCTGGATAATTTGTTTGCGAACCGAATTTTCTTCGGTCTCATTCATTAGATCAAAAAGTTCCACTCATAGAGGCAATGGTGGTCAGAAGAACGACTTATAGAGCTGGTGGTTCTCTTGACGACCCTTCCAGCAGTTCTATTCATCTACTAGACCCTCTGGACTCATTGAGGTTAAAATACACTGGGTAAGATATGTATGAATCAGGTCCAGAACAACTGTTCGATTTATCGAGAGTTCACTGTATGAATAAGTTCTTGAAATTGTTATAATAATTCTCTAATATGTAAACAAATTTTTGAAATGTTCCCAATTTCATAAATATTGTATTGTAGTTGATTTTACACAATCATTTTATATGAAAATATAAAGAATCCAAAACGTATTTGATTTGATTCAAAACAATGTGTAGATGGAAAATATCATCCTGATCAAAAAACGGAGATCTGCTTTTGTTTTGTCAATCAGGATATTTCTCTAAAAACTCGACGAAGAATACTCGTTTTATGGAAATTTATGAAAAGTATAATTCGAATTTCGCGCCCATTCAAATAGTTTTCTGTACTGAATTATGATTTCAGCGCCATCTAGGTGTCAAAAGTAAGAAACTAGCCAAAAATCGTAGTCGGATTTTAGTACCAGAGATGTAAGGGCGTTTCCTATCTTTCTAACTCTATAATCTTTGGTTATGATCACTTGACATCGAAGAGTGGTATACCAACTTAAGAGCTGGAAAGTTTTCTAGGAATGTTGTGAAAAAACTTTGGAATTCATGAATTTTTGGGACTGTATCAGGATTTCAAAAAATATTGACGTTTAGTATCTTAGAATCTTAATATTCTCAACAACTTTTTCTGTTTCCCATTCTTGCTTCGCGTTGCATCTTTTTAACAATATTTGTATCGATATTTCTCGGAGCTACCTCATATCGTAGGGTCTGTTAATTGCAGAGTGGAACGAGTATTCTCGATTATTCCTTGTGAAATTTCAATAGTGACTTCAAAGGGCGAATTAGATCGCCCTAAATGGATCCGTGAGCGTAAACAAATTTTCGCTGCTTTCAGAAGCTCGACGTATGATTTCGGGAGATTCAATTTCGACGTTGAATTGACCCAATCGAATCTTCTTCTAGCGTATATGCACTCTCCGCATCGAGGAACTGATCCTGAGTAGCTTTTTTACTGGAGTAGAAAGCATCGTGAATATTGAGTAAAGTTGCAGGGTTTCAGGAGATAGTTTCCCCTGTTCCTGGTATCCATGTGGATGTGAAAACTGCATCGGTTTATGCAAAAATATAGGGATGGAAAATTCGTCGCAGTCCTGGGACTTCCAGTCACTTTTCCTGAGAATCAAGCCTTGAAAGAGCTTCCCATCATATTCTGATCACCCTGTACACCCCCTGTTCATACTATCTGCTGGGTGAAGATCATGGGTCAACTGTTGTGCCTTTAACCTGTTGTTGTTCCTTTCCTATTCATAAAAAGATTTAAGATTGTTAATTATTAACTACACTGTGCAAAAAATTAACGCACATTCTGAAAATCTCAATTTTAATGAAAGTTAACTCTACATTGACTTTATAACTTATTTTTTATGTTCTCTCGGGAAAGTTTTGAACGAAACAAGACACATTAAATGGAAGAAAAACTCAGGATTTCACCGAATCTTATGTGAAAGAAGAGAAATGAACAATTTCAAAATACTGAAATGCTGATAAGTGATTTAAGACTTGGTATTTCCACTCCTTGCGTTAATTACAGCTAGGCAACGACGGTTCATACTCAAAATGAGTGATTTTAAAATGTTCTGATCTAATGCTTCCCAGATTTCTCCGAGTTGGATTCCTAAGTCATTTAGAGTAGCTGGAAAATTTTCACCAATGTATGGGGCAAATGGCACTACATGCTCTTCAAAAATGTTCCTCATATACTTATCAGCATTCATAGCTCCATTATCAACGACCACTAGTTCTGTGCGAGCAGTCAAAGATATTCCACCCTATACCATAATCGATCCTCCCCCGAAACCAGTAGTATTCAGGAAATTGCACTGAGCATATCTTTCATGTGGACGTCTGTATACAAGGGAACGTCGATCTCAATGGTAGAGGAAGAATCTAGACTCATCTGTGAAGAGAACTTTTTCCCAATCGGCCTCTTCCCAATGGATATGCTCTCTCGCAGAATCCAAGAGCTCCCTTCGATGGGCTGGGGTAAGAGCTGGGCCTCTTGCCGCGACACAAGGCCTCAAATCATCTCTGAGGCAATTTCTTATTGTCTGAGTGCTAATCTGCACCCCATGAGTTTGCTCAAGTTGATTTTGAAGGAGGCGAGCGGTTGCAAACCGTTGCCTCAATGAAGAAACTCTCAAGTAACGTTCTTGAATGGCAGTTGTTACCTGTCCTGGTCTTCAGACATTCATACCTGTCTCCCTGAATCGCTGCAACATTCTGGACACACTTGTATGGGAAACTCCAAACCTTTCTGCAATTCTTGTGTATGTCCACCCTTCTTCTCGCAAAACTATCGCTTGGGCACATTCCTCTTGGGTCAAATTGCGTGTTTCGCGTTGCATAGCGATCGAGTGTAGAAAATCAAACGAAAGAAAAACTATTGATCACTAGAATTGATCGAGAACAACTGATTTTAGAATGGAGCCAATACATTCAAAATCTGATAATATCATCTCTTTTTATTCCTGCTGGGAAAAACATCTGTATTGAAGAAGAACGTTGAAAGTGGATAACATATGCATGCATAATTCTGATGAAAATAATTATCATTGGGAACACCTTTAGTTGTAGAATAAATTTAAGATTCACATAATGTGCGTTAATTTTTTGCTGAGTGTATCTGCTGGCTGAAGATCATGGGTCAACTCTTATGCCTTTAACCTGTTGTTGTTCCTTTCCTGTTCATATAAACAAAACAGATTGTTGATTATTAACTGTTTGGTAGCAACTTTTGGAAAGTAGGTTTCAAGATTGAACGCACGCTGCTTGATTGTCCATCGCATGGCGACAACTAGCTTTGGAATAGGACCTTCTCAACCACTGTCTAACAACGTCTTGTTCAATTTATCTTAGTCAAATCGTCAAAATTCTTACTACAAGCCTGTATAGCGAATTGGAAAAGCTGAGAATTAGGAAAAGCACGCAGATTTAGCTTCTGACATCACTTAGAGTTCTTCTCAAACGTTTTATTTATTCATTCATTTAACGCATAAGTCTACAAATCATCGATATATCGATGAATTCTTCTGGTCCAGCGCTATGCAGTCCAATCCCAGAAATCACAGCTCACCAACGGAAGTGCCATCGCGTCGATATTGTTCGCAGATGATTGTCCAGGAAGCAATTTCAACACACGCTAATTACGATAGTCGACCTCTGTGCACCGGCTCTGACAAAAATGCCGATCCGAACGGAAGTACGAGGGGTGCAGGGACAGGGGGGGCTTTAGGAGATATGGCTGAACGGCAGGGCGTGACAAAAACTCATCATTTGGCCCAGAAAACTCGATTATCTGATTAGGCCGCTGATTTGTTCAGTGCGAGATCGCCAGCTCTGAGAACAGCTTGATTGAGTGCGTTTTTTTTTTCGATAATTCGACGGGTATATTCAATCCTTTATCGATTCTTAAGTGAGGGGGAGGTTGGATTGCTTTCCCCAATCGTAGAATTCTAGAATTAGAGGATTTAGAACGTTTATACGGGGTGAGTCGTTGTTTTTTATATTTTGCGAAGTTTCAAGAGTTTTTTTTTTTCGTTCCAAGAGATTATTCATGCTGGAGCATGATATTCGCCACCACTGTGGAATACCTGTTTGATTAGATTCGAAATTCACTAAAAAAATAAAAAGAAACTTGCAAAATAGGTCACTTAGTGGCTAGTTTTTGAATTTTGAATTCTTGTAATTCTTCTGCAGTTGTATCATCATAAGTAACTATTAGAGTCCTCTTAAATTTAATATTTTTCATGACATTTAACTCGGGAGAACTCTGAAATATATTTTACTCATTTTTTATTATTCATCGGCATGTGGTGATTTAGATTTGAAGTTCGTAAGAAGGTACTTGGCTAGCCTATTGTGCCGTTTTTTGTGCATCTTTGTTTTCGAATTTCGTTTTTGGAAATCGTTTTCTTCTTGTTAAAATTTTTTTTATTAGCTTTCGTCGAATGATTTCGTCTGAATATCTTGTCCAACAACATCTAAATCAGCTATATTTCTTACCGTTCCATTAGTCACTGTAAGGAAGAGAGTTCTTGTTTTCAATCTAAGATATGGTGGAACAGACTGTTCAAGAAACTGGAAGAAGAATCCTCAATTGTAAATAATTTCATATTTTTTTTTGTTGGAAATTTCGATCATTTTGTAGCCTCCGGAAAATAGGATAGAGATTCTTGAAGCTGTTTTCCGAATCAGATGTTGAGACGTCTTGTGAATTTGTTAAATTCCGATGAAAAGAGCAAGGAAAAATTTAAGGGATATGAACCTTTCGAATTTTCCTGTGAAAGGCCTTTAATATTTCTACCATTTCTCATTTCTCCTGGTTATACTTACGGTTCCAAGTGAAATATTTTTCATTTAATTCAACTCGGGAGAACTCTGAAATATATTTAGCTCATTTTTTATTATTCATTGGCATGTGTTGATTTAGATTTGAAGTTCGTCGGTAGGTACTTGGCTAGCTTCTTGTGTCCTTTTTTGTGCATCTCTGTTTCTAAATTTCGTTTTTTGAAGTCGATTTTTGCTCGATAAAATTTTTTTTATAAGCTTTCTTCGAATAATTTGGTCTGAATATCTTGTCTAATAACCTCTAGATCAGCTGTATTTCGTAGGTAGGTACTTGGCTAGCTTCTTGTGAACTTATTTGTGCATCTTTGTTTATGAATTTCGTTTCTGGAAGTCCGTTTTTTCTTGTCAAAATTTTTTTTATAAGCTTTCGTCGACTTATTTCGTCTGAATATCTTGTCTAATAACCTCTAGATCAGCTGTATTTCGTGAGTAGGTACTTGGCTAGCTTCTTGTGTTCTTTTTTGTTCATCTTTGTTTTTGAATTTCGTTCCTGGAAGTCGGTTTTTTCTTGTAAAAATTTTTTTTATGAGCTTTCCTAGAATGATTTCGTCGGAATATCTTGTCCGATAACCTCTAGATCAGCTGTATTTCGTAGGTAGATACTTGGCTAGCTTCTTGTGCCCTTTTTTGTGCATCATTGTTCCCGAATTTCGTTTTTTCGAGTCGGTTTCTTCTTGCTAAAATTTTTTTCATGACCTTTCGTCGAATAATTTCGTCTAAATATCTCGTCTAAAAACCTCTAGATCAGTTACATTTCTCAACTAGTGTAATCTATTCACTCTGTCGACAAATCTCGTCTGATTGCTTCTTCTGAACCTCACATAATACTTGTCTTTCTCTACATCAATGCTTTCGCATGAATTTTCAACTCTACACCTGCAAAATTTCCATAAGTCCCGACGACTTGAGCATCTGATACTTGTTAAGTCCATTGAGTTTTGTCTTCGAGATCAGTGTCGTAGATAAAATTGTTTATGAATGTATATCATCAACTTTGTTGTCATAAATTGTATCTCGATCATTTAAGGTTAGCAATAAATGCTTGCTTCACTTCTTGATCTCCCCATTTCGCAATTCTGGAAACTTTGAGCAGATGTACTCGGCCATCTAGGCGAAAGAGAAATTCCTGTAAGCTAATGAAGGTTCAGCATATCACGTGCCATACCTAGTCAGGGCATTCAAAGAGGGTAATTGCAACTGACTCCGCGTCATACATACAAATGGGACGTTGATTGCGACTGCTAAACTCCGAAATCGGGAATCCAAGAACGGCAGCGGGCCTGCAGCCATCCGAATGGGGTCGATAAAAACGTAAACCGGTTACTTTAAGCCCAGATTTGCGAGGGTAATATCATTACGGGGCCTCTGTATCCTGCTGGGAACGGGGACCTTTCGGATGGCTCTTATGAGAACCCGACACTATACGTGTGACCATTTGGGTGTCGAATTTAACATTTCCTAGTCGAGGGAAAAGTACTGAAGGGCTTTTATTGCTTTTAGAAGATGATTTCGTATGATTTTCGAGTGTTTTCCATCGAGGCATTGCTGAATGAACCATGAAAAAAGTTTTTTTTAAACATTCTAGATTCTGGTTCAAATATTCTAATCTAGAAGAAGTCATCGATCATAGTTTTGGACCTATATCGACTTGGATCATTCTTCATTTTGCAATAGCTGGCTGTAGCGGTTAGTGGTAGTTGAAATGAATACATCTTAGATGTCATAAAATAAGCTTAGGTATTTCTCAACATAACGCCATCGAAATATTAGTCAACTTGTGTCTGCATAATGAAGAATGACAATTCTCGTAATATGTCATAGTTCTTGGTCCTGAAAAATATTCTGTTTTCTTGTGTTATAACATGTTTGGTTTTTCTATGGGAGATGATTGCCTCTCATTGGGGTCCCGTAGCGGTCTTCAAACATCTGAAGTGCCGAAAAATCATCACCTTGAAGGTCGTATCCGGTTTGAAAAACCCTCACGACCAGAGAGCAAGAATATGTGGATTTTGAATTTGAATATCGAAGGAATTTCGAAAGACAAGTGTGATTACGTCTCCAAATTAGCTGATGAACATGGTATCGAAGTGATTCTTCTGCAAGAAACCCACACGGCAACAGAAAAAAAAATCCTCGTGAAGAAGACAGTTGAAAGTTATGTATTGATTGATTTTTCAAAAGTTTAGCTTGTTTTGTTAAAAAATTATCAGTTCGTAATTTCCAACAGATTCGGAAAGGGGAAATTGATGGAGTTTTTTTTTTCATTTCTTTCAAATTTTGTCACATATGTGTCATAAATATTTATAAACCTCCGAACATTATTTGGCCAAGAAATCTGAATGTTGATGTTTTTCAAAGTAGCATTGTAAAATGCATTTGATTCATTCTGAATAATCGATTTCTTTTCTGCTTTTGTCTCTTTTCATTTCAGATTAAGAATTACGAGTCGTTCTGGGAAGAATCTGTGTATCCGAGCCCATCGACGGATAACATGAAGATGATCACACTGATGTCTTTCAAGATTTTCCTGATATTTGATATTTTATGTTAATTTGTTTACGGGGAGGCAGGTTTTTTCGGCTGAGGTTTTTTCCCCTGGCTGTATAGTATCGTATGATACTAGGGTTGATAGTATCGTATGATTCTATAGTATCATATAAAGAATGTTATGATACCCCGTTCTTTTTTTACCTCAGCTTAGGTACTTTTTGTTTCAACATTTATTGTATTATTTTAGCTCTCTTTTTCATAAAAATATATATATATATATATATATATATATATATATATATATATATATATATATATCATGAAGTTATAGGTACACCTATTGTAATCTACATCCATCTACAAAGGAACCTACCTAAGTAATTCCACGACATCCGAACTATTAAAAAAATATGAGAAGTGTTCATCCCACAGGATAAATGATATTTCTCCCGCGTATCTTGCACTAGGTTCAGTTGTTTCAAATTAATGAACGTTCCTTTGTCGCCCCATATTCTCTGCTTCTTGGACCAAAATTACATCAGCTTGAGTAATGCCGATGCTTATGCAACAGAAGCGATGTTTTCTTGCCGAATTTCAGATGTGGATACGTTAATGAGAGCAATTTGTTTCAGACGAAATGATGCATACATGGGAAACACGAATTGGTTTTTTTTCTTTGGTGGTGAAAGGGTTCAATTACCACTTCAGCTGGATCGTTTTCTGCATCCTCTTTCATAAAAAAATTGACTGAAGATAAGGTGTCTTAAATAGGTATATCTTTCGAAGAATTGGGAAACAATGTTGAAGTCAGATTAGTCAAGAACTTTTTTATGGTCCCCATGGAAGTTTGTTGTTGTTAAGCTCTCAATTCGAATTGGTTCAGGAGCATTTCATTCTTCAACAATAACACGAACAAGTTGTATAAATGGAGATAAACTTGAGTAACAAAACGGCGAAGTAACTGTGTATCTGATTTTCAAGCTTTTAGGATGGATTACACGCTTCTGTAGTGTTTTTCATCAGAAATTCACTAAGAGAAAAAACAGGTCTCACGAAATAATCAAAAAGAATCCCAAAAATTTTCTACATAATCATCGAAACATAGTCATCTGTCAATTTTTTTTGATCAACCGATGTTGTTGAACTTGTGAGGTTTGAACTATCCTTAAGCTCTTACATGTGTGTTCTTCAAGTAGGAATAAACTGCTCCACATTAATTTTAACCTGTAGGTCTGTAGCGTATACAGGTTGCTTAGGAAAAATCTAGTAAAATAATGAAATTTTATTCCCAGAGAAGAAAACCAATACAATGTATGGCCTCCACGGGCATCAATAACAGCTTAACATCTTCTTTGCATACTACACACGAGGTTGTTGAACATTTCTTGAGGAATTTAGTTCCATAGATGGAGCAGAAGCTCTCTCAGATCATTTAAGGATTCTGTGGTAGGTTGATGATTATCTAATCTTTTTTGGAGCATATCCCAATCATGTTCATTTTAAAGAGTATTCCGTAGCATTCTACACGTAGATGTAGACTTTCTTCTCACCGAAACGGTGACGAAACGATCCTGAGCAGGTGTTGTTTTTCGCCACCCACCAAGCCTTGGTCTTTCCAACACGAAACCAGTCTCCCTGAACCTATTCTGAAGTCGAGATATCATACTTTGGCTGACTTGGAGCCTTTCCAACCTGAGTTAGGCCACCCTGTAGCATTCCGATAGCCTCAGCGTTTGTTAATTCACGTCTTGGCATTTTCAGAAAACTCGTTTCAAATCGAAGCCGTTGATAAAATGACTCCATTTCTAAATACGAACATTCATGAAGTATATGCAAGGAACCAATATGTCATAAATTCGCAGAGAACTTAACCCCTCTTAAACTGACCAACTAAGATGAGAGTTTGTGATATTCCAAGGAAATATAGTCAATAATTTACAGAATGTCAAGCATGATACTTTGCAAAATTAGCAAGTCTCCTCTGACATTCTCAATCATTTATAGTTTCATTCTGAAGTAGACAGTTTGTAGATAATTCATTTCTTCCAATAGTTTGCAATATTCCCATTTTTCGTCGATTCATATTCCTAATCATTGACAGTTTGCAATATTCCAATGAAAATTTCCGCGATATTTCGAAATCAAAACTAGATAATTTGTAATATTCCTAATCTGCGACATTCCTAATTATCAACAGTTTGCGATAGTTGCTTAGTTTGCGATATTCCAATCTAGTTAGTTTACAATATTCCCCTTGTGTCTTCTGCCCAAATGCGTTCTTGAATTTCTTAAGTGATCTACATTTTTTCTGATAATCCCAAAGAGATACTCAGTAACTTTCGTGAATATTCAGTTTGTGATATTCCGAGGAAAAAAAATGCACTACATTAAAAGAAATATAGGTTGCGATCGTATGCGATATTCTGCGATACTTTGCGATATTCCCAAGTCGACAGTTCTGGATCTCTCAACAGTCGATATAAATCAATAACTCCCCTATCTCTACGAGTTATGAAGGGTTAAACTCGAGCAAACAGAGCCAAAGCTTTTCCCCGATCGCAGTTTAACGTATCGGAAGCGCTAATCCAACTTTTGCGTACTCTGTGTCTCTCTGACAGCTCTACGATAATTTTCACGGAACCGCTCGACTGATTCTAAATGCAGCTACGTTCACAGTTCCTTAAATTCGGGGTGTATGGGACGGCCCATGAGATTAAGCTGTGAGGTTTTCGGGGGTAATCGCACATGAAAATGGAGGGCGAACGCGTTTGACAGTTCAGCGATTTATGCTCAATCTGTCATCCGAGAGGCAGCGTTTTTCTATGCGCGTAGGTGTGTGAGAATTTCGAAGGTTGTATGCGAAGATTATAGAGTTAGAAAGATAGGAAACGCCCTTACATCTGTGGTACTGAAATCCGACTACGATTTTTGGATAGTTTCTTACTTGTGACACCTAGATGGTGCTGAAAACATACTTCAGTACAGAAAACTATTTTAATAGGCGCGAAATTCGAATTATACTTTTCATAAATTTACATTAAATTGAGTATTCTTTGTGGAGGTTTTAAAGAAAAATTCTGATCGACAAAACAAAAGCAGGGCTCCGTTTTTTGATCAGGATTATATTTTCCATCTACACATTGCTATGAATCAAATGAAATATGCTTCTGGATTCTTTATATTTTTATTTGAAATGATTGTGTGAAATCAACCACAATACAATAATTATGAAATTGAGAACATTTCGAATTTTAGAGAATTATTATAACAATTTCAAGAACTTATTCATAGAGTGAACTCTCGATAAACCGAACATCGATAAATCAAACAGTTGTTCTGGGCTCGATTCATACATATCTTACCCAGTGTATTTTAACCTCAATGAGTCTAGAGGGTCTAGTAGATGAGTAGAACTGCTGGAAGGGTTGTCAAGAGAACCACCACCTCTATAAGTCGTTCTTCTGACCACCATTGCCTCTATGAGTTGAACTTTTTGATCTAATGAATGAGACCGAAGAAAATTCGGTTCGCAAACAAATTATCCAGAACTATATATTTTTGCCCCGGAACCTCTATCCATTTGACAACACTGAAAATAAAAAGCAATGAACAAGATAGTTACATGATACGAGTTTCAAAACTTACATTTCCATTCTTTTTGGTAATGAAAAGAATGCACATTCAAGATCATTACTTTCTATTATTTCTGCAATTAATCACCATGCATTTCGAATTTCGGCCAGTTTCTAACACAAATTTCATTACAGAAAAACACACAAACCAAGATTATGAAGTGAGCTAGGTGCTACTCTTGTAGATTTCGAGTTATTTCAGTGGAAAATACGTGAGATAATAAAATCATCATTCAGCAAAAATATGTATTCAAGTATTTCTTTCAAAAATGACAACAACCTACTAATAATCTCTATTTAATCTGTGCCAAATGGACCATAATTAAATATATTAACCATAACCCGATTACTTTTGAAAAACAGATGACACTGACATCACTGTAGTCGCTTCGTTTCCCATCTTTATACTCTATAATCTTTGGTTGTATGGTTTCGCGAAGTTTTTAGATTTGGTAGGTTCTAAAGGTATAGAGGGTTTCTTGAATTTCTTCATATTGGAGCAGAAAATTAGATCCTCCCTGAAGAAATTTGTAATCTGCGATATCTTAGAAAAAACGCCCAAAAGAAGAGGTCTGGCTAAAAAAGACTTGTGCACATTCTGTGGGGAAAAGGAATAAACGCCTAGAGACTAGCCAACACAAAAATTGCTACCCAAGTTCATTGGATCTCCGAAACTGGCTTGACAAGCTTCAATGAAACACACTTGAAATCTGAGGTACGACATGAGACATCCTGTATATGGCAGACTGGAGAATTGGGGAAACATACCCATTAAAAGCAGGAAGACTGGGGGGTTCTACTAGTTCATTTAGCAGCCTTTCTCTCACCGTCACTGAAGAATGTACAATGCTATCTCCTCCTCTATTATTCCACCAAAGTGTATATTCATTTTGTCAGTTGAACGTTGAGGAAACAATGATATCTTCCCGTGTTCCCGTCGGCGCATAGAATCTCGATGACAACGCAGTCTATGTTTTGGTTGACGTCGATTGTTGAATGCTTCGGTATGTTATCAATTCTGCATATTCGCAGTTAGAAACATTGGTTTGGTGAGGGTGAAAAGACTGGTGAAAAGATTCTACAGTTGATCAGAGGCAACCAACTTAACTTTGTTTGGCTACATGAAAAATGTCATTGAATTCGGTTCTAGATTTTAGATTTAGTACGTTTACAACGTCAAAAAAAAACTATAGCTGATTTACACAAACAATGGCATGATGTCACGTCATTGATGCAAACTGCGTTCACCTTTGGGACTCAACAACTTTGGACGCTTCTAAAACAGTGAAATTTAAACAATAGATTAGTAGAATGGAACTACACATAAGACTTCTACTTTTGGAAATAGCATTTTCATCAACTCATTCAAGATATAACCTTTGAATTCGAATCAATTAAAATGATTATCTTAGATGTCATACAATTAGCTTAGTCATACGTTAACGTATGACTGTCCAATTTTCGTCTTAGGTTTTTAACTGCTTAATATGTTTGTCAAGAGTCCAATTATTAATAAAAGTAACGATTTGGTTGTTCCTTTGGATATTGAAGAGTCTGCAAGAAGAGAAAATCTGGAACTCCTACCTACAAAATCTGTTCACCAGTACGATATTGCATATAACTATTTCCTGGCCTGGTGTAAATTGAAAAATGTAGAAGGGAACTTCAGTTAAACGTTTTCCTGGCATACTTAGAAGAAAAATCAAAAATATGGAGTCCATCAACTTTGTGGAGCAAATTTTTCAATGATGTCAATCAATATTTTAAGGTAATAGCATATTCGAAACGGAAAAGTGAAGGATATCGTCCCAAAAAATCGAAAATTGTCACTCGTAAACAAGTTGAAAAGTTCATAAAGGAGGCAACAGATGAGAAATACTTGATGGTTAAGCTTGCAACTATTTTCGGATTATTTGGAGCCTGTCGGCGTGAAGAATTGTGTAATTAATCAGAGGAAGATATGGAAATAACAAACAAATCATTGGTTATACAACTTTCAAATATAAAAAGAAAGTCAGTCGTTCTTTCAGTATTTTTGGGAAGTATGTAGACTATTTTCGTAAGTACTTTGCACTGCGCCCTTTTGTCATCAAACATAGTCGTTTTTGCCTGAAATACATGAATAATAAATGCACCGCCAATCCAGTTGGTATTCATACATTTGGGAAAATTCCATCTATTGTTGCCGAATTCCTCAAACTGCCAGAACCAAAGCAATATACAGGACACTGTTTTCGAAGATCCTCCGCTTCATTGCTAGCAGAATCAGGAGCAAATATTACGGATATAAAAAAACATGGTGGATGGAAGTCTACGACGGTAGCCGAGGGCTATGTTGATCATTCCATTGCATATAGAAATGTCATTGCTGAAAAAATTCTCCCAACCTCAACAGATTTTGGATCTTCATCATCCAATATTGTACTTCCTGTTTCTACAAGTACTGATGGTGCTGAGGATTCTAATAATGTGTTGCGAAGCTCCCTAACGTCACAGGGCATTAATGTTAGTAATTGTTCTAGTTTTACGATTAATATTAATGTTCATAAGTAATGATTGTTGAATATTGATAATGAAAATTTGCAATTGCTGAATTTTTCTCATCTGATTTCATTATGAGAAAATAGAGTGCTAAAAATATTTTTAATACCAATGTTAGAAATATTTTCAACACGCTTTCACGTAAACAATCAATTTTTACATTGTTTGCTGTCATTAAAAGTGTCACTGAATTCGCTGAATTCTCGTCATTTGCTGGAGGTTTTAATGTTCTGCTTCAATATGAAGAAATGTGTGGCTGATTCTCATCAAATGCTCTCATATATTTGAAATGAAGCCGCTTTTACTGGAAGTACATACCAAGTGGGGATTTCAATTCTACGGTTCATGAGCGTCAATTTCAATGTAGAATACCAGTATGGCAGTTAAGTTTTTTCAGACTTAATGAATCTAAGTGGATAGGAACTTTAATGTTCAAATTATCCTCCCAAATATCTGACAAAAAAAATGAACGCATAACAAAATACTGAAATCAAAAATAAATAAGCCAATAGTTGGAAAAATGATCTCTGTATCGACTGCTTTATTCCAGTCCTGGTGATGCAAGAGTGGTGAACCAGTCCAGGTGTGAAATCACGTTAGGAGATTATCGAGGAAGCGACAAAGGGTCGCCACACACGCTGTGATCTGTAGAGCGTCTCTGATGTATGGCTGATGGAACGAGTCCAGGCCACGGGACGTGGATGCACAGCCGCCTGAGTGGAAAATTATGATCAAACGGTATGAAACCCCCGAATGCTGTTTTTCATGTGCGGTTAGTTTTACGTCACGAAGGTTTGTCTGGAAAAAAACAAGTTGGAAGTGAAGAATGGAGAGAATACTCACGAAAGGTCTTGACAAGATGCATGAAAAATGAAGATTCAAATTCCTGGACTAAAAATCCTATTTCAACTGGGAAGAACGTTTTTCGTACATCCTGTTTGGTGAAAAACTACTTCACAAGTGTAGTACGATGTGTTGTAGAGGCTTTCAATGTCCTAGCAGCCATTCGAGGACTAATAGCAATGAAACTGTTGGACATTTATTGGTTCGGACTGGCAAAGAAAGGATCCTCGAGTATGTCGCTTCCAGTTCGATAATTCCTTTCCTTTTTGTCTTATCGTCATCAAATTAACGCAGTGGCGTAGATCTAAAGTGGACGAGTTGTGAGGATTATATTCAATTTTGTATAATTGGTCGAAGGTTTGGTATATATTCTGTTCTCTGTTCTTCTCTTATTCTAAGATAGTTTGAAAGAGTTTGAGATTCTTTAATTTTGATTGGGGAAAACTTTGGAATATTCGTATTGGCAAAAGTTTTTTATTCTGTCTGTCCTATTCGTTTCAATAGGAGCATGATAGTTTTATTGGATGAACTTGGGTTCAAGAAAAATAACCTTGGTGCTCAAATTTTAAATATACTGCTCCACAAGATAAGTATTCAATCCTATTGAAAAGTATGTAATCGAAAAAATCGCTGTAAAATCATTTAAAACTCATTAACAACTTGAATCGATCCAATAAAAATCAGTATGAGATATTTCGTCAATCTGATTGCTTTTTTTCTGAAGTTTGTTTCTTTGCATATGCTTCATGAATGTTCTTATTTTGAAATGGTGTCAGTTCATCAATGGCTTTGATTTGAAACGAGTTTTCTGAAAATTTCAAGACGTAAATTAACAAACGCTAAGGCTAATAGGTCTATCCGCATGCTACAGGGTGGCCTAACTCAAGTTGGAAAGGCTCCAAGTCAGCCAAAGTGTGATATCCTGACTTTGGAATAGATCCAGGGAGATAGGTTTCATGTTGGAAAGACCAAGGCTTGGTGGGCGACGAAAAAAAAAACACCTGCTCAGGATCGTTTCATCACTGTTTCGGTGAGAAGAAAGCCAACTTCTACGTGTAGAATGCTAAGGAATACTCTTCGAAATGCAGATGGGGTCCAAGTTTCCATCGAAACCATCAGACGACGTCTGATAGAGGTGAATCTAGGTTCTAGACGTCCATCAAGAGGAGTTCCATTAACACGTGACCATAAGCCTTCTCTGATGCTGAATATTGTATCTCTGTTTGGCTTACTATCGTTCTTGTTGAAAAAAATTTATGCAAATTAAATTCATCTATGAAGAAATTGTCAGTAGAACTATCAGTTTCTCACCTTCTCTTTGGCCCTAAAGTTCTATTCACGTTTTGAGGTTCTGTCCACTTTTCCAATCAGTCATTGACTTCTCGAGCTTAAGGATTCTTCCTCTCTTCTCAATGTCTTTTGCCAATCTAGGGTTATCTTCTTGTCTTCCTTTTGATGCTATCCAGCTCCTCAACTCTCGAAGGGTGTTCTAGCAATGATTCTTGGTTTAGGACAGCTATGATGATTTATGTGCATTCAAGATAGTAAAGAGCTTTGCTCAGGTACTATCTCTGCTGAGCTGTCTACTCTTTGGTTACCAACACTCTTGACCCATATCTTCACAGACAAACTTCAACTTCAAATGTACCATCTTAGTCCAGTTTCTGTCTTAATTTGTCTGAAAGGAACACATGAATTTTTCAACAAAAGTCTCATTCCTATTTCTCTGATAGTGTTAATGACTTCGATGCCAGGAAAATATGGTCTATTAAAATATGGAGAAGTAAGGGATCAATGAAACCTCAGTTTGATTCTTGAACTTGAGTGGTTTACTTTCATTTTTTTTTAATTTTCCTTTTCCTGTTAGAGACTTTGTATTTGGAGTACCTCGAAGAACTCAGATCTTCAAGATATTCTTGCTGTTTTTGTAAATCTTCAATTCCATGCCATAATTTGTTTCTCAAGCTGGAAAATACTGATACAAAACTAATAGAGACAAGATGACATTTAACTGGTTTATCGTTTCTTGGGCTAGAAATTCAAGACTAATTTTTAGTGTTACGCCCCTGTGTCTCAGGTTGGAAGTCCGCCTTGCACTCTGCCGAATTTCAGTCGATACCTCCTGAAAAGGAGGATCAGATGTGTGAAATCCCCATAAGGATTCCCCAGGAGAGCAGGCGAATTGTGTTGCTCCTCTTACCTCCGAGATGACCAACTTATCCCTGATATATTTCATGGTATTACCGACGCTTTTTAATGGGAAGCTATAGAACTTTTCTTGCGCCAGATATTGCCCGACTTTTTCTCGATTCCTATCCGTCTTGCCGACGTTATTAACATTTCTTTCTGCTGTTGGTGATGTCTGATGGATATTTAGAGCTCCGATGATGTATTGTCTCATACAGGACGATTCGACAGGTGTTAAATTAATTGTGCACGTTAAATTATTCGCCAGATAGAGTTTTTGCTGGATACTCAATTGGCACTTACTCCATTCTTAGTTCTTTGATTAAACCAATTTTGAAATGCGAGAAAGATTTTCTCTTTCGACAAATCTTTACTTTTCTGAAAACTCATGTTCGTTTTCAGTCTCTGGCGATGAATTCTACGTGAAAATATCTATAAAAGACAGTGTTCATCTTGATCATGAAATGAACTTTCGCTAACAATTGTCAGAATGACAATTCTCGGAATATGTCGTAGTTTTTTGTCCTAGAAAATATTCTGTAAAATGTTTGGTTTATCTATGGGAGATGATTTCCTCTCATTGGGGTCCCGTAGCGGTCTTCAAACATCTGAAGTGCCGAAAAATCATCACCTGGAAGGTCGTATCCGGTTTGAAAAAACCCTCACGACCAGAGAGCAAGAATTTGTGGATTTTGAAATTGAATATCAAAGAAATTTCGAAAGACAAGTGTGATTACGTCTCCAAATTAGCTGATGAACATGGTATCGAAGTGATTCTTCTGCAAGAAACCCACACGGCAACAGAAAAAAATCCTCGTGAAATAGGACAGTTGAAAGTTATGTATTAATTGATTTTTTAAAAGTTTAGCTTGTTACGTTAAAAAATTATCAGTTCTTAATTTTCAACAGATTCGGAAAGGGGAAATTGATGGAGTTTTTTCATTTCTTTCAAATTTTATGACATTTCTGTCATAAATATTTATAAACCTCCGAACATTATTCGGCCAAGAAATCTTAATGTTGATGTTTTTCAAAGTAGCAAATGCATTTCTAAAATTCATTTGATTTATTCTGAATAATCGGTTTCTCTCCTGCTTTTGTCTCTTTTCATTTCAGATTAAGAATTGCGAGTCGTTTTGGGAAGAATCTGTTTATCCGAGCCCATCGACGGATAACATGAAGATGATCACACTGATGTCTTTCAAGATTTTCCTGATATTTAATATTTTTTGTTATTTTTTTTACGGGGAGACAGGTTTTTTCGGCTGAAGTTTTTTCCCCTGGCTGTATAGTATCGTATGATACTAGTGATGATAGTATCGTATGATTCTATAGTATCATACGAAGAATGTTATGATACCCCGTTCCTTTTTCACCTCAGCATCGGTACTTTTTGTTTCAACATTTATTGTATTTTACAGTAAGACATCTAAGATCTATTTATTTCAACTACCACTCACTGCAACAGCCAGCAAAAAGTTAACACCCCTGAATATCTCAAGAAAAAGTAGCCGATGAATTTCTGAATAAAATTTTCATATTTCCAACGATTGCAGAAGAGTTAGTCACAATACAAGTAGATATCTATTGAAATATTTCATGGAGGGTCTCTGCATTCTTCTGAAAGTTTTTTTGAGGTTAAATCCTCCAGTTTCTGGAACAAAAATCAATAAGAAAAATTTCAAATAATAGAAGAAACTCGTGCTTTATTTTGTCAGGAACCAATTCCTTCAGAAAAATTGTTGCCTTACAATGAAAAAAAAACATTTTGAACTTTCAAACTTCGTCAGTCAAATTTTTGAAAATCATACATGATTTTCTTCAGAGACTAGGAGAGAAAACCCTCAAAAACTTTCAGAAAAAAAGAGATGCTGACAGCATGATTCTTTACTCTACTCTCATGACATCAAATTGAGTAAAGAACTTTTTTGCCCAACAATAACTAAAGATGAAACTTCAAACTATCAAAACTTCTTCATGAGACCAAATGTTAAAATCTCTCTGTTACGTCCAAGAGGTGTCCACCGCCACCTCAATCCCTATTTCCACAGGGCTTCCCGAAGATTCAAATATCCGGCAAATCCGTCGACCTCAACAATGCCCACTGTTATCCCACGAAGACATTCCATCTCAAGAATCGATACCAACCCTCTCGCTCTCTCCAGCCGATTGAAAGGTGAGACTTCGGGACACGCGCCAACCGCACTTCATGGGAGAAGGGTACGAGGGGTGAGGGGAGGCCCCAACACCCCCATTGGGAGACCCTGTCTGTCTATGGGGCAAGCGCCGTTTCAAACCATCGGACTAGAGCTCTTCGCGACCCTTCAGTCAGTGGTGTTTTTGCTGTTCACGGTGACAGAAGTGTTCCTCTTGCTGTCCCAAGAGTTCACCTCGAACTTAGTAAGTTTGGTGTTGCATGACAATTTCTTTCTCATCATCTCTTCAAAGTTTCACACTCCCACATCGATAATTCCCAAATAAAACCATCTACAACTCCAGTGAGTCATATTCCAGCCCATCCCCTCTACGACGAATACAGGACGCCACTGGAGTCAACTTCAACTCCAACTGCATGAACACGTGCTTGGTAATTGACTCAACAATCCTTCACAAGACTGAAGGGGAACATGTGATGTCAACACCAATGATTTAATCCAATTTAACTCCTCCAAACTTTTGTTATAGACGCTTGAATCTTTATGTCCTGGAGAAGGTATTTGCAACATAATTGTTTCTTCATCGAGTGTTGATTTGTTGTCAATCTAGAATAGTCTTCTTGGACTGCTTCAATTTTTTGATTTCCTATTTAGGTTCTATCCCATTGATGTAAGATTCTTCTTTCCTTTTCCAGTTTTGGTAGTGTTTGTCCCACTTCAAGGTTTAGGAATGATCATGCTTTGTTTGAGGATGTTTTGCTAAGTACTCAGGTCTCCCAAAAGGCCTTCTATGTAGAGGATTCATTGAAACCTCTCCTAAGAGTAAATCAACAATTAGATCATCAAAATACGTATTGAATTTTTCCAGGAGCACCTGGAATAACTGTTGTAGTTCTCAAATGACTCGATAGGTCCCCAACAGACGCTGAAACGTTTCCTGACCCCCCCCAAACCAGGGAACGATCTCATAATCCAGGATAATGCAACCCTTCAGTCAGTGGTGTTTTTGCTGTTCACGGTGACAGAAGTGTTCCTCTTGCTGTCCCAAGAGTTCACCTCGAACTTAGTAAGTTTGGTGTTGCATGACAATTTCTTCCTCATCATCTCTTCAAAGTTTCACACTCCCACATCGATAATTCCCTAATAAAACCATCTACAACTCCAGAGAGTCATATTCCAGCCCATCCCCTCTACGACGAATACAGGACGCCACTGGAGTCAACTTCAACTCCAACTGCATGAACACGTGCTCGGTAATTGACTCAACAATCCTTCACAAGACTGAAGGGGAACATGTGATGTCAACACCAATGATTTGATCCAATTTAACTCCTCCCAACTTTTGTTATAGACTCTTGAATCTTTATGTCCTGGAGAAGGTATTCGCAACTTCATTATTCCTTCGTCGAGAGTTGATTTGTTGTCAATTTAGAATAGTCTTCTTGGACTGTTTCAAGTTTTTAATTTCCCTTTCAGATTCTATCCCATTGATGTAAGATTCTTCTTTACTTCTCCAGTTTTGGTAATCTTTGGCTCACTTCAAGGTTTAGGAATGATCATGCTTTGTCTGAGGATGTTTCAGGTCTCCCAAAAGGCCTTCTATGTAGAAGATTCATTGAAACCTCTCCCGAGAGTATATCAACAATTAGATCATCAAAATACGTATTGAATTTTTTCCAGGAGCACCTGGAATAACTGTTGTAGTTTTCAAATGACTCGATAGGCCCCAACAGACGCTGAAACTTTTCCTCACCTTCTCCAAACCAGGGAACGATCTCATAATCCAGGATAATGCAACCTTTCAGTCAGTGGTGTTTTTGCTGTTCACGGTGACAGAAGTGTTCCTCTTGCTGTCCCAAGAGTTCACCTCGAACTTAGTAAGTTATGTGTTGCATGACAATTTCTTCCTCATCATCTCTTCAAAGTTTCACACTCCCACATCGATAATTCCGAAATAAAACCATCTACAACTCCAGTGAGTCATATTCCAGCCCATCCCCTCTACGACGAATACAGGACGCCACTGGAGTCAACTTCAACTCCAACTGCATGAACACGTGCTTGGTAATTGACTCAACAGTCCTTCACAAGACTGAAGGGGAACATGTGATGTCAACACGAATAATTTGATCCTATTTAACTCCTCCAAACTTTCGTTATAGACTCTTAAATCTTTATGTCCTGGAGAAGGTATTTGCAACTTCATTATTCCTTCATCGAGAGTTGATTTGTTGTCAATCTAGAGTAGCCTTTTTGGACTGTTTGAATTTTTTAATTTCCTTTTTAGGTTCTTTCCCATTGATGTAAGATTCTCCTTTGCTTCTCCAGTTTTGGTAATCTTTGGCTCACTCCAAGGTTTAGGAATGATCATGCTTTGTCTGAGGATGTTTCAGGTCTCCCAAAAGGCCTTCTATGTAGACGATTCATTGAAACCTCTCCCGAGAGTATAACAACAATTAGATCATCAAAATACGTATTGAATTTTTCCAAGAGCACTTGGAATAACTGTTGTAGTTCTCAAATGACTCGATAGGCCCCCAACAGACGCTGAAACGTTTCCTCACCCTCTCCAAACCAGGGAAGATCTCATAATCCAGGATAATGCGACCCTTTAGTCAGTGGTGTTTTTGCTGTTCACGGTGACAGAAGTGTTCCTCTCGCTGTCCCAAGAGTTCACCTCGAACTTAGTAAGTTTGGTGTTGCATGACAATTTCTTCCTCATCATCTCTTCAAAGTTTCACACTCCCACATCGATAATTCACAAATAAAACCATCTACAACTCCAGTGAGTCATATTCCAGCCCATCCCCTCTACGACGACGACAGGACGCCACTGGAGTCAACTTCAACTCCAACTGCATGAACACGTGCTTGGTAATTTACTCAACAATCCTTCACAAGACTGAAGGGGAACATGTGATGTCAACAGCAATGATTTGATCCAATTCAACTCCTCCAACTTTTGTTATAGACTCTTGAATCTTTATGTCCTGGATAAGGTATTTGCAACATCATTATTTCTTCATCCAGAGTTGATTTGTTGTCAATCTAGAGTAGCCTTTTTGGACTGTTTAAATTTTTTAATTTCCTTTTTAGGTTCTTTCCCATTGATGTAAGATTGTTCTTTCCTTTTCCAGTTTTGGTAATGTTTGTCCCACTTCAAGGTTTAGGAATGATCATGCTTTGTCTGAGGATGTTTTGCTAAGTACTCAGGTCTCCCAAAAGGCCTTCCATGTAAAGAATTCAGTGAAACCTCTCCCAAGAGTATATCAACAATTAGATCTTCAAAACACGTATTGAATTTTTTCCAGGAGCTTTTGGAATAACTGTTGTAGTTCTCAAATGACTCGATAGGCCTCCCACAGACGCTGAAACGTTTCCTCACCCTCTCCAAACCGGGGAATGATCTCATAATCCAGGATAATTTGTTAATCAGAATCCCACTGCGGTTCTTGTAACTAGATTTAAAAGCGACGGAGCCTGAACGTCTCCTTAATCATATCTTCTGGTGCCTGTTGGCACAATTTCTAATTACATCTAGCTTTTAATATCTTGGAGTCCCTCTTAAAATATGGGTGATCCTTTGAGCACACAGATCCAGGGGATGCCGAGCTCTGCTAAAGTATTTAACGAGATTTGGGGGGAATTGGATGATCAGTTTGGTTGGGGGAGGATTTACCTCATTTATGGAAAAGAAGTTGGATATCAGGTCGAAAGGAATCAATGCAACTTGAATGTAGGTCATTTCAAGCTTCTGGACTCACTCAAAGGAATATTAAATAGTCTTGGAGAAGGTCTAAGGTATCCATTGAAACAATAACAGACGAAAAATTCTGCAAGATTGAATCGTTTTTTCTATTCCATTCTTTTCCATCTTTATTGGAGAAGAACTTTGAATAGACAGTTGCAAATACAATACAAATTTTTGTCCTGGATGTCATTTTGAACAGGAAATTGGTATCTACAGAACTATCCAGTTTGAAGAGTGCAGCAAACTCAATGTACTTAGAGTTAGACAAAGTTCATACTATCAAACATTACCTCATTCTGGAAGTGGACAATAAAGCCTCAGCTTCTGTTTTATACACATCCCTTCCAAAATTCTGGATATCAGAGGCTCCCCATCGATCCCGGATTATCTATTGGTCTATGGCGTCAGTTCTATCGACTGTTAGCTACTGAACTAACGACGCTGTGCCTAATAGACAAAGCCGTTTCGCATTATGGCCCAGAGTTCAGCGATACAAGCGCCTGATTGCATTGGCTAACACAGGGCAAACTGTGCATTGTAAGCTGTTGCAATTTGTTGTTATTGCTGATGCTATTCACGTACCGGAGATACGGCTGGTCCCAAACGTACCAATTGAGGATTTAAATACGGGAATTTGGAGCCATAAATCCGTCCGGAGATCACCAGAAGTTATAATTGGATTCTGCATTGACGCCAGGACTTATTTTATCTTCATACAAGCGAGATTGGTATAGGAGGTCACTTCTTGAATTTGATGTATTGGAAAATGTCTCCACTGTCGTCATTCTTTCATCCTTAGTTAACTGAGTTGGCATGGTTTGAAAAGAATTGAAATTCTAGTCAAATTTTTGTCTTAATAGGAAGGAAAACTGATTAATGGACCTCAAGATTCTTCCACTGCCCTTTCTGATAGAGTTTTTGGATTTGGAATTTCCAGGACACTATATTAGTTCCAAGTTGTTGTCAGGAAAGTGGGTGTAGCCTACTCCTCAGATTATCCTCTAAAAAATTGTCCTAAATGAAGAATTCATTGTATCGTTTGTATTTCGGGTATCTCAGCAAAAATGCTGATGTTCTTGTATCAGCAACAATCAGATCGAAGCAATCGTTCCTTCAGGCTTCTTTTCCAAATATCCTCTGGAGAAGTCCAGAGTACATGGAAATGACACTAGGTTGTGAAGCACTGATGCTGTATAATCTTTACAAGATCCAGATGAAAGAAACGTGATACATTTAGAACCATGGCAGAGTCACCTTCTGAACTTTCAACTCCTTTGAGATTCTTTTCCAAATATCCTCTGGAGAAGTTCAAAGTACATGGAAATGATATTAGATTCTGGCAGCACTGATGCTGTATAATCTTTACAGGATCCAGATGAAAGAAACTTGATACATTTGGAATCATGGCAAAGATACCTTGGACTTACAACTCCTTTGAGATTCTTTTCCAAATATCCTCTGGAGAAGTTCAAAGTTCATGGAAATGACACTAGATTGTGAAGCACTGATGCTGTATAATCTTTACAAGATCCAGATGAAAGAAACGTGATACATTTGGAATCATGGCAAAGACACCTTCTGAACTTTCAACTCCTGTAAGATCTTAAAGGAGTTGAAAGACCAAAAGCTCTCTTTGCCATGGTTCCAAATGTATCACGTTTCTATCATCTCGATCTTGTACAGATTGTACAGAATCAGTGCTGCCACAATATAGTATCATTTCCATGTACTTCGAACTTCACCAGAGGATATTTGGAAAAGAATCTTCCAGGAGTTGAAAGACCAAAAGCTCTCTTTGCCATGGTTCCAAATGTATCACGTTCCTTTCATCTTGATCTTGTATAGATTGTACAGCATCAGTGCTGCCACAATCGAGTGTCATTTCCATGTACTTTGACCTTGTCCAGAGGTCAAAGGAGTTGAAAGTCCAGAAGATCTCCTTGTGATGGTTGAAAATGTATCACTTTTCTTTCATCCGGATATTGTACAGATTGTACAGCACCGGTGCTGTCACAATCTAGAGTGATTTCTATGTACCAGAGTGGTCTCGACTGATTTCATTAAACATCCAGTAATCGAATGAATCTTAGTATGGTGTCCCAGCAGTTCAAAGGCCACCTATTGAATAACAACTTCGGCAAAAATAATTCTGAAACAAGCCGACAATGTAGCGTATTATTAGCAGTGTTCCGCGCTTCCATTAGTGACCAAACAGCGCCACTTTGATGTTGGAACACAGCTCCATATGTAGGTAACTAATTCTATTGGCTGGCTGCCAAATTGCCATATACGATGAGATCAATGTTTCCACTCTATTAACTTCAATCAATTTAGTGATATGGGAGGCTGTTATGTAGCGACAAATTTGATTCGATCTTGATTGACGTTTTACTGTCCCCTAATAGACAAATGGAAGTTATGATACAGAGTGGTGAGTTCGGTTTGCCTGCAAAACTGAATCGATAATGGAGGGCTCTCTTGTTTATGGATGCCTCCAATTTTATTAGGGCGTAACTCGATTTCAGGAAGATTTCAGGAGGGTTTGACGCAATTATAGGGTTTGCCACGGTTACGACATTTTGTTGATGCGCTCGTCATGTTGAAACACAAGAAGATGAATTCTGATTTGATTTTGGAGGATTTCCATTGCAGTTGATAAATGATGATGTTTTTCTCTGAGATTTCCAACAAATGTTATGTCGTTTTGAAGGAGCATGTACTCAACATTTTCTTCTGCAACTCATTGTTGAAAAGGCACTGGAACTTGACTCTTTTTCTGGTTGACTTCGCAGGTTTTCGAGCTTTGAATCCTCAGCCCAAGAAGATGATTTGCCAATCGAGTCTTTGCTCAAATCTTTTTTATCTGAATTTAAGAAATGAATATTTCATCGCTGGTTTTACTTTCTCGTATATTTCATCCCTGTTTTTATCACTACAAATAGAAGGTTTCCTGAAATGCTTCTTGCTTAGGTAGTTGAGTTATCGAATTAATATCAAATAGCACATTCAACATTTATGGATTATTAACTTTTATGACTGTCCAAATATTCAAGATGAATTATATACAGGGTGAGTCTTCGTTTGGTACATATATTTCAAAGGTATCAAAAGAAACACTTTTTTTTGAGTAATCAATCATTCAGAAAAATCTATATCAGTGAATTAAAAAAAAATTGTAACTTTGATTGTTGTCGATATATTTGTTGAAGACTATCGTTATATATACAATACAGGGTGTTTTGAAATGTGAGGTTTTTTTAATATGCTAAAGACAAAGTTTAACTAATGAAAACATCTTGTACGTAGGGAATCCTGTAAATTTCAACCTCATAAATGATCTATCGACTTCAGCAATCGTTTTATCAGAACCCATTGAACGCAGTGATTGAATTAATCACCGCAAAATTGTCAAAAATAATCCCCTGACAAATTCCAGCGTCCACAATGTTATTAAACATTTCAGATAGCGAGGAAATTCACGTTGCACACCGTTAACAAAGGAATTAAGCTAAGTGGATTTCCGAACACTGCAACCAACGTTTCGCTCTACATGAATCATCATCGGTTTTAATTAACTCGGCCTGTTAATTCCAAAAGTTCATAATAAACGCTGGTAACTTGGATCGAACGGTTCAAATGAATTTACGACCTAGACAGTGGTAAAGCCTGGGGGCCAACAGTTGATTAAAAAGCGGTAAAGGTTGCACCTATTTACCGTGTGTTGTTCTGCACTGTTACTTTGGAAATCGTCCGGGTTTTTACCGTTTAATGTTCAGGAAGTGGATTGGAACATTTCCCTTGTCGATCAGTGTATACTCATTAAGGGTGTTACAGCCTGAAGGAACGATCTCTTCAATTCGATTGTTGCTGATACAGAACATCAGCATCTTGGCTGAGATACCCAAAATACAAACGATACAATGAAATCTTCATTTAGGACAATTTTTTAGAGTAAAAAAGTAAATGGAAATGACACTAGATTGTGGCAGCCCTGATGCTGTACAATCTGTACTAGATCCAGATGAAAGAAACGTGATACATTTGGAACAATGGCAAAGACACCTTCTAGACTCTCAAGTCCTTTAAGATTCTTTTCCAAATATCCTCTGGAGAAGGTCGAAGTACATGAAAGTGACACAAGAATGTGGCACCACTCGTGCTGTACAATCAGTACAAGATCCAGATGAAAGAAACTTGATACATTTCGAACTATGACAAAGACACTTTTTGGACTTTCAACTCCTTTAAGATTCTTTTCCGAATATCCTCTGGAGAAGTTCAAAGTACATGAAAATGACACTAGATTGTGGCAGCACTGATGCTGTACAATCTGTACAAGATCCAGATGAAAGAAACGTGAAACATTCGAAACCATGGCAAAGATACCTTCTGAACTTTCAACTCCTTTAAGATTCTTTTCAAAATATCCTCTGGAGAAGTTCAAAATACATGGAAATGACACTAGATTTTGGCAGCACTGATGCTGTAGAATTTTTGCAAGATACAGATGCAAGAAACGTGATACATTTGGAACCATGGCAAAGAGAGCTTCTGAACTTTCAACTCCTGGAAGATTCTTTTCCAAATATCCTCTGGAGAAGTTCAAACTACATGGAAATGACACAAGATTGTTGCAGCACTGATTCTGTACAACCTGCACAAGATCAAGATGAAAGAAACGTGATAAATTTCGAACAATGGCAAAGACACCTTCTGGACTCTCAACTCCTATAAGATTCTTTTTCAAATATCCTCTGGAGAAGTTCAAAGTACATGGAAATGACACTCGATTGTGGAAGAACTGATGCTGTACAATCTGTACAAGATCAAGATGAAAGAAACGTGATACATTTGGAACTATGGCAAAGACACAATCTGGACTTTCAACACCTTTAAGATTCTTTACCAAATATCCTCTGGAGAAGTTCAAAGTACATGGAAATGACACTCGATTGTGGAAGAACTGATGCTGTACAATCTGTACAAGATCAAGATGAAAGAAACGTGATACATTTGGAACTATGGTAAAGGCACCTTCTAGACTCTCAAGTCCTTCAAGATTCTTTTCCAAATATCCCCTGGAGAAGGTCAAAATACATAGAAATGACACTCGATTGTGGCAGAACTGATGCTGTACAATATGTACAAGATCAAGATGAAAGAAACGTGATACTTTTCGAAATATGGCAAAGAGAGCTTCTGGTCTTTCAACTCCTGATATATGCTTCTCCAAATATCCTCCGGAGAGGGTCTAACTTCAGCTCTTCAGAATTTTCAAGGAGTAATCTTGATTGATTGTCTGGATGATATTTGGCAATCACATACCTGTTCAATTTTTCGAATGGAATTGTCATCCTTGTCAACATCTCCAAATAGATGACGTCATCACCGATGATTTCATAAATTACGGGTTTCGTTGCTTCGCAACCGATTTTTTAATGGTTCGTTGTCGACGAAACCTGCAAAATATGAGAGCTAGCCTACTCTTATACCTCAGTATCAACCATACGGGGTGAGTACAACTTTTTGTGTGTATAGTTTGGTTGAAACATTTTTTAAGATCGTACACTAACAGTGGAACTGACGACAAATATTTGAGAAACATTGTCGAGTAGTCTTGTAGAGAATTTTTGTATTGATGCATGAATTAGTTTGCATGCAATTTTGTAGGAGCTAAACAAATCCAATCACTTAAATGTCCTCATATTTTGGTTGCCATTCCACAGGATTATCAGGAAAGTTGAATAGTCAATAAAGATTACTGCATGATTTTAATCATTAACTGTTTAATCTTTGTCTAATTCAGGGCTTTATTTTTTCATTATAATATTACTTTACATGAAATTGAGTTGGTGGTGGAATATCTCATATCCAATGCACATATTCTCTTTCGTTCCTCCAAATAACTCTACTTACCAACAATAACTATAGAAATTAAGGAATGAAGCATTCACATTAATGGAAATATGGTGGCAAACAATACTCGAATAACTCATTCTATATTCACAGCATTGAATATATTTTCCTTGAACTACTCTCAACTTTGAACTTTGGAATTTCATTCCTTTCCAAGGATATCTGGAAAGGAGAACTAAAAATACCCCACATATCAATTTATGGTAATCAAGGGAGGGTTCAGGTTTGTCTTGAGCTTATAAGCGTTCTTCCAAATCTCGAAGAGACATATCGTGGAGTGAAACCTGTAGAATATGGCCAAAGGCATTGAAATATGAGTGATGATAGTCCATGCCCATTCTCCAAAGAAAGCAATCTGGTCAGGGTTGAACTCTGCCTTGTTCTTCTCCAAACTGTTGATGGTCCAGAGAGCCATGTTGGAGACTATCAGGAAAGTTATGAGCTCTCTCCCTGGTTTCTCAGAACATTGTTCTGTGTTGCTGCATCTTCTCCACCAGGAATCTAGGACAAAGATCGTCTGCAAGCTGGTTTGGAGAAAGGAGAATATTTCAGCTAGGAGGCTGACAGTTATCAACCCTTTAGAGGTGAAGCAATTTCCGATTATTGAGAACATGCTGTATATGAAAACCCCCGTTTGAGCCACGACTAGAAGAGTGTTGTCTAAGCCAATCCCAGCTTGGCCCTCAGCTGTGGAAAAATCAAAACTTACTCAAGAATAAAAAAATTAAAAGACCCCACCTTTTAGTTTTCTCTCGTACTTCATTGCCCTCATACGAATCATGGCTACAACAGTAGCCAGGATGGTGATGACGTAAAGGATGAGTTCCATGGTGTTCACTTCAATTTGTGCCAAAGCATGCCTGCTCTTTCTGGTATCCTCTGAATTCACCTTATCCTGGGTTAAGACGAAGAACATTATAAGGGAGATTATGGTGAACACGATGACCATGATACCAGCGAAAAGACCCTTATGGGCACTGCTGCAATCTACGGTTATATGGTTTTCGGTATTCACAGGACTACCACCTAGATTATCTGGAAAAAAAATGAGAATCTTCCTTCTGTTTTGAAACAGTTTAAAGAGGTATTCTTACTGAACACATAGACGTTTTGTTCCTTTTGCTGGTTATTCTTTTTTTCAGATTTCTTGTCGGTGTCTTTAGGCACGAAAGCTCTCATCTTTTTCCACATTTCGAAAAGGATCACAGCACATATCAGACTGTATTCGATGGTGCAAGGGAACAAGAATGGACTTGAATTCATCACCAGAGAACCCATAACCAACTCTTGCTGGCAAAATTTCTCATGTATCAGGGTTTCAGTGTCGTTTTTTTGCTCTGGAGTAGAAAAAAAGGTTCATTTTGTTTTGTTTATATTCTGAAGAAATGTTAGGAAAGATGTTGTTTGAAGGCTGACAAGTTTTTACCTGCCAAATGGATCATCTCATGTTTTGTTTCTTCCACCAAAACATAGAGCCATTCGCATAAATCTGTGGCAATCATGTGCATCAAGCCGAATCTCGCTAAATTCTTTATCTTTCTCAATTCCAAGTCCTAAGGAACTTATATGGTTATTTGGTTTGATAATACAGCGTGAAGACATTACCTTGCTGCTGAGAAAGATGAATTGCATCTGCAAGAGTGTTAAAAGAGTTCTTGCTGCTGGAATTATGGCATGGAAGACATTGGTTTCACAGTTGGCGTAGTGTTTAGCTTCAAAGTATCTCACGAATTCAAGGCCTGAGTAAACCATGCTCCCAATACCAAAAGCTGAGAATTGCAAGAAGAAAAACTGATAAATAGTTGGATCCTCAACATACAAAGTTGAGATTTTCTTACCAATGGCTCCCAAACGGAGGTAGAAGCTTCCATATCTCTTATTCTGGTTTGTCTTGGGTCTTATTGATAAAATCTCAACATTCGTGTTATTCTCTGAAAAGTGGTTTTCATTTAAGAGGACACCATACTTTGAAGGCGTTGAGAAATTGCATTCCAAGCTTCAATCATAACCTCAAACGTCAACGTCAGAATAAAATCTGAACCTTAATCTATCAAGTAAACAAATGAAAAGTTGGATACTCACGATACGAACTCAGAAGAGAATTCACGGCCTTTTCCTTGGCCACTGTCGTGTAAATAACTACCAGAAAACTTATACTCCCTAGGTATAGATAGAGGTAAAACCCTTGGTAGAACGATGTAGTCACTTCCTTCGATAAAATTTCTGTAATTGGAAAAGCCATTCCCAATACCACAAGCAGCTTAGCGTAAAAAGCTGATAGGATCGTAGTCAAGGCATCACTGGATTCAAAGAAAAGTTATTTCAGGGATTATAGAAAGAGGATTGACGTATGGGGAATTAACGTGTGAAGGGTTTGCAACATTGAAATATTCAACTCACTTCCCTTGTTGTCTGTTCATCCTTTCTTCTTCTCTTCCGTTATCTACGACGGTGCTTTGGCTGTTTCCATGATTGTTGAATAGTCTGCAATCAAATATACATTCAAATTTAACATTTAAAAAATCAGTGACGGACTTACCCCATCACGTTTCTTCTCTGGTTCATAAAGGCGTGTACAGCTGATAGGGTGAATGCTTGAGAAGGTCTTCTTAGGGCAGCTAGGATGGCTGAAGGCCTTCTAGAGGTTGGCAAAGAACTCTGTCTGTCACTGTCCACAGTCAGTCTGTGATGGTTTTG
The DNA here is from genome assembly GCA_038502775.1 of Hippodamia convergens. Taxonomy (NCBI): domain Eukaryota; kingdom Metazoa; phylum Arthropoda; class Insecta; order Coleoptera; family Coccinellidae; genus Hippodamia; species Hippodamia convergens. The sequence continues at coordinate 30,519,418 of CM076614.1, forward strand.
CTCCATGGCCAGAAAATTCATAGTTTGTCTCTCTATAGTTGGTGAACTGAAGAATATAGAATCAGGATTGTAAGAGATGAAAACTCTTGAATATTTTCAGTTTTTAGGCAGCTAGGACTCGTATATCTTCCTTTGGTTTCTGTTAGATATTTGCTCTCTCTCAAGAGAGAATCTAAACAATTTTCATCGAATAGTTAGAAACGCAAAATGATATAAACATTTAAGAAGGAAGTTGAACTCTGCGGTGAAAGAAATAAAGCTTAGTTGTACTGGTTTTTGAATCTCAGTTTTTCCATTTTTTCATTCTTCTGATCGGGACGAATAAATCTGAAGAATATCTACCTTTTCTCCTAGTTGCAAAAGTCGAATTAACCTTACATTTCCTCATTTTAATTTTCGCAACCCATAAACTTCCCACTGTAATATTTCCACCTTATGAACCGGAATTCCTGAATTTATTAAGTTAAACTTGGCCGATAAGGCTCTCGTTTGCCCGGGAAAACCACTAACAATGAGCACGAAGAATACCCTGGAAAATTCACTAAGCCTGGACTACCCTATTTCGTTAGTCCTCCTCCTATTTTCCCTATTTGAAATCCTAATTTCGGTTTCTAGCGATCTCGACCTCTTTTCAGGGAAACTTCGGATTAATTTTCTTCGTTATCGGAGATAATGAAGTCATTTGTAGCCCTGCTGGTTATTCATTGTCTATTTCGACAGCGAAATATGATATTCGCAAGCAGAAATTTTTTCTGATGGACCAATAAGTTATATTTACTCCAACACAATTCGACCATTTTGCTCTGGATCCAAAATTACTGAGCTGTATTTGAGAATTCTTGGGACGTTTGGAATGAAGAACTCCATAAATTAATTCAATGTCGAAAAAAAATTTTAATGTGGATAATCAAGAAGTATGGTAGATCTTTTGCACCTCAGGATAACCATGATATTGCATCTCGTTTTTGTTGTGAAAACCCTTTGAATTTCATCCACTTTATTCCCGACTATTCCCATTTCAAATTCAGTAACAGTGAACGTTCTAACGTACTATGTATCGAAATAAAAGAACACCCTAACTAAATCTAAATGCAAACAAAAAAACCATCTAAGAGTGACCCTTGAAAAAACTGAAACAAATAAATGAATCCGTTCATGCTCACAATAACTAATTTAGTCTGTTAACTATGTAACAAAGAACTATAGCTGATTCACCCAAACAATGGCATGAAGTCACGTCATTAATGCAAACTGCGTCCACTTTTGGGACGCGACTATTTTGGACTCAGCTAAAACTTGTTTCACCCAACCCAGTGAAAATTTAAACAATAAAATAGTGAAATGGAACTACACACAAGACATAAATGTTGTTAAAAAAGTTACTGAAGTCGTTCTTCTTTTGGAAATAGCATTTTCATCAACTCATATAGGATATAACCTTTGAATTTGAATGAATTATAATAAATTTGAATGATTATTTGATTTTCTGCTTCAATATGAAGAATGTGCCGACAGTGGTTTCAACGCTTCAAGAACTACAATTTTAACGTCGAATGCTTTTAGGATGATCTTGTATCTCTCTTGGCATAACATGATTAAAGTTGGCATTTTTTATTCAGTGCAATGTTTTTGTAGGTGCGAATTATTTTTTATTACCCATTGTGGTATTCGATTTGTTGCACGTCTCAAGATAGATTTCACACGTAATTTAACTCAGGAATTTGTACACTTGGCATCCATAAATTAGTGTACCTTGGGGTAGTCCAAATTTGGTAAAGTGTTCAATTCTTTCAAGTAATTTTTTGGTGATTATTCACTTGTCAGTGAAAATAACCTGTTCAAAGTGTAATCAATTAAAGAATGTCGATTCTTTCCAATTTCAATGATCAGAAAATAAGGATTATGATTCTGGTGATGAATTCTTTTTTTTTCCTTCTGAAATTATTGTCTCAAGAAAAACATTTCTTTCCTAAGGTACAAGCCTCACTTACTTCTCTGAAATGAACTCGGGAATTTCATCAAGTAGCTAATTGTTCCATTTCAATAATAAATGCAATGTTATTAAGTATTAATTGCCTTTAATCATGGGTTCAGGATAATTCATAAATTCTACTGTAATATAAGTGTTTGAATAAAATCCAAGGATCTTGGGAGATCAATATGTAACAAATTCAAAACCTTACCAGTTCAGTGTGATGATATTGTTGTGTTTAGGGAATAAACTGAGGTGTATCGAGAATTTTTCGAAACGAAAACATTGTTTTTATCATCAAGTGCATAGTATGATTGATTGGTGCAATATAACTCGTATTAAATTGTGGGGGATCAATAGAATCTTTTCCTATCAAATCTGATGAAAGGTCGATAGGAGTTAACATGAACAAACTTCAATTCGAGGTGTAGTGGAGAGAAGGAAGCTAATTCTTCGGATTTACCTGAACTTTGACCCCGAACTACACGATTTGATGATTGAGATGACTTCATCTTTGGATCTTTGACGTATTCTTCTTATTTATGAACAATACTACCTCCTGAATCTATGAGAATTTCGGAATACTTGGAAGAATGGAAACGAGAATTCTGGGGAGTATAAACATAGTTCTCGAGAACTTCTGCATGGGGACCCTTGGGGAAATAAAATTTTATATCCAGAGGGTCGTTATTTATACCTACCTGTTTTCCTCCGCGAGAGTATCCATTAAAGAATGGCTCATTAGGATTTCCTCTCTGCCTTCTGATACCCTAATCTCCCTTTATCAAAACTTGCAGCCAACTTATTGCGAGAAAAACATGCACGGTTTCGAGATGGAGTGTCCCGGACTGTAATTTGAAAACTTTAGTCGCGGAAAACCGGTTAAAGTTTTTAATTTTAATCTCGCACGACGACAGATCGCTACATGTGACTTGGACTCGGACTCTCTTGGTACTGGAGTAAGTTTGCTCAAGTTCTTAGCGAGATTGTGGAGGACAATGGGAGTAAGTGGACTGGTAAATGTTTTCGAGTTCGAAAATAGAAAGAACCGATCAATGGTCCCATAAAATTCACCTTGATTGTTCTGCCAATTGCTGGGACAACAACAAAACGTCAAAAAACAGATGTGCAACGTTTTTCCTCGACATATGTTTTCTTGTGTTGAATTTCATCAATTTTTGCTTCCTCATACTATGGTAATATGGCTCCAAGAGTCTTTATAATATGTGTACAACTTTCTAACTTACCATGTATCAAATTAAATGGATACCCTGACTAAATCTAAATGCAAACAAACAAAAAACCTTCCTAGAGTGACTCTTGTAAAAACTGAAGCACACAATAACTTATTTAGTATGTTTACTACGTGAGAAAGAACTATAGCTGATTTACCCAAGCAATAGCATGAAGTCATGTCATTGATGCAAACTGCGTCCACTTTTGGGACGCAACTATTTTGGACGCTGCTGAAACTTGTTTGAATCAACCCAGTGAAAATTCAAACAATGAAATAGTAAAATGGAACTACACACAAGATATAAATGTTGTTAAGAAAGTTGCTGAACTCTTTCTTCTTTTGGAAATAGCATTTTCATCAACTCATTTGATATATAACCTTTGAATTTGAATGAATTAGAATAATTTTAATGATTATTTTTTGTATTATCCTATTTGGATTTGGATTATTGTTTCTTGATTTTCATTAAGAAGACTTTTTCTTCATAATTTAAATATGTTGTAACAATTACATCGAAGATGTGTTGAAGAATATCTCCCCTTCTTTCAACTTCAAACAACTCAAAATGTGAACTGTAATAATTCAAAGGGGTTGTTTAAAAAATTTTCGATTATATCAAAGAATCATCATTGAAAGTAATCCACTTAAAAATCGATGATGAATTTCGATTGCAGCGTCGTGTCAATAACATATTCAACAGTTCTTTTCGAGTGGTTGACCTTCTCACCTCCACATATGGGAGGACTCTTCTCATGTAAGTAAACACGTACATCACGAATCTGAGTTTGCTTCTCAAATATTCTGCAATTCGCATAAACACGAGGAGATCGTCATGGGCGTATCAGGATTTTTTTCTCTACGGAATTTTCTGCACGTCACTGTTTTTTCGGAGCTCGTAATAGTTATTTATGATACGAGTGTTAAAAGTGACGTTTTATTTTGTGAGTGAAAAAGTTTGTGAAATGAAGCGAATTGAACAATTTCACGAACAAAGTTAAATAACTTTTAACACAAATACCATACAATGTTTTTTGTACAACTGCCCTGTTTTGATAATGAAATGGGCGAATTTGGAATGACAATAAACTTCAAAATGAATTTTAATATTCAAATAATCAAAGGGGTGTTGTGTATGGCAAACGTTGCCAACGTTATGATTACTAAGAGATGAGAAAAGACGCTGTCATTTGAATTTCGTTGATGTCCAAGTTTCGTCTTGGGTTTTCAACTGCTTAATATGTTTGTCGAGAGTCCAATTATTAATAAAAGTGACAATTTGGTTGTTCCTCTGGATATTGAAGAGTCTGCAAGAAGAGCAAATCTGGAACTCCTACCTACAAAATCTGTTCAGCAGTACGATATTGCATAAAACAATTTCCTGGCCTGGTGTATATTGGAAAATGTAGAAGGGAACTTCAGTGAAACTGTTTTCCTGGCATACTTAGAAGAAAAATAAAAAATATGGAGTTCATCAACTTTGTGGAGAAAATTTTCAATGATAAAGTCAAGCGCCCTTGTTGAAGATGGTGTGGATGTTAGTGAATATTTCAAGGTAATAGCATATTTAAAACGGAAAAGTGAAGGATATGGTCCCGAAAAATCGAAAATTCTCACTCTTGAACAAGTTGAAAAGTTTATAAAGGAGGTACCAGATGAGAAATACTTGATGGTTAAGGTTGCAACTATTTCCGGATTATTTTGAGCCTGTCGGCGTGAAGAATTGTGTAATTTGTCAGTGGGAGACATCGAAATAACAAATAAATCATTGGTTATACAACTTCCAAATACAAAAAGGAAAGTTAGTCGTTCTTTCAGTACTATGAGGAAATATGTAGACTATTTTCATAAGTACTTAGCACTGCGCCCTTTTGTCATCAAACATTGTTTTTCGTTGTTTTTTCCTGAAGAACATGAATAATAAATGCACTGCCAATCCAGTTGGTATTTATACATTTGGGAAAATTTCATCTATTGTTGCCGAATTCCTCAAACTGCCAGAATCAAAGCAATATACAAGACACTGTTTTCGAAGATCCTCCGCTTCATTGCTAGCAGAATCAGGAGCAAATATTAAGGATATAAAAAAACATGGTGGATGGAAGTCTACGACGGTAGCCGAGGACTATGTTGAACATTCCATTTTATTTAGAAATGTCATGGCTGAAAAAATTCTCCCAACCTCAACAGATTTTGGATCATCATCATCCAATATAGTGCTTTCGGTTTCTACAAGTACTGATGGTGCTGACGATTCTAATAATGTGTTGCGAAGCTAATAAAAATTTGCACTTGCTGAATTTTTCTCATCTGATATCATCATGAGAAAATGGAGTGCTGAAAATATTTTTAACACTAATGTAAAAAATATTTTTAACACGATTCCACGTAAACAATCAATTTCAACATTGTTTACTGTCATTAAAAGTGCGAGCATTTTCGTGAGTCCGTGAATCCTTAACCGACTCAAAAAGGCTGGTTATCATTGTTATCACTTCCAAAATAAACAGTACCTACTTTTTTAGTGCATATTTACGTGTTTTGTAGTCTTTTTCAAGTCGGATTTGTCTTGTTAAAACGTTTATTTCGAGATCTTTCGACAAATCGCTGTCATAAGTAGATAAACATGCTTTGGGAATTTCTTTTTCGGTTTGAACTATTTCCGAAACGCCCTGTATGACGGGGTGAGGGTCACTCCCGCCGATCCACCCCCTAATAACATTTTATCTCCGTTTTCGCAGCGAAATATTCAAAACCCCAACGTTCGTCTTCCGCGGTGCCAAAGTTGGCAGGAAATCTGAGTTAGAACTCAATCTACCCAACGCCGATCGAGAGGCGTGCTACCCCTACCTCTCAACCCCCTTAGGGGTGCCAAATCCACCCTCCCCGAGTCCCCACGGATATGAGCTTCCGTTATGAACAATTTGCAACGAAATTGAATGAACGCGTCGTGCTAGACCATTTCGAGATTTCAGAAATTTAATTCTCAGCCAGGCAGAGCCAATACACTGTTATTTTTCGAGTCAATCTCCGACAGGGCTGGGACATGCTAAATCTACTTTTTGGAGTTAAGCTGGGGGCGGTTTTTTCGCACTTTGAACGGTGAACGAAATGGCTCTTGCATGCCTAGAAAAAAAAAACTTTATCAGAAGGATGAGGAATCTTCTTCTCAGGTATCAGTCGTTTCAAAGTGGGATATTTCATAGATTGTATTGAAATTAAGAACTCCTGGTTCAATTATAGAGATGATTCACCTTGGTTTTTTCCTTTTTTCCTAACTTTTTTTTTTTTACTCTTCCTATATTAGGTGTACAGCCGTTTGCATAGCTGGCTGTAGCGGAAAATGGTAGCTCTAAGTTGGCATGAATTAAAACAAGAGGACACCCTAACTAAATCTGAATGCAAACAAAAAAAATATCTTAGAATGACCCTTGGAAAAACTGTAGCACTCAAATGAACCATTTTATGCTCACAATAAACTTATTTAGTATGTTTACTACGTGAGAAAGAACTATAGCTGATTTACCCAGCAATGGCATGAAGTCACGTCATTGATGCAAACTGCGTCCACTTTTTGGACGCAACTATTTTGGACGCTGCTGAAACTTGTTTAAATCAACCCAGTGAAAATTTAAACAATATACAACAACAAATAGTGAAATGGAACTACACACAAGACATAAATGTTGTGAAGAAAGTTACTGAACTCGTTGTACTTTTTCAAATAGCATTTTCATCAACTCATTTAAGATAAAATCTTCGAATATGAATGAATTATAATGATGAATATTAATTTACTTCACTTTATCACGTTAGATGATTAAGAATCAGCTTGCTCCTCTCTTATTGAATAAATCCCTTCAACTGACCTTTCCAACAACAAGATGATAAGGAGAATTAGAATAGACGAAAATTTGACTACGATTTTGTGCTTCACATTCATTGAAAAGTGGACTTGTTGATATTTTCCAAAAAACTTAATTTGGGTTTTCTCTACCAGTCTCTGAAACAAGAAACAATTAGAAAATTTTTTCAAATAATAGTAAAAATTTCAGCACTAATTTGTCAGGGCCAAAACTTTACAGAAGAAATTGTTGCCTAACAATGAACAAAAAGAAAACACTTTGAACTCTTAAGCGTAACGTTTCAGACTCCTTCGTCAGACAATTACTAGTTTTCATTCAACTTCGTAGAATCGTGACAATATTTTGATTTTTTGATTGGCATTTATCAATATTTGATGAACATAGATTAATATTGATAACTAGATGTTGATATCGTTATTTTATTCCAAAATTCCCTGAAACCAGTTCTTTTTTCAATAACTCCATCCAAAAATCTATTCCTACTGAACAATTGGCGAGATTATTAGCCTCATCCAACAAAATACAAGCTGACTCCTTGATTTTTTTCATCATCATCATGTGATTCCCGGTATTGGAACACACATGATCTGCTATCTGCGATCTACCAATATCTCTATTGCTTATGTTATTCTTATGTTCACGTTTTCTGATTTCTAATGGTCTTGATTTTTCTCCTGTATTTTCCACACATACAGGTTATATTGTAAATACAATTTCTTGAACCAATTCTTTTAATTTTTTCTGAAAGTCCATGAACATAAGGAATCAAATTTATTAAAATTGGTTGTTCTTAACGGTTTGTTGTTGGTTCCTGATTGTTATTATAGTTTTGACGCAAAATTGTTCTCTCTTAATTTGAAATAGTTTTTTCTAGGAAATTAGTTGGATATTGATTTTCCTCAAGAATATCTTTAATGAAATCAATTTCGTTTTTCGTATTCAGTTGTTGATTAAATTAATTGCGCTCTATCATAAAGTGTTTTTATATTACCTCTTTTAACACTCATTTGATGATCAGAATAAAAATTTAGATATCGATTTGTGTGTGTCTTTTTTCTGAACACACTTGTTTCAAAATGATTTGGAAATTTTCTTATCGAAACATCTAAGAAGGAAAGTACATTATTTTGTTCCAACTCTATTGTGAATTTTATTGTAGGTTCTTTATTACTGATATGATTGAAAAATTTTATCAATTCTTCTCTCCCATGTTGCCAAATTACAAAAATATCATCGACATAACGCCACCAAGCCTTTGGTTTCACTGAAATCAAAGAAAATTCGGATGAAATTGTGAATTTCCTTAGTATTTTATTGCACAGCCTTTTATATCAGGAACTTTTCTCTTTCTACTTTGATTTTAAGATTTCATTTCGGAAAAGACCACGTAATGAAAGTTAAAAGAAAATATTGCAAATTTCCCAGAAATCCGAGTTTATTTACTGTTTAACTTTCTAAAGCTTTCATAATCAGAGAGATACAATTCAGAGAAGTATTAAGGTATTAATTCCTTCTCAAATCTCTTCATTCTGTTACATCTTGTTTGATTCAGTCATAGGAAATATTGTCTTTTTTTATCAAAATATTCCTCATCAATTATTCCCTTCATCAACGTCTTTTTTTATCATTTCGAATGTTGGATTTTTCTGGACGCAGTTCATTTCAATGATTTCTCCCACGCCTTGAAAATGAAAACACCTGTATGTATGTCTGAAATTACAAATCGCAAATGATATTGGAAACAAGGACAATATTGGACCATCAGCTCAAAAAATTAGGACTGTTCTGGTAAACAGTCAACAAACAAATAAACGATGTGGAATCTCTCAAGACAGTTTATGTAATTATTTTATTGCGATGCAGTGAAAATGAATCGATTACCCAACAGGCAAGTACTTTGAAATCAATTTTTTTAAACCACACAATGATCCATTTTGAGATCGTTCAATTTTTTTAAGGTTACATAGTTCCTCCCCAGTTCTGACTGACATTGGAGGACCTCATAACCACGCCGATGTTAGAATAAAAAGACCAAGACCAAGGGAGGAAAAAATAGAGAAGTACTGATATTTCTCGTGATTTTCAAAATTTTAATTTGATTTTTTCGATAGTGAGTTTCTCGTGAATTTCATCGCGAGCCTTTACTGTAAGGCTCTGGTGGTTTTAGGCGTGGCTTTACCAATAACAGATGCTATAACTTTGAATAGTAACATCTACATTTTCAGGGTGAGTTCACAATCTGTAATATTCCTACATACGAATTGTTATCACTGTTTTTTCTCAGATCTTCCACATTTATCTATACGCTGGAAGCATTTTATTCTTGTGTTACATGTGTCTGGTACAACTGAAGGATAAATCCGTTAGGCTGAGTTTGCACGAGATGCAAAGTGAGTTGAAATGAGAAAAAAAGTTAAAAATAAAAATATCTCAAATAAAATTTCTGTAGATGAAATAAAAGGTGGTAACACTGCTTCTAGGTTCTATTCCTTTGTCGTTCGAAGCAGTGGAGTCTGAGAACATCAATCAACCAGTGCGGTACGGTAGTTTTTACCTCAGAATGGGGGTCACAGGTGAAGGGTATAATTTCTAAAAATGGTATTCTTGAACCCCTAATTTTTTTCAGGATTCGGGATGGGTTCAGTCATTTACTCCGGTTTTCAATTCGCCCAGTATTTCGAGTACTCTTCCGAAAACGATTGTGGACACCCTGTAAAAGCTATGAAACCGGGACTTCGTATAATCTTCGTATTGATGCAGATTTTTTTCGTTTTATCAACGAATAATGTGAGAAAATCGAATATGTGAAAATTCAATTTTATTATGAATAACTATTCCAGTTTATCCACGTGCAGAAAAGCAAAATGATCGCAAGGTTTGGACTGATGCACATGATCGGAACAAATTTATGCGAATGGTTTCAAGTAGTAGTGAAAGAAACTCAACACGACATATATAAAACAGCGCAAAAGTTCCTATCAAACAATGCTGTTAACCGTTCTAGTCCTCTTCCAATAGTCCTACAAACTAAAAGGTTTTACGACAAGAAAGAACAGTGTATGACCACGAATATTATAGGTCCTATCCTGTTCAAAACAGAGCCGTACTTAACCCCTTGCACCATAGAGTTCAGCGTCTTGTGCGCAGTAATTTTGGGACTCATGTGGAAAAAAAACCTTACCAAAGGCATAGAAGGTGAGAAGGAGAATCGAAAAACCTAAAATCTTTACAGATTTGGTTTTCAGAGAGGGAAACTAAATTTAACATGAGGCTAAACGAGGTGTCGACAGATTTTAACAAGGATTTTTACAACACAAAGAGTAGATTCTCTGTGGATTTTTCCAAAGCGCATAAGGGACTTTTTAGTGGGATTTTGGTCATCATCCTCACCATTATGAGCCTGATCTTGTACTCTGAACTGGAGACCCACGAGGAGTATTGGCACATTGGCATTTTGCTGGTAAGAAACAAGTTTCTTAGAAAAGATGAAATTATTGAAGGTTCTTTCACAATTTTTCGGGTAGATTGGAAGTCATTTCTTGTGGAGAAGAAAGTTTAATTGAAAGCGATCCAGAGTAAAAAGATTGAATAAGATAGTACCTACGTTCAGTGTACCTTTCTTTAAAAAAAATTTTGCGATTCTCAACTTCAACAACCTATGAAAATGATAGATTTTTTTGTCAATTTCAGGTTAACACATTGGAGTTTCTTGTATTCTGGGCGGGTACTCTGGCTTCAATTATCTGCATAATATCCATACGGGATATAGGGTACTATAAAATGAGCAGGCAACTAGAGTTGGAGCATTTATTGTTGCTCCTTTCGCAATCTGGTATTTTCATCTATAACCTTTTCCAAGTTTTGGGAGCCACCCATATGGCTGTCAGAGGTGGGGTAGCTTTCAATAAAGTCATTAGGTGAGGCTTCAACGGAATTAACATCATACAGGGTATCTCATTCGACCTGTCTGAGTATTCTCGCAAATTTTGTTTTATTGTTGAGTTATTGACGGTGGACACTTTCAAATGGGACACCCTGTACTTCCTAGGGTAATGAACACGATGTAGAAATAGTTCCATAATATCCCTTTTCCCCTTTCCTCGAACATTCTTGGATTTCCACTTAAGTCTAGATGCTTTTAAGATTCTCTTTTGGTTTTTTTCAAAAGGGTTTAATTTTTTTAGGATCGTAACTTCAATCTCTTGTGTTATCCAAAGTTGCGCCCAGACAACCCTGGTGCTGGTAGCTTGGAGAAGGAGGTGTGTGTCTAAATCCCACATGAAGAAGAAACCAGGGAAGCAGTTGGTAACTTTTCTGCTGCTCAGCAATTTTGCCAATTGGGTCATTTGCCGTTTTAACCACAACAAATCTACGTCTCATCCGATACAGATGGATTTTTACGGACTTCTTGCTTGGAATATTATAACTCACGTGTCTATACCTTTGATGCTCACTTATAGGTTCCAATCTACGGTGTGTTTTTACGAGATTTGGACGCACGTGTACAAAACAACTCCGATCGGTACTTCTTGTAGGGATTTTTCAGTGGAGAACGAGAGTTGAAAGGAACAGAGAATGTAATAAAAAAATCTTAAATAGCTGTTATTTCTTTAACCTTTTTATCCAGTTTCAACAAATTTCATCGAAGAATTTTCACATTCTTAATAAAATAATGATGATTATTCTTACACAAGTCAAGAGTGTCTTTACTTTCCTTCACTTTGTCTTGTTTCTATTGTTTATTCCTTCACCTCTTCTTCGTTTCTCAAAATCTTTTCTCCCTATTCCATTTTCCTGCCAAAAATTAACAGTCTCATACAACATACTTTTTCGGAGGAACGAATTTCGTGAAAATGAATAAATTTTTTCTTAAATTCAATGCCATTGACATCCTCTCAATCTATGTTTTCATTCGGAAATTCACAGGACGGGAAAAATGCTTTAGCGACTCATTTTTGTGGATTTTAGATTCCCCATCATAATGGGATTTTTTTAAACGAATAACAGAAATCATTATTTGTCAGAAATTTCCTGACGTAAAATAACAAATTATTCGAGTAAACGATCGAAGTTTGTTTTGTAGATACGGGGTGGATCAGTATTTCTCCAGTCTAGAGGTTTCCGAATGGAAAATATTGGAAATGAAGAAATTCATTCGGCAAAGTTTAGGGGAAATTAATTTTCTTTGCACTTTATCAGTTCTTCACCTATTCCTTGGTTACCAGTCCTTGTTGTTCCCCTCCTATATTCGCAGAAGAAAACTCCTTGGGACCATTTCCATTTCCAATCCATTTCCAATACTCTTGTCAAGAAAATTCTCATATAGAAGTTGAGTAAACTCTCTTATTTCAATTTTTTTTTTAATTTGAATGTCCGCAACAAGAAAATGTGTCAATCTAAATGGATTACATGAAATTTTAAACAAAGATCAAAATACTATTCCATCTGATGAAGTTCCTGGATCTGATTTTCGGAAAATATTGTCGCGTTGTTGTAATAGCCATAATTTTCAATTTTTAGCTTGTTTTTCAATTTAGAACGCGTGTAAAAATATCACTGTCTTCTGTACTAGTACTTTAAATGATTTTATAAAAGTTCTAGTTGTGAATTAAGGAAATTGAACGTTTTATAAATAATTTTCTTATATAGAAATTTCTGGTATTGAGACTAAAGAAGGTGGTTTCAAAGAAAGGGTTTTTTTGACAGTTTTCTTTTAATTTTTAGCTCGTTTTAAAATTCAGAACTCGTGTAAAATTATCACTGTCTTTTGTACTAGTACTTTAGATAAATTTATAAGAGTTCTAGTTGTGAATTGAGGAAATTGAACGTTTCATAAATAATTTTCCTATATAGAAATTTCTGGTATTGAGACTAGAGAAGGTGGTTTCAAAGATAGGGTTTTTTTTGACAGTTTTCTTTCAATTTTTAGCTCTTTTTCAAATTTAGAACTCGTGTAAAATTATCACTGTCTTCTGTACTAGTACTTTAAATAATTTTATAAGAGTTCTAGTTGTGAATTAAGGAAATTGAACGTTTCATAAATAATTTTCCCATATAGAAATTTCTGGTATTGAGACTAAAGAAGGTGGTTTCAAAGATAGGGTTTTTTTGACAGATTTCTTTCAATTTTTAGCTCGTTTTTTGATTTAGAACTCATGGAAAAATATCACTGTCTTCTGTACTAGTACTTTAGATAATTTTATAAGAGTTCTAGTAAGAATTAAGGAAATTGAACGTTTTATAAATAATTTTCTCATATAGAAATTTCTGGTATTGAGACTAAAGGAGGTGGTTTCAAAGTTAGGGTTTTTTGACAGTTTTCTTTCAATTTTTTATCTCGTTTTTTAATTTAGAACTCGTGTAAAAATAGCACTGTCTTCTTTACTAGTACTTTAGATGATTTTATGAGAGTTTTAGGTGTGAATTAAGGAAATTGAACGTTTTATAAATAATTTTCTTATATAGAAATTTCTGGTATTGAGACTAAAGGAGGTGGTTTCAAAGTTAGGGTTTTTTTGACAGTTTTCTTTCAATTTTTAGCCCCTTTTTTAATTTAGAACTCGTGGAAAAATATCACTGTCTTCTGTACTAGTACTTTAGATAATTTTATATAAGAGTTCTAGTTGTGAATTAAGGAAATTGAACGTTTCATAAACAATTTTCTTATATAGAAATTGCTAGTATCGAGACCAAAGAAGGTGGTTTCAAAGATAGGGTTTTTTTTGACAGTTTTCTTTCAATTTTTAGCTGGTTTTTTAATTTAAAACTCGTGTAAAATTATCACTGTCTTCTGTACTAGTACTTTAGATAATTTTATATAAGAGTTCTAGTTGTGAATTAAGGAAATTGAACGTTTCATAAACAATTTTCTTATATAGAAATTGCTAGTATCGAGACCAAAGAAGGTGGTTTCAAAGATAGGGTTTTTTTGACACTTTTCTCCCACTTTTTTCATGTTGAATATTTGAAAACACCTTATGTATAGATATAGGAAGTTCCAGATTCATTTTCGAAAAGAATAGTCAATTCTAAATCAATTTTATCTGGGTGTTTTCATCCTGAATAACTATGAAAAAATTACTGATGTTTTTCCACAATCTTTTATAAATGAATCACTTCGAATTACCTCTTGAGAAAAACTCCGAAAACCTGGAGAACAGCTATTATGTGTGGGGTGCAATCTAGATCTAGTCGAGACGACAAAATGACCACCTGAAATCTAATTCTACCTTTCGCCATCAATGCTCGCAACGAATTTATGTCGGATTCTTCCTTTTTACTTTCGGGCCATTATGTTTGAGACAAACGTTCGGAAAATAGCACGAGGGCAGTATATAAGGGATGACGTGGCGAGAACGTACGTCGATTCAATTTTTCTGGAGCACATTCATCTTTACGATGTCCGATAAAAACGTTGCAGGTAAAATCGGGAATCAGAGTTAGCGAAAACGCATTCTACGCTGTATCTCAATTGGAGGACAATTTGTTTCTCTAAATGATTTTTTTCTTCATGGGAAAAAAAAAAGAGCTAAAACTGATTCTCATGGAACACTATCTTCTAAAGTTCTGTAAGTACTTGCAAATAAACTGCTCCACATGAGTAAGGGACATTGACTTATTGCAAAAAATTTAGTTTAAATGAGATTGTGTGATGAAAATCACAAGTTGCAGGAAATAAATTCAATTTTAGACCCTTTAGCCTCAGCGTTTGTTAATTTACGTCTTGACATTTTCAGAAAACTCGTTTCAAATCAGAGCCGTTGATAAATTCTCGGAATATGTCGTAGTTTTTGGTCCTGAAAAATATTCTGTTTTCTTGTGTTATAACATGTTTGGTTTATCTTTGGGAGATGATTGCCTTTCATTGGGGTCCCGTAGCGGTCTTCAAACATCTGCCGAAAAATCATCACCTGGAAGGTCGTATCCGGTTTGAAAAACCCTCACGACCAGAGAGCAAGAATTTGTGGATTTTGAATTTGAATATCGAAGGAATTTCGAAAGACAAGTGTGGTTACGTCTCCAAATTAGCTGATGAACGTGGTATCGAAGTGATTCTTCTGCAAGAAACCCACACGGCAACAGAAAAAAATCCTCGTGAAAGACGACAATTGAAAGTTATGTATTTATTGATTTTTTACAAGTTTAGCTTGTTATGTTAAAAAATTATCAGTTCGTAATTTTCAACAGATTCGGAAAGGGGATATTGATGGAGTTTTTTCATTTCTTTCAAATTTTGTGACATTTCTGTCATAAATATTCATAATCCTCCGAACATTATTTGGCCAAGAAATCTGAATGTTGATGTTTTTTAAAGTTGCCAATGCATTTCTAAAATGCATTTGATTTATTCTGAATAATCGGTTTCTTTTCTGCTTTTGTCTTTTTTCATTGCAGATTAAGAATTGAGAGTCGTTTTGGGAATCTGTTTATCCGCGCTCATCGACGGATAACATGAAGATGATCACACTGATGTCTTTCAAGATTTTCCTGATATTTAATGTTTTATGTTATTTTTTTACGGGGAAAGGTTTTTTCGGCTGAGGTGTTTTCATACTATCGTATGATACTAGTGATTATAGTATCGTATGATTCTATAGTATCATACGAAGAATGTTATGATACCCCGTTCTTTTTTTACCTCAGCTTAGGTACTTTTTGTTTCAACATTTATTGTATTATTTTAGCACTGTTTTTCATAAGAATATATATTAGAAGACGAACATTCATGAAGCATATGCAAAGAACCAAATTTCAGAAAAAAGGCGACCAGATTGACGAAATGTCTCAAACTGATTTTTATTCGATCGATTCAAGTGGTTATTGAGTTTTAAATGATTTTACAGCGGTTTTCTCGAAGATCACATACTTTTCAAAACGATTGAATACGATACCCTTACTCTTGTTTAGTAATATATTATTATTCATAAGAACATGAAAGCTTTCACCTGACGGAATATTTTCTAATACAACATGACGTTTCGTTATTTCTCTTTTGTCGCAAAAATCTAGTTTTTTTCAATCCCAAGTAGAACCATAGATCAAATTATTGAACAACTTGCATTCGAACATAAAAACATTCGTTCACCCTTCTTGAAACTTGTCGGAGGGAAAACTGTCGACTTGGAACAGAGCAAGGTAAGAAGGAAGAGGTCTCAGGTGACAAAACTCTGCTTAACTGATATTTATTGTCCGGATCTGGCTTCGCAAAGATTTTCCAACGCCCCGCTACTCTAATTCAGACGAATGAGCATGTTCAGCATTTCCACACATTTCCCTCAAGGAAATATGTCGCTTCCCGCCCTAAATCAAGAAGATGAGAGCAGGATACAACAAATTTTTCATATTTAAATCTCATTCCGTCTAAATTCAATTCTTATTCATCAAAAATTAGGTCTAGAATTGAAGAAAAATGAGAACGCTCTTTGAATTCTCAACCAAGCTGGTCACCCGTTCAGATGTCGATCCCGTCGAACACTGCTTCAAATTTAATTCGAACGAAAGTGTCGATAAAATCACAGAATTAAAGCTTCAAAAAAAACCATCGAAATTAGGTAATCCTCTATTAACAAACATTGAAATAAGTTTAATTAACGATCCTAAATGATCCTAAAGATTGCTCAAGATGTTCTTAACACAATATTGGAACTTGCTCTCTTGCTCCTTGATCATAGATATAACCACAGACTTCTTCCCATCGGCGCAGATCATAGAAGTGCTCTCGATTCCATTCAGCTTCTTCTCTACTTTGGCCTTGATGGAATCCAACTGATCGTTTGCTACCTGCAATGCTTCCTTGATGCATTCTACTTCTTTCTCGCAGTCTTCAGCGTCTTTATCTACGCAAACTTTCAATTCCTTCTCTAGTTTATCTGAAACACGATCAACAGAAACTACGTACAATTTGACCAGTAAAAGGGACAAGTCAGCTCGGCACACGCTGTATATGACTGATTCCGTGGTGTTGATTAATTTCATACGGACTCTATCTTCTTCTAGACAATCTGCGATGCTCTTTTTTTCTATCAAGGACTTGCCGTAAGCTGAGGCTTCAAGATCTTCCAATATTTCCCTTTCGGTCTGTATATCGCGTTTGGTGTTCTTTATTATAGATTCTATGTCTTTTCTCGTGTTTTCTATTTTTAGAGCTATGTCAGCTATTGTTATGTTCATTAAGTGTTCCGTTTTGCTCACATTGTGGGTGAACAGATTCATTAGATCTTCCACGCATGCTGATTTGGCCTATGAAAAAAGAAATTTCTCAAAAATATACCAAAAAATTTTTGGTTATCCATTTATGGCCGTCAAAAAAAGATAGTACGAATATACTTCCAACTCAAAAAACTCATTATTGCTTCTTAAAAAAGTTAAATAAATACTAATTTTATTCAGACCGTCTTGAAAATATAAAATAATGATAATAAATTTCTGTGAAATTATTTTTATGATGCAAAAAAAGTTTATATGTTGGAAACACTGAAGATCAAAATGAAACTGTAAAAAGTCTTACCTGGGAAACCAAAATGAATAGTAAAGCAGGAATTAGACAAAAACGCATCTTGTAAACGTATATTTTCGAATTTCTATAGAGAACTGATTAAAAATGTTGCCAAGCAAAGTGCTTATCTGCACTTGAGACGAATTCAAATGAGATGATAATATCGATTATTTCTAGATCTCTTGATTGAGAGTTTCGAGTGTATATCAGCACTTTGACTCCCATTCTGCAGCAATTATCGATGATAATAATAAATTCGAATAATTTTCCTCTTTCTCAATACTACTTGTTAGATTCCATGAATTCGCCCAAATTTATTCGACAAATCGAACAAAATCCATGTGATAAGACTCAGATTATCATACTCAATTATTGATCTGAGAGTACATTATTGCTCTGTCGAGCACTGAAGATTAAGGTGTGTTGGCAACAGTGACAAAAATGCATATGATTCAGGGGGATCCCAGTCATAGATTCTAAACGATTCTGTGATTCATAAATTAAGGTTGACAACTTATCATCTGAATCAACATATTTAAAAAAACCTGATAAGTTTATCTAACATTCAGTCTTCGAACAAAGAGCAGTCAAGATTTCGAAATGGCGTTGAAAACACCAATTAGTATATTGCAAGAACTTATGGTAGCGAAAGGTTTACCTTTTCCAGATTATTCTTTCCAAAGTATCGGAAGTCAGGTACAACCTAAATTTTCTTGCACTGTGAGAGCAGCCTCTGTCACTGCAGTTGCAGTGGCTGCAAACAAGAAAGACGCTAAACAAAAAGCTGCAGGAAGTGCCTTGGAACAGCTCCAAAAATCCAGCGTTGGAAGATTTTCTACAACGGGAAGCCCTGATATCTGTGATACTCTTACAACGACATTCTTGGTGAAGTCACCCCCTAAAGACTTCCAGAATGGGCTGAATTACATTGGGAAATTGAACGAATTCTCTGCAAGATACCGGTGTTCAACTGGGGTGAAATACGAGGACATTCCGTTTGGCAGTAGCGGAATGTTCCAAGTGAAATGCATGTTTAATCAAGTCGAAAGTTTTGGGTACGCCTTGAATAAGAAACAAGCGAAACAGATAGCAGCTTTCGAAATGCTCGAGAAGTAGGTACGTAATTCCAATAATTACAATCGTTAAACTTAACCCTTTCAGACTGAAAGGTATGAAGATTCAACCTATCGTCAAGGTAAACGAGGAAGAAAATTTGAGGGTTATGGAAACTTTCATCAAACTGTCGCATACACAAATTCAATCGACAGAAAAAATAAGGGATGTGAAACCAACTCCTGATATTAAGGTATGAAATAAATGTACGATAATTATTTCGTAAAGCTTTATTAAGTGAATAAAAATGCTTGAAGGTGAACAGTTATGGTTTGGAAGAGGCCATAAGAAAACTGAAGGATTTGAATCTAACCTATCACGTGGAAACACTGCAAAAAGAACCTTGCATTGTTGCAGTTCAGTTGAGAGAGAATTCGGTGACTGCTTTAGGTACAGGCGAAAACGAGGCTGTGGCCACCACTAAAGCCATGATCAAGGTTCTGGGAACGCTCAGTGTAGGCTGTTCGTTCACTAGTTAATTCTCAAGTTTGAAGCAGGTCAATAAAGGTATTGATATTGTTGTTGATTTAGCGTTATATTTTTTATTATTGTTACTATTATGGCGAATTTTTCTATTAAAAATATTTACGAGTCTTTTTCTCAATCGAATGAACCTCTGGTTGAACGATTTCTAATTAATGTCTGTTGTCTTGCTCAATTTGAGGTTGTTGAAGTATTTCCTACTTTGATCTTTGTTTTCTTGTAAAAGGACCTGTGTTTTCCAGTGAGTCAAGAAAAGTCACTTTCCATCCGAATAAAATATGTTTTTTTCAATCGTTTTAAAATTCGTGAATTTTCGCTAATCAAATTCGAAATCAAATTAAAATTCGCGATCTTTTTAATTGTGTTGTGATTGGAAATTTTGCATAGTTACGGTCGTCATGCAAAATTTATTCCAACCGACATAGAATGATACGTATTAATCTATGATCAACATAAAGTATAATAATTTATTATTGTTGGTTGTCACTTTGTTGCTGGTGTGAAGTGCAAATGTCTTTAAAAAGTGAGGATTTGAATGATCAAACAGTATTTTTCTCTGCGCCATCAAGTCTATTGAAAAATATTCCTCAATTTATGATAGGTTCGTGTATTGGTGCAATTCGAAAAGTGCGTCAGTTTTTCAAAGAATGTGTATGTTTCAACAATGACTAGAGGTAAAAAATAAAAATGGCCGACATATTGGTCCCGATATTTCTCGACTGGATATCGAACAAGAAATCGATTTTGATAAATGTTTGAAGTTGCGCACGTTTTTGAAAAAATGGAATGAAGGATATTATGCAAAGAAATCGAGTTTTTCCAAGCAGCAGTTAGAGAGTTTTTCATTTGAATAATCGGATGAATTGCATTCATCGCCACTTTGTGGCGAGTTTTTGAATAAACGAATTTCTGAATGATCCTTCTGTACTACTCCATTTTCAAGGGTAATTCAGAAATTGTTAAGTTTATTTCAGATTACTTATTTTTATTTCAGAAAACATCAAATGAATTTCAGATAACTCAATTGAATTTTATTTGATATTTTCTTAAATTCAATTGTCAACTCTAAATAGGTATCATTCGATGTTTTCTGAAATACAATAGACTAATCTGAAATACAAGTGATGTTTTCTGAATGTCAATTGACGATTTCTGAATTACAATTGGAAATGGTGTAGTAAATGATATTTTCTCTAATTCATTGAATTTCTTTTGGAATTAATTATTAATTTCCATGAATATGGTTCAGTGATTTTTGCATTGAAATTTATTGATTGACAAAACTGTTTCCTCCCTCATAATTTCTTGACACGAGGCCAACATTATAAAAATTAAACACAACCATGAAAACTGTGAAATTGATTCATTTTCGCACGATTTTGGTCTACAATAAGTTGGAATGAACAAATTTGACACAGAATATCGCATCTTTTCGAAGTTTAGTATTCCTTCAAATTAAATATTTTAAGGTACTGTCTCATAAAATATCGTCGCATGAATGCAGAACTATTACAAATCAAAAATCACATTTTATGAGACATTTTTTCTCATGAATTACATAACGTTCTAGCTTTGTTTTGGATTCATGAAATATTTTGTTTACGAATAACGGAATTTAGCAGTTTTCATTTGTTTTCGCTTTTCGTGATTCAAATGAGAAGGCATAATACAAGAAACGCCCAAAACAGTATGTCGTAGTTTAAACGCTTGAAGTTACAGATGTATTTAATCTTATTACGCTTCGCATAATTGTGATTTTTCGCTGATGGATAGAGCTGAAGGTATAAGGACGTTTCTTAGCCCCATTCAATCGATTTCTTATCATCAGAAACTGCTATAGTATTTTCTAAACTAACATAAGTTAGGGATATATTGACTTAAATTGCAAAAAAATGTAGTTCAAATGCGATTTTGTTATGAAAATTCATATTAATATGATTTCAAAATGCAGGAAATAAAATTAATTTAGCCTGTAGTTCTGCAGCGTATACAGGGTGGTTAAGAAAAAATCGAGTAAAATAACGAAATTTTATTCCCAGAGAATTCAAGCATTTTAAGACTATCAATACGATGTATGACATCAATAATAGCTCGTTCCAAATCGAAGCCGTTGATAAACTGACTCCATTTCAAAATAAGAACATTCATGAAGCATATGCAAAGAAGCAAAATTCAGAAAAAAGGATACCAGATTGACGAAATGTCTCATACTTTATTTTATTGGATAAATTCAAGTTGTTATTGAGTTTTGAATGATTTCTCAGCGATTTTCTCGAAGATAACATACTTTTTGAAACGATTGAATACGATAAACTCTTGTGGACCTAACCTAACCTATCACCGGTAGCTATTACAGGAGGCGCGTAAAACGACCTTCTTGTAACTTGTGACAGTCCTGCATTCATTATGAAACCCCCAAAAACGACCATAAAAACACCAAAACAATTTTTCACCTTTTTTTATTTGAAAACTTATCATAATAGATCGGAGGTTCGATGTTCAAAGAAACATAAAAGTTCTCCTTGTCCTCCTTATACCTCGCCTTCAGCAAGTAGTTCTTCGTCAACTCGTTCCTCCCAAAACTGTACCCCTCCACAGCCAACTGACAGTTGTATAAAAACATCGCCGTCTCCCTAAGACGTCTGATCTTGTTGTCTTCATAAAACTCCAACGGCTTAAAATAGTTGTGCAGAGTCTTGAAAGTCACTGGCTTCCTCAAAACGTCATTTCTGACCCTCCTACCTCCCACGTCTTCTGGTTGAATCATGTTCTTGATGAAGGAGAGAAAGTTCATCAGGGTAGAGTTGTTGCGAGGCTCTAAAGAGCTCATCGGGTGTAGAGTGAACTCTGAAAAAATTAGGTTAATTCATGATTGTAACAAGGATTTGATGTTATAGAGTAAGATCCCAGGACCCCCAGACCTTACTTATTTTTGAAGTTACGAATTTAACAGTATAGACAGTCTTATATGTGTTTAATAGTGTGTACATACTCGCTAGCTTGGCTAGGCGGCCCGTTCACAGGTAGAAGGTAGAAAAGATAGACGAAAACATACCGAACTTTTCTTAAATTCGAAGAACTGATTTTTTATGTCACGCAGAATATTAAGAAAAATAAATATTTCATATTGCCAGACCGTTTCCGTGGGCCGTAATTCCTCCCAGACGCTTCAAATTTCAATAAAAAAAAATGACAGGTTAGAAATATTGTTGCGAAATGGGCAGATTCAGCACTTTTGTTAAATTCGAAGCACTGATTCTCATATATGTCAAGCAGAATATTATAAAAAATAAAAATTTCTTATTGCCAGACCATTTCCGTGGGTCGTAATTCCTCCCAGACGCTTTAAATTAAAAAAAAATCACAGTTAGAAACATTGTTTCGAAATGGCCAGATTCAGCACTTTTGTTAAATTCGAAGCACTGATTCTCATATATAACACGCAGAATATTATAAAAAATAAATATTTTATATTGCTAGACTGTTTCCATGGGCCGTAATTCCTCCCAGACGCTTTAAATTTCATTAAAAAATGAACTTTTCTTACATTTAAAGTCTTCAATTTTGAATATAATCCTTGGGGAAATATTTTAATTCCTTTTGTGGAAAGCCAGACCAATCCCAAGGGCCAAATATTCTGCCAGTACACCATCAGAATTTTTATTAGTTTCCTAGAAACTATGAATTTTTTGCGTATAAAGTGTATGCGAGGAAATACGGCCCACAAGGCAGGTTCTACCAACTTGAGGAAATTCGAAGAACCCATAGTTACGAAACCTCTATCAATAAAAATATTGCAAAACGCCAGGTACGAGTTAACCATCGAGTGAAGCTGACAATGAAGATTGAGATGAAAAAGATTATATTTTTTGATTTCTGTTATAATTATAATAATTAATTGTCATTACCATAATTTGATGTTGAAAACATACACTTTGTAGGCAAAAAAATTTATAGTTTCTAGGGACCTTACAAAATTTTGATTGTGTCTGGCAGAATGTTTGGCCCTTGAGATTGGTCTGGCTTTCCACAAAAAGTATCGAAATGATCCCTTGAAGACTTCGACTGTAAAAAAGTTTTTCTTTTTCAATGAAATTCAGAGCGTCTGGGAGGAATTACGTCTCACGAAAACGGCCTGGCAATATGAAATATTTATTTTTCATAATATTTTGCGTTACATATATAAGAATCAGAGCTTCGAATTCAACAAAAGTGCTGAATCTGGCCATTTCGCAACAATGTTTGTAACTGTGATTTTTTTTATTGAAATTTAAAGCGTCTGGGAGGAATTACGGCCCACGGAAACTGTCTGGCGATATGAAATATTTATTTTTCATAATATTCTGCGTGACATATATAGAAATCAGTTCTTCGAATTCAAGAAAAGTTCGGTATGTTTCTGTCTATCTTTTCTACCTTCTACCTGTGAACAGGCCGCCTAGCCAAGATAGCGAGTATGCACACACTATTAAACACATATAAGATTATCTATGCTGTGAAATTCGTTACTTCAAAAATAAGTAACGTCTCGGGGCCCTAGGATCTTAGATTATTACCCTTCCTAGTGACGCTCTTGACCCCAATAGGGGGAAGTTTATAATCAGGAACTCTATCCAGCAACCTCCCTAGGATGTCAGCAATCTGAGGCAGATAAGGCGTGTCTTGGACAGCTATATGAAAGGACTTCTGGTACGATGGCAGCCTTATATCCCTGTACAATCTACAAAGGTACTCGAAAACTCTACAAATCATTAAACTTTAGGAACGTCTCCTGGCTTGTAAATAAGAAACTGACTCGTAAGACGTCGCGTGTTTTTTCCTCACATAAGCCCATGTAGACCTCAACCTGAAGATTGCCAAGCTTTGGAGACCGCTCAGCACGGTTTTGCATGATTGGTAGTTGGACATCTGATGACACTTGTCTGCAACATTGATGAACCTTGCTATCAGACGTGCTCTCACCTGAAACCAAAGTTGGATTAAGAAATTTAATCTTTAAACGTCTTCTTCAAACCTTTTCTGATTCTTCCCTCAAGATCTCAGTGGTGACCAAACAGCTTATCCTGTGGGCGAAAGCTATAATTGCTGAAACGTTCGGGGTATTCTTCGACGATTGTTGCCATATAATGGTCCCCAACTCAATACTGGTAACCCTCACCAACAACTCCTTGTCTATAAGAGTCAACTGTTGGGCCAAAGTGGTAGAATCAAAGTCCCAGGCAGAAAGGATAACGTCTAACCTCAAAGACCGTTTGAGCTTCTGCAACGGCGTTTGTTTCCTCCCTTTCAGAGACTCTAAAACCAAGAACCACCAGCAGAGACCTAATAGAAATTAACAACTTGCTGGGAGGTCAAGAAACTACCTAGGTTTCTTCTGTTGCTCGACTTGCAGACCCTGCTCTTGGTTTGGGCTGTGTTCAAGGAGTCTATGTCCATGTCTGAGTTGTTCTCGCTTCTAGTCCTCAGCTTTTTCCGGCAGCAGAACTTCTTCAAGGCCAGTTCTTGAAAAAACAATTCATGAAGAAGTCATCGTGAAAGTTTCAGAGCAACTAGTACTGCGCAAAAAAATTAACGCACATTCTGAAAATCTCAATTTTAATGAAAGTTAACTCTATATTGACTTTATAACTTAGTTTTTATGTTCTCTCGGGAAGGTTTTGAACGAAACAAGACACATTAAATGGAGGAAAAATTCAGGACTTCATCTTATGTGAAAGAAGAGAAATGAACAATTTTCAAAATACTGAAATGCTGATAAGTGATTTAATACTTGGTATTTCCACCCCTTGCGTTAATTACAGCTCGGCAACGACGGTTCATACTCAAAATGAGTGATCTTGAAATGTTCTGATCTAAACCTTCCCAGATTTCTCCCAGTTGGATTCCTAAGTCATTAAGAGTAGCTGGATGATTTTCTGAACTTCTCAGCCTTCTATTGAGGTTGTCCCAAACCTGCTCAATCGGATTGAGATCTGGACTTCCGATTCCATTCGAGAGACTTCAACCTCTTCAAGGTGCTCCTGAACGATGCGCGCACGATGGGGTCTGGCATTATCGTCCATGAAAATGAAATTTTCACCAATGTATGGGGCAAATGGCACTACATGCTCTTCAAGAATGTTTCTTATATACTTATCAGCATTCATAGCTCCATTATCAACGACCACTAGGTCTGTGCGAGCAGTCAGAAATTTACCACCCCATACCATAATCGATCCTCCCCCGAAACCAGTAGTATTCAGGAAATTGCACTGAGAATATCTTTCATGTGGACGTCTGTATACAAGGGAACGTTGATCACAATGGTAGAGGCAGAATCTGGACTCATCTGTGAAGAGAACTCTTTCCCAATCAGCCTCTTCCCAATGGATATGCTCTCTCGCAAAATCCAAACGCGCCCTTCGATGGGCTGGGGTAAGAGCTGGGCCTTAAATCATATTCTCTGAGGCGATTTCTTATTGTCTGACTGCTAATTTGCAGCCCATGAGTTTGCAAACCGTTGTCTCAACGAAGAAACTCTCAAGTAACGTTCTTGAATGGCAGTTGTTACCCGTGGTCTACCCTGTCCTGGTCTTCGAATATTCATACCTGTCTCCCTGAATCGCTGCAACATTCTGGACACTCTTCAATGGGAAACTCCAAACCTTTCTCCAATTCTTGTGTATGTTCACCCTTCTTCTCGCAAAACTACCGCTTGGGCACATTCCTCTTGAGTCAAATTGTGTTTCGCGTTGCAAAGCAATTGAGTGTAGAAAATCAAACGAAAGAAAAACTATTGATCACTAGAATTGATCGAGAACAACTGATTTAAGAATGGAGCCAATACATTCAAAATCTGATAATATCATCTCTTTTTATTCCTGCTGGGAAAAAGCATCTGTATTGAAGAAAAACGTTGAAAGTGGATAACATATACACGCATAATTCTGATAAAAGTAATTATCATTGAGAACACCTTCAGTTGTAGAATAAATTTGAGATTTCCATAATGTGCGTTAATATTTTTGCGCAGTATACTTCTGCTGTGTTTGCTCTCGCGCCATTCCTTGATGCTTGACAGGTGATCTTGAAGTTCGTCGTAAGCGTACTTGGCAGTTCTTGGTCTGTACCAATAGCAAGGGGTCCAGAACAGAACCACTGGCAAGTCGTTGCCACCCCTAAAAATAGTTGTTAAGGAAAAGACGATACCTGATCTTTTTGCCCAACTCACCATCTTTCTATAAGTCTATCAGCGTTCAGGTCATCGTAAGAGATGGTGGTCAACAGCTGCCTCCTTGAAATTGGAAGCCTGAGTTCACTTTCTACAGGCTGCCTCTTGATGGTCACTGAAGAAACAGCCCGTTTGACCTACCAGAAAAAAAATAGTTATTTATGATATGAGTGTTAAAAGTGACGTTTTATTTTGTGAGTGAAAAAGTTTGTGAAATGAGCGGAGCGAATTGAACAATTTCACGAACAAAATAAAGTCACTTTTAACACAAATACCATACAATGTTTTTTGTATAACTGCCCTGTTTTGATAATGAAATGGGCCAATTTGCAATGACACTAGACTTCGAAATGCATTGTAATATTCAAATAATCGAAAGGTTGTTGTGAATGGCAAACGTTGCCAACGTTATGATTACTAACAGATGAGAAAAGACGCTGTCATTTGAATTTCGTTCCTGTTCAATTTTCGTCTTGGGTTTTCAACTGCTTAATATGTTTGTCGTGAGTCCAATTATTAATAAAAGTGACAATTTGATTGTTCCTCTGGATATTGAAGAGTCTACAAGAAGAGCAAATCTGGAACTCCTAAATAAAAAATCTGTTCAGCAGTACGATATTGCATATAACAATTTCTTGGCCTGCTGTGAATTGAAAAATGTTGAAGAGAACTTCAGTGAAACTGTTTTCCTGGCAAACTTAAAAGAAAAATCAAAGATATGGTATTCATCAACTTTGTGGAGCAAATTTTCAATGATAAAGTCAAGCGCCCTTGTTCGAAAATAGTGTGGATATTAGTAAATATTTTAAGGTAAGAGCACATTTAAAACGGAAAAATAGAAAATTCTCACTCGTGAACAAGTTGAAAAGTTTATAAAGGAGGCACCAGATGGGAAATACTTGATGGTTAAGGTTGCGACTATTTTCGGATTATTTGGACCCTGTCGGCGTGAAGAATTGTGTAATTTATCAGTGGAAGACATCGAAATAATAAAAAAATCATTGGTTATACAACTTCCTAATTAAAAAACGAAAGTCAGTCGTTCTTTCGGTATAATTGGGAAGTATGTAGACTATTTTCATAAATACTTTGCACTGCGCCCTTCTGTCATCAAACATCGTCCTTTTTTCCTGAAATACATGAATAATAAATGCACTACCAATCCAGTTGGTATTCATACATTTCGGAAAATTCCATCTATTGTTGCCGAATTCATCAAACTGCCAGAACCAAAGCAATATACAGGACACTGTTTTCGAAGATCCTCCGCTTCATTGCTAGCAGAATCAAGAGCAAATATTACGAATATAAAAAAACATGGTGGATGGAAGTCTACGACGGTAGCCGAGGGCTATGTTGATCATTCCATTGCATATAGAAATGTCATTGCTGAAAAAATTCTCCCAACCTCAACAGATTTTGGATCATCATCATCCAATAATGTACTTCCGGTTTCTACGAGTACTGATGGTGCTGAGGATTCTAATAATGTGTTGCGAAGCATTATTGTTAGTAATTGTTCTATTTTTAACGATTAATATTAATGTTCATAAGTAATGATTGTTAAATATTGATAATGAAAATTTGCAATTGTTGAATTTTTCTCATCTGATTTCATCATAAGAAAATGGAGTGCTAAAAATATTTTTTACACTAATGTTGAAAATATTTTTAACACGCTTCCACGTAAACAATCAATTTTGACATTGTTTCTTGTCATTAAAAGTATCACTTTCAATGGCAGTTGTACAAAAAATCAATTTTGACCATTTCCGCAGTTCTTTCGTTACCTGGATCGAGTATTTGCAACCTGGAGGGACAGTCCAAGGACCCAAACCATGCAGGAAATGGGGATGAGGGCTCAAACCGAACCTCCGCTTGTGGACGACCTTGGATTTGGAGGAACTGGCCTCCCATACTTCTACGCAAGTTTCTGCAATCGCTACGAGCTCTTGAAGCGAAAAACTTGCTTTGGTTTTGAAGGGTCCTGATTCTTCTGCTGTGGAGGCTAGTATCAGGGTGGTGCTGCAGTTGTCTCTGACGCCGTTGCCAAATCTGTTGATCGAATGGCTCACTTGGGTGATTGAGGAGTTTTGAGCTATGTCACTGCTGCATGGAGTTGTCTTGTTCCTGTAAGAATTGAAGCAGCTATCTCATAGAAGCAGAACTAAATTCTCAAAATTGAATCGAACTCAGCTGAAATAACATACTAACTGACAAAGAAAGTGCATCACCAAGAAGAAGCTGTTCAAATTTTAAATTTTCCTTTTGGTCAAACATAGATAGGGTGGCAAGAATTGAATGTTTGAAATTTGGAGAAAAAAATCTTGAAGGTTTTTCATCTGCTACTGAAATATTGTAGTCGCTTTTTGAATTTTCTTTTAATTTCACAACAAAGAGAATCTATCGCCAGTTAAGAGAATTTCAAAGAATTCGAATTATTGGTCGATGTCTAAAACTTATGACCATAAGAGACCGATTTGCGACATTTGAATCTTTGTCTGATGAGTGGTTAGGAGACCAAGGCCATCCTGTAATTATACGAACGGTTAACCGCCGTATAAGGTCTTTTGGACTGCAGCATTATCGACGCCATCTTGTGTAACCTCTTATGGTCGCCGGAAACGATTACAGCGTTGCACAGAACGACAACATTGGAATGTGGAATGGCATCAGGTCGTTTTTTCTGATGAATCTCGATTCTGCTTGGGTGAAAAAAATTGTAAAGCCTTCGGTTTTTCTCCAAATTTTGATCATTCACTTCTTGCTATACTATCTTTATTTTACCAAAAATAGTTCCTTCTGGGTTTTGCAGTTTCTTTGTCAGTATACAGGGTTATTCACGAATATGGCTCTATAGAATATTTTTAGGAAAGACAGAAGATTCAGGATTGAAATTTTGAAGGTGAGCTTCAAGTAAGAAGAGGAATTCTCGTATATTTTTTGAAGGTTCTGGGACTTCTAGTGACATCAACTTTCGTTTTTCAAATGGGAACACTCATTTTTTATTCCATAAATAGATTCTCCATCAAATTCTGAGTCTTTTTGATTCCGAAAGTTTGAATTTTCCCGAAAAAATTCTCTTTAAAAGAGGAAATACGAAAAAAGAATCTCAAAATTGAATACTGTTGAAATACAGACAACTTCGAGTTTTTTCATTAGAAATTCTCATTTTTGAGAATCTCCGAGAAGAAAAGCTGATGCTTCTTTTCCGATAGCGTGATTTTCAGAATATGATACAGGAGGTCACGAATTCTTTGTCAAAGTTAGAAGTGACGAAACATAAAAAAATCGTTTTTTTCAAAATGGAACCTTATTTTTTCGAAGTATTTTCGAAATCGTCGTTAAAAAATAATAGGAGCATACTTCCAAGACTTTTTATAATAATAATAATAAATTCTTATTTGATTCATAAGATCTTTACAGATGTAGATCACGTTATAAGAACAAATAAACAACAATAATACCCAACAACATAAAATAATGCTCCCAAACGAAAAACCCCAAAAAAATATATGGTATCTACTATTCTTAAGTTCATGAAAATCTCCATCACACATGAATTCCTTAACACTGTAATAACATTTTTTTATTAAAAAACATTTTAGTGATTTCTTTTGTCCCTTGATGT
The DNA here is from genome assembly GCA_038502775.1 of Hippodamia convergens. Classification (NCBI taxonomy): domain Eukaryota; kingdom Metazoa; phylum Arthropoda; class Insecta; order Coleoptera; family Coccinellidae; genus Hippodamia; species Hippodamia convergens. Next base: position 30,549,422 of record CM076614.1, read on the forward strand.
GCCTGCTTTCAAAATCTTCATGTGATTAATTCCATATCGTTAGTATAGAGTAAGTAATATAGTAATATTTTTCTGTATTTATCCCAAAATGAATATTTTTCGAGAAATTTTCAATGTCATTCCGAATACGTTTTTTTACTGGAATATAATAAGCGGTCAAGTGAAATTTTTGGAAATCTCTGTTATCGAGAAAATATTTTCTTTACTTCAGACTAGTTAAGTTCTTGAATTATCATCTGTAATGCGAGAGCAACATTTGGTTCAAAGTTCTCAATGTGAGTATTAGTGAAGTCAACGTGAAAAATTCTCAGGAATGCAGAAAAAAATAATTTTCAATACTTTGAAAGAATAATCAACAGAATATGTAACAATTTCATTACTGAAAATTCAAATTTCCCTACCATGACAAAAAAGAAATTCTTCTGAATCAAGAATTCGCGGAAATTATCCTAAGCTTCAAAAAATAAAGAAAAACTGAACACTTCTGAACTATAGAAAATATTTTCTCGATAACAGAGAATTCCAAAAATTTCACTTGACCGCCAATTATTTTCCAGTAAAAAAACACATTCGGAATGAGATTGAAAATTGAAGACAAAATCGTTTTTTATGAATATCTCGAAAAATATTCATTTTAAGATAAAAGTCTTGGACGTATGCACCCACTATTTTTTGACAGATATTTCGAAAATGCTTCGAAAAAATGGGGTTCCAATTTGAAAAAAAACATTTTTTGATGTTTCGTCACTTCTAACTTTGACAAAGAATTCGTGACCTCCTGTATCATATTCTGAAAATCACGCCATCGGAAAAGAAGCATCATCCTTCCTTCTCGGAGATTCTCACAAATGAAAATTATTAATGAAAAAACCTCGAAGTTGTCTGTATTTCAACAGAGTTCAATTCTGAGATTTTTTTTCGTAATTCCACATTTAAATAGAATCTTCTCGGGAAAATTCAAACTTTTGGAATCAAAAAGACTCAGAATTAAATGGAGAATCTATTCATGCAATAAAAAATGAGTCTTCCCATTTGAAAAACGAAAGTTGATGTCTTAGAACCTTCAAAAAATATACGAATCTTGTGTCTTTCCTAAAAAAATTCTACAGAACCATATTCTCGAACAACCCTGCATAAAACCATCCACAATCACCTGGTGTAAGAGGGGTGACGTACAAACTCCCTCAGCGAAGGTTTCCTCACCCTAGGGACGTAACCCTTGGACAAATCCTCCAGGCTCTTCCCCAGGTACAAGTGCCGGTCCCGCCATCTCCCGATGCCGTTCTGAAATTGAACGGGAAGAATTACGATTGCGACGATTCCACGCAAAAGGTTACCGATGCGCCATTACCAGTTCCGAATCTGCACCAGACCTGCTTCAGCCCGTTCGGCCTCAACACCTCCCTGCTCTCCACCAGGTAGAGGGTGCTGCTCGTCGAGGAAGACGCCACCGACGTCTGGGACTTGGAGGAGCCGTTGTCGTCGGGGCAGAGGAACCTGATGCGCTCCTGCCACAGGTTCCAGAACATCTGGGGAAAGACATGGAAGTACACTGCCCAAGAAAAAATAACGCACATTCTGAAAAATGTCCACGTGTTCACCGAAACACTGGCACAGATATATCTAGAAATTGAAAATCGGAGGATCAAGGAATTGCGAAATAATCATATTCAATCAATTATAACATCGATAAACTGATCCAGAAGGAAAGTTGATTCATCAGATGATTGAGGAAATCAGTCACACGATCCTCAAAATGGCGGATCCCGAGCGTGCTACTCGAGTACTTCACTTCACATGAAACATACGAACTATTAGCAAAGATGAATATATGGCTGTCTGATTAACTTTGTACTCACCGATATTTATTAATCGCCACAGCTAATTTAGTTCACTCGAGAATGAGAGAACAAAACCACAGCCTTTTCAGATGCATTGCGAGAATAACGTGATATCGGAAACTCGAAATTTGAAATCGGTTAATCATACCGTTACAGGTGGAGGTTCGTTCTTGACAGTTGAAGCATTCTATCAAGAACAAGAGTAATACAACCCTTCTTCATGGTCTGGGGAAGGGAGAAAGGTCATCTAAATAGCCTAGCCAGGGAGTGTTGGACTTTGATCAATTAATAAATTAAACTTCCATCAAACGATGAGAATTCGGCTCCTAAACTGACTTGATTGATCGAGAAAAACACACAAATCGACTAATACCTCGATGGCGTTATGTTAACAAATACCTAAGCTTATTGCATGACACTGCCCAAAAAAATTAACGCACATTCTTAAAATCTCAATTTTAATGAAAGTTAACTCTACATTGACTTCATAACTTATGTTTTATGTTCTCTCGGGAAGGTTTTGAACGAAACGAAACACATTAAATGGAAGCCAAATTCAGGATTTCACCGAATCTTATGTGAAAGAAGAAAAATGAACAATTTTCAAAATATTGAAATGCTGGTAAGTGATTTAATACTTGGTATTTCCACCCCTTGCGTTAATTACAGCTCGGCAACGACGGTTCATACTCAAAATGATTGATCTTAAAATGTTGTGATCTAATCCTTCCCAGATTTCTCCGAGTTGGATTCCTAAATCATTAAGAGTAGCTGGATGATTTTCTGAACTTCTCAGCTTTCTATTGAGGTTGTCCCAAACCTGCTCAATCGGATTCAGATCTGGACTTCCGATTCCATTCGAGAGACTTCAACCTCTTCAAGGTACTCCTGAACGATGCGCGCACGATGGGGTCTGGCATTATCGTCCATAAAAATGAAATTTCCACCAATGTATGGGGCCAATGGCACTACATGCTCTTCAAGGATGTTCCTTATATACTTATCAGCATTCATAGTTCCATTATCAACGACCACTAGGTCTGTGTGAGCAGTCAAAGATATTCCACCCCATACCATAATCGATCCTCCCCCGAAACCAGCAGTATTCAGGAAATTGCACTGAGCATATCTTTCATGTGGACGTCTGTATACAAGGGAACGACAATCACAATGGTAGAGGCAGAATCTAGACTCATCTGTGAAGAGAACTCTTTCCCAATCGGCCAATACATTCAAAATCTGATATCATCTTTTTTCATTCCTGCTGGGAGAAAACATCTGTATTGAAGAAAAACTTTGAAAAAGGATAACATATACATGCATAATTCTGATAAAAATAATTATCATTGAGAACACCTTCAGTTGTAGAACAAATTTGAGATTTCCATAATATGCGTTAATTTTTTTGCGCTGTGTTTAAGAACCTTTCTGGTTCACTCTCGCCTCAGGAATCGAGATTTTGAGCGACGAAGGCCATAAAACGAGATTTGAAGAAGAAGAATAAGCTTCTATGCTTGTAGTTATATTCTAGAGCTGTCAATTTGGGTTGAATTTCGAACAAGGGCAAGATCAAATGAAGAATATTTTCGAGCTCTACAGTTTTCTACCTTCCCAACGAATGACATACAAATGACGTTGACGCTGTCATTCGCGTTTTTTCTCTGTGTTCTTACTTACCTCTCGATTCTCGAATCCTCCTAGCTCGAAATAAAGTACGCTGTTGTTGCAGAAGTGGGCTTTTAAAGCCTGTCTCTTCTGCTTTGAAAAAACTGTCAAGTTCACGCATTCCACTGGGTAAATTGCGATCAGTTCAAAAGTTTCTATGTCCGGGTCTATGCCCGGGGTAAAGTGAGTGCATGATCGCTCGACAGGGGGCAGCACGTCTGTTGCTAACACTAATTTCGTAGGGGTCAGGCCTAAAATTTGAAGCAAGTTGTCTAGGTCTAATTTTTTTTACGTGAATAGGAGTCATCTGGAGACTTACCCAGATAAACCTGTCTTATACCTTGACCCTCTTTAGTGGTTTGAGCGAAAGGGCTCTCGATCAAAACCATATCCTCGAAATCACAATACTCTGAGAAAAGCAGCTTCTGTACACGGTTAATAGACATGACATCAATTTCAGCACAAAAAATTGCATTCTGATAAATGCGATACCACTTTAAACTTTATTTCATGATATGCTAGGGTAAAATACACATTTTGACACTTTCAAATTGACATGACATATTCGTATACATACAAACTATGATGATTAATGTAAAAATATAAAGTAAATTTAATATTGCGGGATATTGTACTTATCACAATATAATAGGCACGTTTGCTTTGAGCTCGTAGAAAATTCGAGAAATTTCAAAAACTCCTTTATTGATTTCACATCAATATTCTTCGTCGTTGTCTTCTTCTGTCCTTGGGAACATCTGCTTTCGTCACGTGGTCACTTGTGATGCTTTTTCATTTATCACAATTGGGCTGGAAAAAAAATTCTTTCACTACCACGAAAATCATGCATTCTTTATGTACAAGAAGATTCAGAAAATCACCAATTAGTTTCAGGAAGGAATAATCTACAAGGAAAAATATCCACAACATGAAGACAATAAAAAAGAATATCTACAAGGAAAAAATGTCCACAAGAAGAAGACAATAAAGAAGATGAACCAACGAAAATTTTCAGAATCGAAGAAGACGTTTTTAGTAAGAACGAAGATTACTGAGACACCTACTACCAAAAGATTATTAGAAGAAAGACGAAGTATTCTTACAGCTCCCTAAAAGTAATACTTTTCTGTGCCACCAACGGTCTGTGAGTTGGTGCGTTGTCCACGGTGTAATTTTTTAAAATTCCGTTTTTGTTGTCGTTCTTCTTCTCTGCTGAGTTGTTGATGTTTATGGTAACCCTGTTTGCGAAGAGTTCAGAACCGTTTTCTTTGCAGCTGGTTAAGTCGTTGGTCGACTTGGCCAAGTTTTTCAGGGATATTCTCACGCATCCGTTATTCTGTGGTTTGATTTGGGAACTGTTGAGCAAGTTTTCCTGAAAATTAGGTCAGTCAAAGTGGGGAATAAGTCAATATCTTCGATTATTTTCTTGGGAATTATCCAGGTTATTTCTGTTTTCCTTTTTTTCCATCCCATAACTCAAAAAGTGTTCAAATACTCCTAAGATGGTTAACTTGGCCATCAGTTCTGCCAGATTTGAATCGAGAAAATTAAGAACTGTGGTACAGGGAGTGTAGATTCTGTGGGGAGGAGGGAGAAACTCCTATTCACCTTGCTTTGCCATTGTAGGCCAAAGGAAACAATGCCTTGGTCAAGAAATTTGTAGGATTGAAGAATTATCCTCGCTGAAGCTTCTCCAGATATTGAATATTTCTTGGATCTCTGGAATTGGAAGGCCAGCTGTAAAGCATGTGGAAAAAACAGCTTTGTCAGGGGATACAATAAACCATAAGGTTGTAGTGGTCTTCAACCCCTGGATGAAAAAGGCTGAAACTTAATTCTTCGAGCTTGAAAATGTAAATCTGTTGACTTTAAGAGACATACAAGAGAAAATAAGGCAGTTTTTATTATTGATCGAAAGGCTTTTGATATGATTTTTGGATTTTCTGAAGATCCTTCGAGCTAGTCGAATCTTTAAGATATAGAAGTTTCCTTTCTCTCCAAGAGCTTCAACTCTTCAAACAGATGTTAGCAACAATGTTAACACAAGCACTGGATGTTTGAGACGATAGGATATTCATTGGAGAGTAAATTGGACCATTGTAACCATCTTCTTGGTCGATTTTCTACAAGAACCTCGCAAAATGAAACAACCTGTGTTCCTTATTTTTTATCCCACAACTCAAAAAGTGTTCGAAAAAACTTTTCTCTGCTCCTAAGTCCTAAGATGTATAACTAGGCCATCAGTTCTGCCAGATTTGAATCGAGAAAATTAAGAACTGTGGTACAGGGAGTGCAGATTCTGTGGCGAGGAGAGAGAAACTCCTATTCACCTTGCTTTGCCATTGTAGGCCAAAGAAAACAATGCCTTGGTCAAGAAATTTGTAAGAGTGAGGAATTATCCTCGCTGGAGCCTTTCCAGATATTGAATTTTTCATTGGATCTCTGGAACTGGAAGGCCAGCTGTGGAAAAAAGCCAGCTTTGGAAAAAACAGCTTTGTCTGGGAATTCAATAAACCATAAGGTCGCAGTAGACTTTAATTCCTTTTAAACTTACCATCTTACTTATTGAAGGCTTTATAGCATCTGAAAGATTGAATGGGGGAGATACTTAACTAAAAAAATGAGTCTTTCTGGATGAAAAAGGCTGAAATTCGAGTCTTGGAGCTTGAAAATAAGAGGTCTGTTGAATTTTGAAGACATACAAGAGAAAATGAGGCAGTTATAGTTGGTAAGGAGGCTTTTGGTATGATTTTTTGATTTTCAGAAGATCTTTCGAGCTAGCAGTCGAAACTTTAGGATGTAAAAGTTTTATAAGAATGGAAATACTCCTCTTCAAGAGCTACAACAGCGTTGAAAGAGTGAACTCTTCAAACAGATGTTAGCAACGATGTTAACACAAACACTGGATGTTTAAGACGACAGGAAATTCATTGGAGAGTAAATTGGACAATTTCAATCATCTCCAAAGTAGATTTTCTCGCAAAATGAAACAACCCTCCAACTCTACTCACCATAGACTCAGTCCTTCTCTTCAGATTCGACCTGTTCAAGGTTTGAGCAAGTTCAGACGCGAATTGACTAGTCACAGTTTGACGTTTACGCTCGTCCACCTCATCCCTACCATTTTGCAGGAAGTTGAGCTTCCCAGGGGGTTTCCTCAAGGTTCCGTTCCCGTACTCCCCGATAGTGACGCTTACAGGCCTCTGCTTGCGCAAGGTTGAGGTTCCAGAAGAAGCAGGACTGTTGGAGAAGTAGATATCGGGAGGTTTTGGCTTGTTTCCTGTTGGGCTGTACAGCTCGAAGGATTCTAAGGATTCCATCTCTACCAATTCAGCGTGGCCGTTTCTGTGATTCTTCGTTGTTGAGGTTGAAGAAGCGATGCTTAAGGTATCGTAGTCGGGAGTGGGGCAAGGAGGGGGGATTGAGGAGAGTGTAGAGCGTTTTTCTGGTACTGGAGGAGCTTTTGGTTTCGTCTTGGAGGGTTTTAGAGTGTTGGAGTTGGTATTACCGTTTGTTAGAGGCTTTTCTGTTGGTGATTCTTGTACTGGTAACTGGGGAAAGAAGTTGGAAAGTTAAAGGTGTAACTGGATAAGAGAAAAAAAAAAAAGAAAATTTTTTGCCTTTACGAAGGCACATCGAGAACATTTTTGAAACATAGATGAATTCAAAATAGTAATCATCGAAATGAATACCATTTTCAATTCCCAGGCTCAGAGATCTTTTATCATTAGGTTGGAGAAATGATATTAGATTTTGTCACTGAGATGAGAGATATACCGGTTTCGGCCTTGTTGAGCCTCATCAGTATCCCGCACATCTCAGGACAAAATCTTCATGAAAAACTTCAGAATTTGAAGCAATTGGTTGTGAAGTAATGAGTAAAATATTACAAAGTACTAAGGTGGTGACATCCAATTGCGTCAAAATGAAGTTTCACATCTCCAATCAAATGCAAAAAAAGAAATCTGTACTTCCTCTTTCACTGAATGAGATTTTAGCAGTGGCTCTATTCAGGGCCCGCTTGCTAGTTTCTCAAAGTGATGGAAACGCCCAATTCTTTTGTGACTGTGAAGCCTGATGTTTTTAAGAAAAAGAAAATTCTTTGCCTTAAAAAAAAGAACTCTGAGCCTGGGAATTGAAAATGGTATTCATTTCGATGATTACTATTTTGAATTCATCTATGTTTCAAAAATGTTCTCGATGTGCCTTCGTAAAGGCAAAGAATTTTCTTTTTCTTAAAAACATCAGGCTTCACAGTCACAAAAAGAATTGGGCGTTTCCATCACTTTGAGAAACTAGCAAGCGGGCCCTGAATAGAGCCACTGCTAAAATCTCATTCAGTGAAAGAGGAAGTACAGATTTCTTTTTTTGCATTTGATTGGAGATGTGAAACTTCATTTTGACGCAATTGGATGTCACCACCTTAGTACTTTGTAATATTTTACTCATTACTTCACAACCAATTGCTTCAAATTCTGAAGATTTTGTCCTGAGATGTGCGGGATACTGATGAGGCCCAACAAGGCCGAAACCGGTATATCTCTCATCTCAGTGACAAAATCTAATATCATTTCTCCAACCTCATGATAAAAGATCTCTGAGCCTGGGAATTGAAAATGGTATTCATTTCGATGATTACTATTTTGAATTCATCTATGTTTCAAAAATGGATAAGAGAAGTTACATACCGGTGGTGGGGGTGGTGGTACACCTCCATTCAAGTTCGAACTTGTCTGTCTGCTCAAGGACGACTTGATCTCTCTTTGACCATCACCCTGTCTATCTGTTGAAGCCTGGGACACTTCTGCACTTGAATTTCTATCCTGAAAGACATTTTTTATGAAAGAATCTTTGGAATTGAGGGAAAGTTTGTTTGTTCTCAATTCGATTTGGCGAGTTTGACTTGAGATCTGGAGAATCAATGGGGACTATTCATTCTGTCGTTTTCTTAGATTTCTAACAGTGGATAAATTGAAGTGTAATTAGTGGTAGATTAATTATCGCAGCCTACTTCGAATGAAAGTTCCAGAAGTAAGAAAGTATGATAAAGAATGAAATCGACCAATTTCTTTCGGGGGAATATAAAAATTATTTACGAAAACAGATAACTTCGTATCTGCTTCACAATGAATGATAATATTGACAATTTCGTTACACAAAGGTTGGAAAATACGAAAGTTTTTTCTTATCTTTGGAAGTTTTTATCATTTACTGCTCCCTTCAATGTTTTTTTCGACATATGGATGATACACCACATTATCTTTTGTTTATTTTGATGGAAAACATCGATATAGCTTTTTGAAGAATGGAAATATTCTAAATTCGACAAGGAGAATTCTTATTTTTCGTAGTTTTCAGCTTCAGACTCTGAATGAATTTTCACGTAAGAAAGTACGATAAAGAAGAATGAAATCAACCAATTTCTTTCAAGAGAATATAAAAATGATTTACGAAGACAGATAATTTCGTATCTGCTTTCTAATGAATGAATATTAACAATTAACATTGCAATGATCCAAATTACACAAAAGTTGGGAAATACAAAAGTTTTTTCTTATCTTTGGAAGCGTTTATCATTTACTGCTCCCTTCAATGTTTTTTTCGACTTATGGATGATACACCACATTATCTTTTGTTTATTTTGATGGAAAACATCGATATAGCTTTTTGAAGAATCGAAATAATTTAAATTCGACAACGAAAATTCTTATTTTTGATAGTTTTCAGCTTCAAAAGAATTTTCAAAAGAAGGGGAAAAAATAAGAAAATTTGTCCATGAATTTCTTTCATATTTCTGTGCGAAATGATCGATGTTTTTATGAAAATTTGACTTGAAGAGATGTTAAAAACTCTCCCAAGACTACTTCATGATCTGAATTTTCTAAATTTACAAAATTTCCATGAATAAATCGAGGGAACGTACCTCATAAGTCTGCAAAACAAACATGGGCTTCCTCAAACTATTTTTCTTCATTTTCACCGCGAAAAACACCACACAATCCGAAGGTACAAACTTCAATCCACAAGCACGTGACGCATAATTGTTAACGCTGCGATGGTAAATAAACTTTGAGGTAAACGTGTAAGAAATTTTTTACGGGCTTGCAATAAACATCACGAACTTTGATGACTGAGGTGTAGACTGCGCTAATCATCAGTATTGTTAGCGGGAGATACTTGTTTAGAGGGAACTTTTTTCGTTATCTGATACTGCAGGTAACCATTTATCAGTGGCGTGGAAACGTGAGGAGCCGAGGGAGTTTTTTTCGATAATACGCGATGTATGTGTTCGTCTCAGAATTAATACGACAACTAAGATCCCACCTGTTCACAAGAAATATCGATGGTCTTGGTATTGTTTCCTCAATTTGGGACTCGCCAAGCGTATCCAGACTTCACGGATATTAATTAACAACTATTACGGTGAAAAGAGGAAATTTTCGATTGCTTAGGTTGTCGAGAATGAGAAATCAAGGTTATATTTCATTGTTTTATGTTGGTACCCGAAACTACCCTGTCACGGATTTAGGTTAGCTGTCAAATGATTAGGGAAACAGTTGTGCCAACTGAAATTTTTTTAAATTAAAATCACTATACGATGTTCATCGAAAATTTTCATCAATTTCAATGAAGATTCAGTGGATTTTAATCTCTCGTTCATTCAAGAACTCGCCACTTTGTCTCATAAATATTTACTTAAATTATTCATCATTTCAGATGTGTTTTTTTCGCCGTATTCAAATCGCTTTCAATTTGAATAATATCGAATATTCCCCAGTTTTCTCTTTTGTCGATACGCATCCTGCGAGTAATGAATGAAATATTCACACATAAACAAATGATCATTTAAATCAGAATTTTTTTTTGTTTTTCGTCGGAATCTTGAAACTTTCTCCGTAACAATCACGGATGTATTGCTCAACTCCTTTATCGACATATCGTAATTAAGAATTAATGGATAACTTCCATGCTCGATGGCAAATAATCCGTGAAAAACTTTCATTTCTGGTCTTCCTCTACCTAAACACGGTCAGAAAATGCTATTTTGATTGATCGTCCTGATTTCTTGGGCGAACGTTGGCAACACTTCATCGTTACGTCACTCTTCAGTGTTGCCAACGCGATAAACATTTTCTAAATGGAAAAAAAACTCACCACTATGCATTTCTCGTAGTCGTTACTTTCATCTGAAGATTTGAACATTTTCTTGTGGGCTTTCTTGAATTCATCCATCAGTTTGCAATGCTGGCTTTGCTTTTCAGGGGTGAAACCTTCTGTTATCTTCTTCTTTTGCAGTTGTTCGTCTATCGAAGGTTTGCTCTCCAATTTTTTCTTCTGAAAAAACGTATATGGGATAGTCTAACAAATAATTTTCTAGACCAGTACAGGGTGATTCACTCACCTTGGTAACCCCAATTTTCTCGAAAACGTCCGAATATTTTTTCATTCTGTGAATGGCGTGAATGTCAATGCGCATAAAAATCTTTTCTCCAGGGACATACCTTTTTTATCATGTCATTCGAAAGATAATTTCATTCTGAAGTTTTTTTTTCGAATACAATTTTCATCCATTTCTAACCGTCAGCGATCTGCAGCGTGTTTTATGTTAATCCTATTCCATTTATTTTTTTCTGTATTGTGGTAGTATGCCTTTATTTGGAGACATAGATCTGATTTTGTGCCTTGAAATCAAGAAGGCTTGTTTTCTAGTCAATTTTCCTCTTCAAATAAGATGTAATATGTGGCTACATCAAAATGAGGCTCCATGTCACAACGCTGCCATTGTGAAGAGATATTCAGATCAAGAATTCGAAAATAAATGGATAGGAACCAATGGACCCATCAGGTATCGCCAGACCTAAAGCTCATGGATTACTTTCTGAGGGGTACCCTTAAAAATATGGTATACCAAACTGATTCTAATAACTTGGACCATTTGAAAATAAAGATAAGAAACGCATGTGCTCAAGTAGACTCTTATATTCTGAGCAAAGTAACTTATAATGAAATAGAGGCATTCCTCTATTTCATTATAAGTTACTTTGCTCAGAATATAGAGGCATTCCTCTATTTCATTATAAGTTACTTTGCTCAGAATATAAGAGTTATATCATTATATAACTTATGTATGGATCATTATGGCGGGTATATGGAACCTATGATTCGAAATGTTTCGTTTGTTATTAAAAAAAATGTTTATTGTTATAATATTTCATGAATATGATAAAAGAAAAATAGTTTGGTACAGAACCTCCTTCATTTTACGAAACAAAATCATATCTAGGTCATCTCGGCATTGGGATCAATACATAAGTTATATCATTTCCCTATATTATAAGTTACTTTGGTCAAAATATAAGAGTCCATTTATTTTATAATTTTTGATCTCAATATCTCTTCACAATGGCAGCATTGTGACATGGATCCCCATCTTGCTGTATCCACATATTTAATCTCATTTGAAGAGGCAGATTGTTTAGAAAACTGGCCTTCTTGAATTCAAGGCACAAAATCATATCTATGTCTCCAAATGAAGACATAGTACCACAACACAGAAAAAAATAAATGGAATAGGATTAACATAAAACACGCTGCAGATCGCTGACGGTTAGAAATGGATGAAAATTGTATTCGTAAAAAAAGTTCAGAATGAAATCATCTTTCGAATGACATGATAAAAAAAGTATGTCTCTGGGAAAAAAATTTTTGATAGCGCCGCAACGCCTGACGTCTTAATTTATTCCACAGATTTTTATGCGCATCTCAAGTCGACATTGACTTGTTCAAAACGCCATTCACCGAATACAGTCATTCACGCCATTCACCCTGTACAGTTGAAAATGAAAAAGAATGAAGCTAAAAGAAACAACTTATACTTTGAGGAAGATGTGAATAAATTCATAAATTCTTGTGGTTTATGGCACATGTGAGATATTCATGGTTTTTCAGAGTGTCGAGGATATAAATCACCACCAAAGAAAGAATGTAAACAGACCAAATTAAGAACTCCTGAGGATCTACTGAAAACTTAGATTGATCGTGGATACCAGATATATTAGGTGCACAACTCTCCAATAGCTGTAGCGGTAAGTGGTGGTTAAAATAAATAGATATTGGAGGTTATACAATAAGCTCAGGCATTGGTAAACATAAATATATCGAGATTTTCACAATAAATCCTCAAATTTCGGGAAGAAAAGACAAAAGTAGAAATTTTTTTAAATTCCAAGTTCACCCACCTCACTCCGCCTCTGGATCTCCATGGACAGGGCACTAGACAAGCTGCAAGAAGCTACGCTATTCCTACAACCCCCTTCTCCAAAACTATAGCTACTGGCCGTCGAGCTACCCAAGCCCATCTCCGAACCACTACTAGATTCTTCTACATCGCTCCTATGAACATCAACCACCACTGTCTTGGTCTTTTGAGGACCCTGCAAGACCTCTTCCCTGTGCCTTCCCAAAGTGCCGTAGTCGTTCTCAATTACCTGACAGTCTCCACTTCCATTATTACTGATGATCGTCGCATTTTCTGTCAGGTTTATTATAGTCGGTTTGAAGTAAGGCTCCTCTAACTCATCCCATTCGATGTTATTCCATTGGGAAGTGCATTTAAGACGGCTTTCCAGGTCGAAATTCTCTTCTTTAACTATGGACAGTCGTTTGGAGTCTGACCACGAAGGACTCTGGTCTCCAGTGACCGAACTGGCAGAACTGTTGTAACCGCTGGATTCCCCAGGGAACAGTTCGGAGCCCGCTCCTTTTCGTATCAAGAGATCCAGTTGCTTGGACATCTTCATGAGGTTGACAGCTTCGCTGAATTGTATGTTGCTGAAGTCCACGTTATTGCACATTAGGATTTGGTCTCCAGGTCTTAATCCAGCCTCTCTGGAGATGCCTCCTTCTTTGGTGAATTGGACAAAGATCCCTGGTTTCCACTCTGGTCCTTTACAGATGCTGAAAGCAAAAAAGCTTAGTCCTTCTGGATTTTCAACACATTCTTGGCTTTATGGTAGTTTAACTCACCCACAACCAAGCTTGGATCTTGGAGATACTGAAATGGTCACCCTAACATCATGGATCTTCTCCAGAAATGGTGATGAACTCATGGAATTGGTGTCTGTTATAATTTGCCAACTTAGCACATCAGATTTTTTCCTGTTTGAAAAAAATGTCGTGAATGATTTGGTGAGGGTTGAATGAGGTCTACTTACTCTTTCACTGGTATCATACCAACTCCTGGAAAAAAAGAGTTAGTTAGTTTCAGATTGAAAAAGAATGTTCTACATTTCTCGATGATTTAATTCAAGGAAAATCGAATTAGTCTTGCAGCATAAATCGAGGTTAATTGTTGGTACAGTGCAAATTCCTCCGAGTAAAGGAGGTTATGCATATCCAACACTTTCGACAGTTTAGCATCTTCGGATGGTGTCAATGAATCCTCATCGAAAGATCGTCGACCTGTCTGTTCATTCGATAGGAAAAAGCTGGCGTTGCATTGCGATTCTTTATGCTCTGGTGGATCAAACGCAATTTTGCGATGGAACAACCGGTAGTGGTTACAGAAGACGATCGCTTTGTTGAGGAACTCGAGGAGTAAATTGTTAAAGAGTTGAAGAAAAGGTACTTTATATAGTCGAGGCTTTTTTAATTTCACTATTGATACTAGCAAGGTAAGAGGGCTTTTACTGTCGAATGGAGGAGGAGTTACCTCCTTGAGCCAGTAAAACCCGTTACCTTGCGTGTATTGTTTTACATTTTATTTGTTTCCCATTTGTAAAAAGGTTAGATAAATTCCAAAAAAATCTCAATAATTTGTCGCAAATGTCGTGAGCTATGGAAGCGTTGCCATGAACATGTCTGTTTATTTTTCTTTACATTTGTTTTGGCAAAAGCGAAAATAAATGTACCAAAAGAAATTATTGAGGCAGCCTGCAGTGTAGCATCAAGTTTATTACCTGGAAAATCAGCTTCAAGGTACGAGCGAGAATACGACGACTTCAAAAACGGGCAAAACAAAAATAGTGTGATTGGGGTAACTGAAGATGTTTTGTTGGTCTACTTGAATCAACTATCAGCTAGATTCAGCCCTAATACTTTGTGGGCAAAATGGTCTTTTATGAAAAGCTGTTTGGAAATGAAAGAAAATGCCCCTGTTCGCAGGTTTGTTTTCCTTAAAAAATTTATTGAAAAATATGACGTTTAGTTGTCATTTGCAGATTTCAAAAGGTAATAGCGTTTCTGAAACGAAAAAATGAGCGTTATACGCCAAAAAAGGCCAAGGTATTGAGTAGAGAAGAGGCTGAACAATTTCTTTTACATGCTCCTGATGACCAGTGGTTGCTGGCGAAAATTGTAACAATATTTGGGATTTTTGGATGTTGTCGGTGTGACGAAATTCTCTCCTTAAACATGAATGATGTAAAAGATATGGAAAAATACGTTGTTGTGACATTGCGGCAAACAAAAAATTTAACAACAAGAAGATTCACCATAACCGATAATGGCTGCAGCTTCAAGCCCTGCATGTTATACAGAAAATATGTAAATCTTCGGCCTCCTGGAACAGAAAGCCTAAGATTTTTTTTGACACACCGACAAGGAAAGTGCATTTCCCTTAATGCTGGCCAGCACACTATTGGTGGTGTCCCAAAGCAAATAGCGAAATATTTAGGTTTAAAAGACCCAGAATTATACACCGGCCACTCTTTTCGCAGAACTGGAGCCACTATGGTTGGGGATTCGGGTGGAGATATTTTAGCACTAAAGCGTGCAGGAGGGTGGAAGAGTATCGAAATTGCGATGAGTTATGTCGATGATTCGGTCAACAAAAAAATCGAAATGTCTAGCAAATTATTTGGTAGTAAGGAGAGTACAAATGTTCTGCAGTCCTCGAGTTGAGCAGTTTCTGAGTCAACAGATGGTTCATCATCATCAGTATCAACTCTTTCATCATCAAAAATCTGTGTTACTGGAAATAACAATTGTACCATGATTTTCAACATATATGACGATAAAACAAAGTTTTCTAATGTAAATAATACTACTAACTTGTAAAAATTTTGCAAGTTAACTGTCAGTTTTACAAGTTAGTGACTTGATAAAATAAACTTTCTTGATTAATATTGTGTTTTTGGAAACTAACGTTTAAAAATGGGAAACAAATAAAATATTTTTCGGTTTGGAAAATGTGAAAGGAAGGATTATCGGCTGTCACTTGCAGAAAGATTGATTCTTTTTTTATCGACTGTAGCAGCGGGTTGCAGGAAAAATAGGAATTTTTTGGGCAGGTTTTTGGTCTAGTCTCTTTCATTGAAAAAAGTTTTTATGACAAAGCATGGAAAAATTGTTCAAATTTTGAAAATATGGTTGGGATATTAGATAGTAGGTTTCGTGTCTCTGTTCATAACGATAGTACTAAAATAATGGTGTTCTACAAGGATCAGTTCAAGCTCCCTTCCTCAAGTTGATAGGTGATTTCTTTGCTCTCCGAAGATTTTGAAGAACTGTTCTTTTGGGAAACGATCGAGTCTTAACCGAATTTCGTTTTTTCATTCGGAAAATGATTAAAAATTGAATGTCCTTCGTGGAAAAATAATTGCTGATATAATCTTCGAGTAACGAGAATTTTTTCAAATTGTTCTTGAAGGAAATAAAGAAACTAAATGAGTCATCCTCTCTCGGACCACCCAAACCAACAATCGCAAATCAAGACGAGCAACACCTGTTGCTCTTCCACGAAGAAGAAGTCTTCGGAAAAAACGCCAAGTAAGCGGCAAGTAGACCGAAAGAAAGGGAAGCGGATTCTTCACATCATCAATTACCTCGTCGAGTCGAGGCTTAAGCATCTAGCGCGCAACGAGCTGCAGACATACTCACTTCTCACTTTCAAGGTCAGGTGCGTGTGGTTCGATATGAACTGGAGGACCTCTTTGTGGACCGCATCCTCCACCGTGAAGCCGTTCACTCTGATGATCTGATCTCCGACCTGAAAGCGAAAATTGGGTTGAAATTTATACAGAAGTAAATTTGAGAAGAGAGCTAAAATAATACAATAAATGTTGAAACAAAAAGTAGCTAAGCTGAGGTAAAAAAAGAACAGGGTATCATAACATTCTTCGTATGATACTATAGAATCATACGATACTATCATCACTAGTATCATACGATACTATACAACCAGGGGAAAGAACCTCAGCCGAAAAAACCTGTCTTCCCGTGAAAAAATAACATAAAATATTAAATATCAGGAAAATCTTGAAAGACATCAGTGTGATCATCTTCATGTTATCCGTCGATGGGCTCGAATAAACAGATTCTTCCCAAAACGACTCGCAATTCTTAATCTGAAATGAAAAAAGACGAAAGCAGAAAAGAAACCGATTATTCAGAATAAATCAAATGCATTTTAGAAATGCATTTGGTACTTTAAAAAAACATCAACATTCAGATTTCTTGGCCAAATAAGTTGGGAGGTTTATGAATATTTATGACAGAAATGTCACAAAATTTGAAAGAAATGAAAAAGCTCCATCAATTTCCCCTTTCCGAATCTGTTGAAATTCACGAAACTGATAATTTTTTAACATAACAAGCTAAACTTATAAAAATTCAATTAATACCTAACTTTCAACTGTCCTCTTTCACGAGGATTTTTTTCTGTTGCCGTGTGGGTTTCTTGCAGAAGAATCACTTCGATACCATGTTCATCAGCTAATTTGGAGACGTAATCACACTTGTCCTCCGAAATTCCTTCGATATTCAAATTCAAAATCCACAAATTCTCGCTCTCTGGTCGTGAGGGTTTTTCAAACCGGATACGACCTTCCAGGTGATGATTTTTCGGCACTTCAGATGTTTGAAGACCGCTACGGGACCCCAATGAAAGGCAATCATCTCCCATAGATACCCCTAACATTTTATAACACAAGAAAACAGAATATTTTTCAGGACCAAAAACTAAGACATATTCCGAGAATTGTCATTCTGACAATTGATGACTTGTGTTTAGGTTTCATCCCCTGGTGCCATAACCTGATGTTGACCTCGAAAAGGAGGTGTTAGTCTTCCTTTTGAAATCGTGTTGAGCTCGGTGAAAAATCGAGAATTCCGTTACAGGTTAGAGCGCAGAATGTTAACGTCTTGTCATTGTCCAAAGGTGAATCTGCTTGTGTACAAGAAACGTGAGTGGGAAAGTACATTCTTGAGAATTCCAAGGTGGATAGCGGACGTGCAGGTTTTAATTTGCCGGTAATAGGTACCTAGGAATCGGCTGATTTCAGCACTCCCTAAGATTATCGCGTTTATACAGGGTGTACCAAGTTCGACGGCCTTTTAGGCGTTTTTGGAGAACTGGGCCTGTTTAAAATCTGAAAATTAGGATTATATTATCCGAACTAAAATATTCTTGGA
This sequence comes from Hippodamia convergens, assembly GCA_038502775.1. Classification (NCBI taxonomy): domain Eukaryota; kingdom Metazoa; phylum Arthropoda; class Insecta; order Coleoptera; family Coccinellidae; genus Hippodamia; species Hippodamia convergens. Next base: position 30,567,340 of record CM076614.1, read on the forward strand.
GCCTCACAATTTTCAGTTATACAGGAGGTGAAAAAAAAAATTTCAAAAATTTTTTTCTGTTTTTTGTTTTCGAATTTGATAGAGTATGCAATTCTGAATACATTCGTACTCAAATAGTTGGATTCGTCGAAATACTTTCCAAAATATCGAGAAAAACCTGAAGAAAACAGGGAGATAAGTGTATTCGGTATCATGTTTGTTATTCCTAACCTAGCTATCGTAAACACAAACTGTTTTCACATTTTTGAAGGCGAAGACTGTGGAAATATTGTACAATTTCAGAATTTAGAATAACCCTTCACAAGATATTCTAAATGTTGGTTCAAAAATTGGAATCAAAATTGGCTCATAACTTTCGTTTTTCAAATTAGAACTCTATTTTTTTATGATTGCGTTGGATTCTGCGAAGAAAAATGATGATAATGTTCCAACATGTTGATGCTCCTAAAATTAGTAATTCTTGAGTTATTTAGGATTTTCTGTTTCTATTCATGAAATCTGTTTTACATCAACAGTGATAAATGAATTCGGAAAAGGGGAAGTCACTAGTGAGTTATTTGAGTAATTTATCTTCTATGATATGTTGATATGAAACAGATTCTATGAATTTTGCGGTACGTACGACTTGAAATCAGGAAATCCTGAATGACTGAAGAATTTTAGGAGCATAACATGTTGGAACATTATCATCATTTTTCTTCGCACAATCCACCGCAATCATAAAAAATAAGGTTCTAATTTGAAAAACGAAAGTTATGGGTCAATTTTGATCCCAATTTTTGAACCAACATTTGGAACACCCTGTGACGGTTTTTCAAAATTCTGAAAATGTACAATATTTCCACATTCTTCGCCTTCAGAAATGTGAAAACGGTTTGTGCTTACGATATCTAGGTTAGGAAAAACAAACATAATACCGAATACACTTATCTCACTTTTTTCTTCAGTTTTTTCTCGATATTTTGGAAAGCATTTTGACGAATGACACGATTTGAGTACGATTGTATTCAGAATTGCATACTCTATCAAATTCGAAAACAAAATTTTTGAAAATTTTTTTTTCACTTCCTGTATAACTGAAAGTGGCCAGGCTCCAAAAATATTTTAGATCGGCCAATAATGTCTAACAATAATATAATCCCAATTTTCAGACTTCAAATAGGTCCAGTTCTCCAGAAACGCCTGATAGGCCGTCGAACTTGGTACACCCCGTATATTAACTGACGAAGATTGCAAAGAACAGAAAAGGAATTTTGAATCGTGAATAATTAAAATTTGAAGAAAAAATCTTTTCTAAAGTAAATATTTTCTGCAAATTGCAAATTTTCAAATTTTACAACAAACCAGCTGTTCGAAGAGATAAGGTCTTTTGGACTGCAGCATTATTGACGCCATCTTGTGTAACCTCTTACGGTCGCCGGCAAAGATTACAGCGTTGCAGAGAAAGGCAACATTGGAATGTGTATTATGTATAAGAAGCCTTAAATCGACTTTTCATTCGTTCCACAAAAAAAAAGGCTAGGGGTCTTAATACATCCAATTGCTCGTGGTGGGATGATTCTTTCCTTTTACTTTTTCTTGGCAACAGTTTCAAGTAGCAGTTGTACTTTGATCGATAGAAGAATCGCCCTGTAGACGAAACAAACGCTGTTTCGGTAACGGTCGATGGAACTTGATAATTTTTTTTGCGACGTTATTTTCATGCCCATTCAGACGTTTTCTGGTAGACGTGGAACCTGATTCGGCCACGTACCATTAAATTCTCCATCGGATATTTATGGTTTCTGATAAATTACATTCCGTTGTGCGATTTTAATGATCGCAGATACTGGTTTATTGCAAAATTGGACTCAGATATCGGGTGTGATTCATTCCTCTCGTTCATTTTCTAGGAAAACTAATTCTGTTAGTTACACAACCAGAAAATATGGGTTTTCCTGAAAAAATATCGATTATATCTACATTTTTCTGAGAATCAGACATAGATATATTAATTGGTCTACTTCCTCTCTATCCAATGAATTCTTTCTTTAGGAATCTTTCTGGAAATTTGCATCGCAATCGTCAACAAGCAATCGATTAGTGGCGCTAAAGATAAACGAAAGTGATTTCACTTTCACGACGACAATCAAATCAACATAATAATTGAAGATTATAATGTTTAATCGAGTGATTGAACCAGCCAAGATATTACCGGATCTCTGAAAGGTTCGAATGAAAACAAACGCTGCTTTTCTAGGCCAAGTTAGAGAACAGACAACAGAAATTGTAACATTTTTTGAACGTTAACTCCTTCTATTCATGGGCTCGCAGATTTTTCATCATGAGGTCTGGAGATAGATGGGTTTCTGCCTTATTTGGTCTGAAGATTTCCGAATAAGGCCGAAACCGGTCTATCTCCTCTCTTAGTTTTCGGTATGGCAAAGAATTTTTTGTTTTTCATTTTTTCGTTTTCCTAAAAAAATAGTGGAAGATCGCCCAAAAGGGGTAGAAGCTCAGATTTATTGCAAAACTCCAGACGTAACAATAATGAATCACACCAGTTCTTTCCTCAACAACCACTTGATAAAAACAATGGCGACGATGAAAGTTGCACAGTTGGAAATCAATCTAAGCGTGTACAAACTGAAATATTTCAAGAATCTCGACTTAGGTTCTTCTATGGTCTTCACCGCCCAATGCATCTGGTTATTAACCTCAGAATCGTGTTCCTCCACGTCTGTATGACCTACCACCATGCTGCTTTTTCCGAACTTATCCTTGAACTCTTGGTACGCCATTTTGAAGAGGGTGACTTTGGCTACAGGAGTGACGGTTACGTACATGATGTCGCTAAAAAAACAGAAGATTACGAAGAGAATTAACATCTTATAGCTTCTCTTTATTACTCCACAGAATCCCAGGTAGTAGTGTAGCGTCAAGATTGGGACAAAAGCGAAATAAACGTAGTCCATTAAGATCAGACAAAGGGTCAGAATTATGTCCCAGCACAGAGTGATGGCTAAGAACACGAAGGTACTTATTCTGGTGCAACGGGGAGAACACATCGTTTAACATGATGACGTTTGTCGTATGACACAACGTCAGTTGAACCAAAGAGCACGACTGGAGATACATAGAAAGATGTTGAACTCAGGGTCAAAGATTATAGAGTATAAAGATGGGAAACGAAAGCGACTACAGTGATGTTAGCGACATCTGTTTTTCAAAAGTAATCGGTCTACGGTTAAAATATTTAATTAGAGTCCAGTTGGCATAGATTATATAGAGATTATTAGTAGGCTGTTGTCAATTTTGAAAGAAATACTCGAATAAATATTATTGCTGAATGATGATTGTATTTTCTCGCGTATTTTCCACTGAAATAACTCGAAATCTACAAGAGTAGCACCTAGCTCACTCCATAATCTTGGTTTGTGTGTTTTTCTGTTATAAATTTTGTATTAGAAATTAATTGCAGAAATAATAACAAGAATAATCTTGAATGTGCATTCTTTTCATTGCCAAAGAGAATGGAAATGTAAGTTTTGAAAGTCGTATCATGTAACTGTCTTGTTCATAGCTTTTTATTTTCAGTGTGGTCAAATGGATAGAGGTTTTGGGGGAAAAATATATTGTTCTGGATAATTTGTTTGGGAACCGAATTTTCTTCGGTCTCATTCATTAGATCAGAAAGTTCAACTCATAGAAGCAATGGTGGTCAGAAGAACGACTTATAGTTTTGGTGGATTTCTTGACGACCCTTCCAGCAGTTCGACTCATCTACTAGACCCTCTAGTCTCATTGAGGTTAAAATACACTGGGTAAGATATGTATGAATCGGGTCAAGAACAACTGTTTGACTTATCGATGTTAGATTTATCGAGAGTTCACTGTATCAATAAGTTCTTGAAATTGTTACAATAATTCTCTTATATGTGAACAAATTTTTGAAATGTTCTGAATTTCATAATTATTGTATTGTAGTTGATTTTACACAATCATTTTAAATAAAAATATAAAGAATCCAAAACGTATTTCATTTGATTCAAAACAATGTGTAGATGGAAAATATAATCCTGATCAAAAAACGGAGCTCTGCTTTTGTTTTGTCGATCAGTAATAAATATATATTTGTGAAGGACTACTGTCTTCAATTGCTTAGAATTCAGAAAAGGTTAGCCTACTGGGAATCCTAAAATGCAAAATAAGAACGCAATTTGAATTTCGCGCAAAGCCTGCCGAAAAATGTGATAAAGTAGTAACCTGTACTATACTAGTTGAGACAACAACCGCTTGGGGTTTAAAAAAGTTTTTTTTCATCATAGAACGTCAGTGTCCGATCTATTTTACTTTGTTATTCAATTCTTTTCCGATACTTTCCTACGTTCAAGAAAATAGAATTCCAAGACTGAAATCCCGTAAACCTATTTGGTCGAATAACTTTCTGAATTCGAACTTCAGCTACAACGAAATCTGGAAATCCGAATGGGATGTATGTTCTTTATCTAATAAAGATCTAATATCTGACCCATCGAATAAAGTTCCTGGTTTTAACCTTCCCAGGAGAATATGGTCCCTTCTTAATCGAATAAGAACAGGTCATGGTCGTACCAATAGCATGCTTTTCAAGTCGAATTCGGTTGATAGTCCTAATTGTGAATGTGGTGAATCAGAGGAAACAGTTGAACACCTAATTAATAATTGTTCGATTTATAAATTCCAAGATGGCATTAGAGCCATACACAATATATCAAACTCATTTCTGCAATGGGTTGAAAATTTCAGATCAATTTGATGAAGTATAAATTGAATTCTCTTGCTGTTCTGGCTTTTTTTATTTTCAGGTTGGAGTTTGTGTTTGGAAATCCTTCCTCCAAAGAGCCGTCCCGCTGATCGTGATGTCCTTCTATATAGAATATTCAGATACAACAATTTTATTTTATATTTTTAACGGGGAGACAGGTTTTTTCGGCTGAGGTTTTTTTCCCCTGGCTGTATAGTATCGCATGATACTGGTGATGATAGTATCGTATGATACTATAGTATCATACGAAGAATGTTGTGGTACCCCGTTCCTTTTTTTACCTCAGCTTAGGTTCTTTTTGTTTCAACATTTATTATATTATTTTAGCTCTCTTATTCAAAAGAATATATATATATATATCTGTGGTTGAACTCACCTTCAGTCCTTGCCTGTGTGCTTCAGAAGACGGTTCAACGTATGACACGAAGAATCCAGTGCCGTGTTCTCTGCCACCTCGTAGGCTGAAGCCTAGGCTAGGTCCGTGCCTGCAGGTGAAACTGGGTGGGGGTAAGGTGCCATGGCTTGGTCGGACCAGCCTTATGGTCCTGACCCTGTTGGAACGGCTGCCGCAGCTTTCTGAAGAGGTCTCGAGGCTCATATTGGAGGCTGCATACTGATGGCTAACGTAATCCACCACCATGGTACCAAGAGGTCTGGAAGAAAAAAATTTCGTGAAGACAGAGATGCAGAAATTATGTTCTTCGTGATTGACGATCTCGATCAATTTATTAGATCGAAGACTGAGGTGAAATCTATGGGAGAAACTGCTATTGATGGTCCAAATCAGTAGCCCCAGTCAGCTGTAGAGTTCTTGGGAGAACTCATGATAATAATAATAATATAATAATGTTTATTTTCTATAAACCAATCGAATTACAATCTTTATTCGTTTCTCATTTGTAAACGTCAGTTTCCAAAAACACAATATTAATCAAGAAAGTTTATTTTATCAAGTCACTAACTTGTAAAACTGACAGAACTTGCAAAATTTTTACAAGTTAGTAGTATAATTTACATTAGAAAATTTTTTTTCGTCGTCATATATGTTGAAAATCATGGTACAATTGTTATTTCCAGTAACGCAGATTTTTGATGATGAAAGAGTTGATACTGATAATGAACCATCTGTTGACTCAGAAACTGATGAACTCTATGACTGCAGAACATTTGTACTCTCCTTACTACCAAATAATTTGCTAGACATTTCGATTTTTTTATTGACCGAATCATCGACATAACTCATCGCAATTTCGGTGCTCTTCCACCCTCCTGCACGCTTTAGTGCTAAAATATCTCCACCTGAATCCGCAACCATAGTGGCTCCAGTTTTGCGAAAAGAGTAGCCGGTGTATAACTCTGGGTCTTTTAAACCTAAATATTTCGCTATTTGCTTTGGGACACCACCAATAGTGTGCTGGCCAGCATTAAGGGAAATGCACTTTCCATGTCGGTATGTCGAAAAAAATCTTAGGCTTTATGTTCCAGGAGGCCGAAGATTTACATATTTTCTGTATAACATGCAGGGCTTGAAGCTGCAGCCATCATCGGTTATGGTGAATCTTCTTGTTGTTAAGTTTTTTGTTTGCCGCAATGTCACAATAACGTATTTTTCCATATCTTCTACATCATTCTTGTTTAAGGAGAAAATTTCGTCACATCGACAACATCCAAAAATCCCAAATATTATTACAATTTTCGCCAGCAACCACTGGTCAACAGGAGCATGTAAAAAAAATTGTTCAGCCTCTTCTTTAGTTAATACCTTGGCCATTTTTGGCGTATAACGCTCATTTTTTCGTTTCAGAAACGCTATTACCTTTTGTAATCTGCAAATGACAACTAAACGTCATATTTTTCAATAAATTTTTTAAGGAAAACAAACCTGCGAACAGGGGCATTTTCTTTCATTTCCAAGCAGCTTTTCAGCATAGACCATTTTGCCCATAAAGTATTAGGGCTGAATCTAGCTGATAGTTGATTCAAGTAGACCAACAAAACATCTTCAGTTACCCCAATCACACTATTTTTGTTTTGCCACTTTTTGAAGTCGTGGTATTCTCGCTCGTACCTTGAAGCTGATTTTGCAGGTAATAAACTTGATGCTACACTGCTGGCTGCCTCAATAATTTCTTTTGGTACATTCATTTTCGCTTTTGCCAAAACAAATGTAAAGAAAAATAAGCAGACATGTTCATGGCAACGCTTCCATAGCTTACGACATTTGCGACAAATTATTGAGATTTTTTTGGAATTTATCCAACCTTTTTACAAATGAGAAACAAATAAAATATAAAACAATACACTCAAGGTAACGGGTTTTACTGGCTCAAGGAGGTTATATCCTCCATTCGCCAGTAAAAACCCTCTTACCTTGCTAGTAATGTTTTATACTATTTTGCACAGTGAATCTATAGGACTTCCTGATACTACAGTCTCAATTACAGCTCTGGGTAGGCAGTAATTTTCTAGAAAAAAAATAAATGAAACTCATAAATATACTCCATTTACCTCGGATACGGTTCTGATATAGTCTTATATATAGTCTATATAGTTTTGTTTAACAAGGTTGGGTTAAGTTAGGTTAGGTTAGGTTCATTTTCCCTACCTCAAGATCACAAAAAAAAATACAAAAAAATCCAAAAAAAAATACAAGTGGGCAGTAAACTTTATAATTATCGAAACCTCCATTGATGGTCCAAATGAGTTGCCCCAGACAGCTGTAAAGTTCTTGGGAGATCTCAGGAGTCGAAAAACAAAAAAAAAAACAAGGATGAAGATCAGTGACGACTCGTGGGAGGGTAAAAAGGGAAACATTCTGCTTCTCTTGGTACACGAAACTTACCATTGATGGCCCAAATCAGTTGCCCCAGAAAACAGTAAATTTCTTGGGAGAACTCAGGAGTCGAAGAGTGAAGAAAAACGGGGATCAAGAGCAGTGGCGACTCGTGGGAGGGTAGAAGGAAACATTTTCATTCTCTTTGTACTCGAAACTACCATTGATGGTCCAAATTAGTTGCCACAGACAGCTGTAAAGTTCTTGGGAGAACTCAGGAGTCAAGGAGAGAAGAAGGGGGAAAGAGAAACATTTAGCTTGTAGATTCAGTAGGCCTGAATCTTCCCTCGAAATTCTCGCAATATTCTCCAAATTAATCCGATTCAATTATCGAAACAAGATCGAGCAACGATCCCACAGTGAGAACAAAGAAAAATTAATATACCTCAATGCAATGTCGAGCACCCGACATTACCATCCTAATTACTCTCCTATTCACATTGGCGTAACCAGAATTGAATGCGTCGTTTGCACAATTTCTTTTTCGCGAACAAGACCATCATTTGGACGACCCGTTTGTTTCACATTAGATACTTTTACTCTCGATTAAGGCTTAGGATGTGTTGTTTTGTCCATCGAGGTTTTTCAGGTGAAAGTCAATTTAAATGACAGTTTTGGATGAGGTAGTCTATTTTTGTTTGGCTTATTGATGTTACTCTACTTCTACTGGTTTGAGGGTATGCAATGAGGAAAACTCTCCATTTTGCTTTTCAAATGGAATTCAGATTTCAGGCTTAATTTTTTTAATAGGTGGCCAATTTTCAAATTGATTTGATGGGGATGTTTGCTTGATCAAATTCATGTCGCGAAATTTGAATAATTTCTAGTTGAATATTTTCTGGTCTTATATTTTTTCTGTTTTCAGATTTCATGCAGACATAGGAGCTAACGTCATCTGGTTGTCGTTGAAATGGAATTTGAAGAAGTCTCACTCTATTTTGTCAAAGAGAGTCTCAATTGTTCGAGTTGTGGACAGAGGCAACACTCACACCTCACGGGTAAATATTTTTTTTGCCAGGTTTTTCGCGATTTTTTGCTCTTTATCAATAGGAGAATAAGTAGTAAGAACGTGCATTATGTACTTTAATGGTTCACTGAAATTTTAATGATAGATTAAACAGGCTTCAGCCGATGGGATATTCTGATCGATGGATGAATAAAATTTGATGAACCATTATTTATAATGGACTTTCTTGCTACTGTTACTCATGGGTGCCCACAGAATTCTTTCTCGGGGTGGGGGGTAAATAAAAATTTGATGAGTAGCGATTTTTCGAGTTTTAAAATTCTAAACGGCGATTTTTCGAGTTTGACCTTGACCTACTTTTCAAGGTCAAGTCCCAATTTTTCAGAATGACCTTTCCGGAAATGGAGCGTGACCTTGAAAATATAGGTCAAGGTCAAACCCGATTATTCGAGTTTTAAAATTCCAAACTGCGATTTTTCGAGTTTTCAAGGTCAAGTCCCAATTTTCAGGATGACCTTGACCTACTTTACAAAAATGGAGCGTGACCTTGAAAATATAGGTCAAGGTCGAACCCGATTATTCGAGTTTTAAAATTCTTAACTGCCATTTTTCGAGTTTTCAAGGTCAAGTCCCAATTTTCAGGATGACCTTGACCTACTTTCCAGAAAAAATGGAGCGTGACCTTGCAAATATAGGTCAAGGTCAAAGTCGAAAAATCACAGTTAAGAATTTCAAAACTCGAAAAATCGGGTTTCACCTTGACCACTATTCTCAAGGTCATTCGAAAATTTTAGACTTGACCTTGAAAAGTAGGTCAAGGTCAAAGTCGAGAAAGTACCATTTTTGGACATGAAAAATTCAAAAATTTTCACTTTTGGACGTGCGCTTTTCGGACTAAGATCTGGAAAAACTTTTTGAGGTGGTGTTTATAAAAATTAAACAAATTTTTTTTGATAACATTTTTATTAGCTTCAAAAAACGGTTTTTTGAAATCTTTTTTTATTTGAACGTGAAAGAGAGTTAATTAAAATCAATAAAAAACTTCCCAAACTATGCCGAGCAGTGTAACCTGTTCTTTCGAGCATTTCGGCCGTCGTCGTGGATTAGTTCTCGACGTTTCGCCAGTTCGAGTGTCTAGCATCTTCAGGAGTTATATTTCAGGAGATGTGAGGAATTGAACTCTCTTTCACGTTCAAATGAAAAGATTTCAAAAAACCGTTTGTTTGAAGTTAATAAAAATGTTATCAAAAAAATGCTCGTCGAGTACTTTTTTTTTCAAGAACCTTGACAATTTTCTTTTACATCTTGAGATAACGTTACAACAAGATGCAAAGCTTCGATCTATATGATCTGTCATTCGACAAAAAAGTTTGTATTGTAGTTTCTTCAGGCAGACTGCTCCAAAAAAAAATAAAAAAAAGGTTCCGAAACACTTTTTTTCCGTAATTTTTGATCCGGCCTCTGATCGGTTTCTCTGCAAGCTCACGTACTAGTTTCGCCATGAAAACTCCGTTTTCTCCGCAGAATCTAGAATAGACGATTCTCCGAAATCACTTTCTCGCAAATGCGCTAATTAAATTTTCCTCGTTTGCCATTACAATTACCGACCTGTCTCGGCGAGATTGATACAGAAATCCTTGAACTTGCCTCCGATTGGGAAGTCGGCAAAAATGGAAGATAGTAGGTCGAAGAGATTCGAACACGTCAAAGAAAGTTGCAGCAGGTGGCTCGGAGGTATCTCTGCCGAAATAGTTTTTCACGTGAAATATGTTCGTTAAAAAAGCGATTTTCTCCATTTTCCAATAAAGGAAAGCAACAATCTCAATTTACCACAAACTAAATATACAGGGCGAGCCTTTGACTTGAACGTTCATTCCAACAGAAGATACTCGAAGTCAGAAAAAACACTTTTTTATTCAAAAAGGCTATATATTTTTCTATAGGCTCAATCAGAAAAAATGAGGAAGTATTTGTACCACTCAAAGACTCATCCTGTATATGTATAAAGTAAAGAATACAAATAAAAAAAAATAAAAATCTCCAACGAGGAAAAAACAGAAAATGGAGAAACTAAAATTCGTTGAGAATCAAGTTAACTAGAAGTGAATAAGTTCTATTTCATGCATAAATGAACTATAATATCAGCTTGTAAATATCGGTATTTCCTATTAGATAATCTCGAATGTCAATAATTGTTTCACAGTTGGCCATTTCGCAACCGTTTTTTGCGTATCGTTGTGTCGTCCAGAAAAGTTTCTTCGCCGACTGGATTAAAGCCGTAAAACCGATTAAAGACCATCCTTTTCAATTTTAACCGTCCGTAATAATGCTATGGTTTTTCGAACAATGAAAGATCGATGCAAGTCGATTGTATAAGGTTTTACGACGATTTTTTTATGTCGTTTGGATTTTAATGGCGCCGTATTCACGATAGGGAAATTATTTACGAGTTTGAACTGACATATTGCGACTGCGAAATTAAAATTTCATCTGAAACACCGGTCGATGAAATTGCGAAAATTCAGAAAAAAAATTGTAGGATGATCGAACTATTTGGAAACGAGATTCACTCGGAAGTGCCCAAAAACAAAGAGATAGTTGAAGAATCCGTCTTAAATATACAGGGTGCCACATTTAATTATCTCAAAAACTATGTACAGGTTGGGCATATTTCGATGTTTTAGCACTACAACTTTTGAACCAGGGAGATAGACAAAATCTGATACCCCATTCCCGATCTCTTTTTCGGAGAAACTGACAAGAGTAGTATTCATTTTTGGCTACCTTCTTTTGTTTTAGAGTTATAAGCGAAAATTGGAAAAATGGTGATATCGGAAAAAATTTATATCTCCGCCAATACTGATGATAGAGCTCTGAAATTAAAACATTATACAGGCACTTTTCTACATAGAATCCAGTGGCATGCTCGCCTTTTTTGCATCATTTTTAATTACGAAGCTATGACACAAAGTAATGTTTTTTTGAAGAGGAACATTAGATTTCTTTGCCATTATCTGAAAGCTTAATTTTTTCTGATTTCAAAAATATATAACATCGTATGGTTCGTATCAATAAATCAAAATAAGTATAGAAATTGCACAAGAACCTATATTCATTTGAGTCTCAATACTTTATATCGTTTCAATTGTCGATACGCACAGAAAAATTCAGTATCGTATAATTAATACAATTTCCTTCTAGTAGTCTTTTCATTTCTCCGCTCTTGTTATGGGAAGCTACTTTTTTCTGTACTCATCAACAGTCGAAACCATAGAAAGTATTGAGACTCACATGAAAAAAGGTTTTTGACCAATTTCTTTACTAATATTGATACAAATCTTACGATGATATATATTTTTAAAATCAGAAAAAATGAAGCTTTCAGAAAATGCCACAGAAATATAGTGTTTCCATTCAAAAAAAAACTTTGGGTCATAGCTTCGTAATCAAAAATGGTTCCAAAAAGACGAGCATGCCTCTGGATTCTACGTAAAAAAGTGCCTGTAGAATGTTTTGATTTTAGAGCTCTATCATCAGTATTAGCGGAGATATAAATTTTTTTCTATATCGCCATTTTTCCAATTTTTGCTTATAACTCGAAAACAAAAGAAGGTAGCCAAAAATGAATACAACTCTTATTAGTTTTTCCGAAAAAGAGACCGAGAATGGGGTATCAGATTTTGTCTATCTCGTCTGGTTCAAAAGTTGTATTGCTAAAACTGTACAGGGTGGGCAAAATTGATGGTACCTGAACTACAACTTTCTAACCGAAAGAGATAGAGGAAAATGAATGGCACAATGTTGAAATGGAAGCAGTGTACAGACACTTTTTTCAGAGCAATCCAGCAGCGTAGCATGTTTTCGCAAGGGGTTTCCTTGCTGAGCTATAGTTGACATAAATTTAATTTTTTTCCTCTTGTAGTACGCCAATGGATCACTAAAAAAAGGGTCTGTATAATGCTTCCATTTCAACATCCTAGCACAAATAGGAAGTTGTAGTTCAGATATCACCAATTCGGCCACTTCAGAAAAAATGTTCCAAATAAAAATTGTTAGGTATCATCAAGAGACAGGAAATGAACATTTTTGAGTCAACCATGACCTTGACTCAAGGTTATGTCAAGGTGAACTTCATAACACAAAAGTAGTAACTTTTATTCGAAACTTTTTTCATGACATCGTAAGAATAATGGTCTCACTCTGTAACAGGAATCCTGTCGACCAGAATTATTTTTTCCTATGAAAATTACGTACAAATATTTTCAATTTCTCGTAAAAGCGACGAAAAGAGAGAGCGTAGATATAAAAAACAAACTCGTATTCTCCTCTAATCAAAATTCTCCCAATATGTTAAAAAAATCGAAGCAACTTCCGATATTCAAATAATTTCCTGATTAATTGCAAAACCTCGCATTTCCTAAAATCACACCCATTAATGAATTTCATCAAAAATACACAAACAAGAGACGCGTCTCTTTTCCCGCATAAATAATATATCAAATTATACACATATAATCGCTTTCACTAAGATAACTTTTACTGGTGGCCTAAAATCAAATATCATTTCGTCTCTGATGACGGTTTGTATACCGTTAGCCCATCAAATACCTCATGGATGATGATTAGAGATGCAGAGAGAAGAACCAAACTTACGGGATTGTTTGTAAGTCGCAGATCTCCAGATAGAATGGGATTGTTCGACATGAGAAAACGAGAATAATGGATTATGTTACCCAAGCACTTATGGAAATAATGAAAGTATTTATTCGGGTAATGTATTCAATCATCGTCTAATTAGATTTGTAATCGCGGTCTTTTTTTTCAATAGAAGAGCTCGGTAATACCAGATATTTTTTCCTTCAATTCATCATAAAAACTCTATTTCCTTCCTAAAATAATTCGGTAGAAAGCAATCTTGAAAGAATCCTAAATTATCCGAAATCCCCTGATATGAGAATATTTATTTTCGTCGAAGAAGAACTGGTATTTCTTTTCGTTCAGCCTTGAGGTATGGTAGCTTTCACAAGAAATCATTATGTCCAATAATCGATGGCATTCTTGCAGTTACTGACCCATTATCGATTTACCCATCCAAGATGATTTTTTTCAACAATTTCGATGTCTAGTAATCTAATACTCGTCAAAAACTGGACTGACTTTCTAATCTTTGGAACAGAACACAAGAATGTCATGGCTTTTTTTTATAATTGGAAACAAAAAGAATGAAGATATGTTTACGATAATTATGGTGTCTTGCATCGCACATACAGTATAAACATTTCCACTCCTTTGTCAACATCAATAACCGGTATAAACAATGATGCAACAAACGTATGTTCCATACACAAGAGAAACGAAAGCGGGTATCGTTATTTCCGCGTTTTATTGTTATTTTACACAACCTGATTACCGGGATTTATAAAACAGCGTCCGTTCATCTTTTTCCATTAAAAATCTTCAGGAACATTCGAATAGTTATTTATGATAAAAGTGCAGAAGGCATTGACATTCTAACACGAGTTTTTGAATAAACGAGTGTTAAATCAGACTTCTGTACGAGTATCATACATTATTATCTCAATTTCGTTGAATTTTTTTCGAAATTTATGAAATATTGCCGTAAATATCGTGTAGTTATCTTTGCGTTGAGAAATATTGATTTTCAAAACTGTTTTCTCTCTCATAAATTTGACAAATAATGAATAAATCCGTGACAGGAGGTCAACATGTCAACAATAAATATTACCATGAAAATTGAGCTAGAATGACATGTTCTCGCACGATTTTGATCTACAGAATGAACAGATTTGATACAAAATTGGAAAAAAACTATTTCTGGAGTGGTAAATGGAAAAATATGACCGGAAAGTTGTTTGTGAAATTCAAAATGTGATGTTATTCGATCGAAATTTGGAAAAAAATTGGAAATTCTTCAAAATGACGATGAATTTTCAAATCAAATTTTTTTCTTAAATCTTCTCAAAAATTCAAAGCGATCTTCAGATTTCCCCTGAAAAATGCAGTTTATTAATGATTTACTGTCGTAATTAGTCAAATGAAGACTTTTATTTCAATTTGAGTTTAAAGGCTTCATGGACCATATAATTTTGTTGAATTTATTCAATTGTGTTGTCTTATTTTTTTTGGAAACTGTGGTTTACCTGTTAAAACTAATAAATAATTTCTGAAAGACTTTTTGAAGTAACCATACAATGAAAAATAAGACTGGAAAACTGTTCGTGAAATTCAAAATGTGATTTTATTCAATCGACAATTGGAAAAAAATAGGGAAATTCTTCAAAATGATGATGAATTTTCAAATCAGAATTTTTTTCTTAAATCCTCACAATAATTCAAAGCGATCTTTAAATTCCCCTAAAATTGCAGTTGCTCATTTAGGATTCACTGTCGTAATTAGTCAAATGAACACTTTTATTTCAATTTGAGTTAAAAGGCTTCATGGACCATATAATTTTGTTGAATTTATTCAATTGTGTAGTCTTATTTTTTTTTTTGGAAACTGTGGTTTAACTGTTGGAACCAATAATTTTTTTCTGAAAGACTTCTTGAAGTAACCATACGATAGAAAAATATGACCGGAAAACTGTTCGTGTAATTCAAGATGTGATTTTATTCAATCGACAATTGGAAAAAAATAGAGAAATTCTTCAAAATTATGAAAATTTTCAAATCGAAATTTTTTCTTAAATCTCCTCAATCATTCAAAGCGATCTGTAAATTCCCTCGAAAAATGCAGTAGCCTATTTGTGATTTACTGTCGTGATTAGTCAAATGAAGACTTAAAGTTAAGTTAAAAGGCTTCATGGACCATATAATTTTGTTGAATTTATTCAATTGTGTAGTCTCATTTTTTTGGAAACTGTGGTTTAACTGTTAGAACCAATAAATATTTTCTAAAAGACTTCTTGAAGTAACCATGCAATGGAAAAATATGACCGGAAATTTTTTCGTGAAATTCAAGATGTGATTTTACTCAATCGACAATTGGACAAAAATAGAGAAATTCTTCAAAATGACGATGAATTTTCAAATCAAAATTTTTTTCTTAAATCTTCTCAATAATTCAAAGCGATTTTTAAATTCTCCCGAAAATTGCAGTTGCTAATTTATGATTTACTGTCGTAATTAGTCAAATGAGGACTTTTATTTCAATTTGAGTTTAAAGGTTTCATGGACCATATAATTTTGTTGAATTTATTCAATTGTGTAGTCTTATTTTTTTTTTGGAAACTGTGGTTTACCTGTTAAAACTAATAAATAATTTCTGAAAGACTTTTTGAAATAACCATACAATGAAAAATAAGACTGGAAAACTGTTCGTGAAATTCAAAATGTGATTTTATTCAATCGACAATTGGAAAAAAATAGGGAAATTCTTCAAAATGACGATGAATTTTCAATTCAAAATTTTTTTCTTAAATCTTCTCAATAATTCAAAGCGATCTTTAAATTCCCCTGAAAATTGCAGTAGCTTATTCATGATTTACTGTCGTAATTAGTCAAATGAAGACTTTTATTTCAATTTGAGTTCAAAGGATTCATGGACCATATAATTTTGTTGAATTTATTCAATTGTGTAGTCTCATTTTTTTTTTTTGGAAACTGTGGTTTAACTGTTGGAACCAATAAATATTTTCTAAAAGACTTCTTGAAGTAACCATACAATGAAAAATAAGACCGGAAAACTGTTCGTGAAATTCAAGATGTGATTTTATTCAATCGACAATTGCAAAAAAATAGAGAAATTCTTCAAATTGACGATGAATTTCCAAATCAAAATTTTTTTCTTAAATCTCCTCAATAATTCAAAGCGATTTTTAAATTCTCCCGAAAATTGCAGTTGCTTATTTATGATTTACTATCGTGATTAGTTTATTTCAATTCGAGTTTAAAAGCTTCATGGGCTATATAATTTGAATTGAATTGTGTAGTCTTTCTTTTTTTGGAAATTGTGGTTTAACTGTTGAAACCAATAAATTCAATTTCTGAAAAACTTAATGAAATAACCATGCCATGCTAGAGTGATATGTTGAACAATTTTCACCTGAATATCAACTAATTGTAAAATTGAAAAACTGTTTTGTAATTCAAGAATTTTTGCGTTATTTTTGTAAGTATCGACATAAAAATGTTCGTAGTATTTATAAAATTGAATAGTTGGCAAAACATCGAAATTTTTTCCAAAACATGATGAATAATTCAAGGAAAAAATATCAAATAAAACGAAAATAACTCTGAAATTGATAAAATACAAAAAAATCCTCGAAGTTGCAAATATTTAGGAGAAAATTGTTAGAAAACTAGCATGGCATGACACTTCAACTTCAATTTAAAATAAATAAAGTCTTCATGTGAAGAATTAACGGGAGTAAATTATGTTTATACTGAATGTTGTCAAGACCTATCATAAGAAAATTTCCAAAAGGTTCTATTGTGGTGAAAGTGGAGATTAAAACGAAATATACCAGAAAATGTGTAAATCAATAAATCATACATGTCGTTATGTGTTGAAGTCCTTGTGAAGTACAAATATTTGTTTGGTTGTCTTAGTGTTTGTATAATGACGTTAATAGAAAATGACAATTGTCAATTCTTATTTGACGAATTTCAAAGAGAACCAAAGTATGAAACTCTTGACAGCTCTTGGAATACTTCAGGGGGCTCAAAATCCAATCAACCGGCGTTTTACAAGACACCCTATATGAATTCCAAACAACGAATGGTACGAAGAAGAAGAAAAGAATGTAAAAGAGTGAAATACAACAAAAAGAAGGGTGCAAAGATGAAAATTCCTCTTACCAAACTCTGCAATCTCAAATTTTATCGTCTACGACCTCATCAGTGAAAATCCCTTCTGGTCAACACAACAAAACTCAACACAAACACGTCAAAAAACTACGGCGACACCGGAGTTTGATCGATGGCCGGAAACGCTCGCGCGCACCGAGGGTTCCGTAACGTTTCGAATTTCCAATATCGCGAAAGCAGAACTGGTTGTCGGTCTGTTAGGAAGAAGTTCATCGGATTCTTGCTGGTCGGGAGTATTGGCATTGGCACTCTCGTTGACCAGACCTGCGGAACGTTAGCTGTTCCCCCCTTCGTCGCTGAGAGCAGGAGAGACCATATTTCAAACGGTGCGGCCAGCGGTCGAAACCGACTACACAGGTGTCCCAGAAGTATCGAACGGAATTGACCATTTTTCGATCGAGGACTCGCAAAAAACTGGGAGAAAATGCATGAACAGAAAAAAAATACAAAATAAGGAATAATAATGAGAAAAAACAAGAAATTTTGGATCAAATTTTCAATATCAAAGAGAAAATATGAGGAAACCCATAAAAAACGACAGAATACAACAAAAATAAATTATGAGCGATCTGAATGTTATTTTCATCGTAGAAAAAGAGTGCTGTCCACAAACTTCGTCTCAATCTGACGCACGAATGAAAAAATATGCTTATTTAAATTTCACGAAAAGAAAATTTCAAATCGAAAAAATTTCCACCTTATCAAGTTCTGCGAACCCAAAAACCCGTATTTCGATACCAAACTCGAGTATATTTTTAAGAAAAATAAAATTCTTTGCCTTTAGGAAGGCACATCGAGAACATTTTTGAAACATAGATGAATTCAAAATAGTAATCATCGAAATGAATACCATTTTCAATTCCCAAGCTCAGAGATTTTTTATCATGAGATTGGAGAAATGATATTAGATTTTGTCACTGAGATGAGAGATATACCGGTTTCGGCCTTGTTGGGCCTCATCAGTATCCCGCACATCTCAGGACAAAATCTTCATAAAAAACTTCAGAATTTGAAGCAATTGGTTGTGAAGTAATGAGTAAAATATTAAAAAGTACTAAGGTGGTGACATCCAATTGCTTCAAAATGAAGTTTCACATCTCCAATCAAATGCAAAAAAAAAATCTGTACTTCCTCTTTCACTGAATGAGATTTCAGCAGTGGCTCTATTCAGGGCCCGCTTGCTAGTTTCTCAAATAGTGATGGAAACGCCCAATTCTTTTGTGACTGTGAAGCCTGATGTTTTTAAGAAAAAGAAAATTCTTTGCCTTTACGAAGGCACATCGAGAACATTTTTGAAACATAGATGAATTCAAAATAGTAATCATCGAAATGAATACCATTTTCAATTCCCAGGCTCAGAGATCTTTTATCATGAGGTTGGAGAAATGATATTAGATTTTGTCACTGAGATGAGAGATATACCGGTTTCGGCCTTGTTGGGCCTCATCAGTATCCCGCACATCTCAGGACAAAATCTTCATAAAAAACTTCAGAATTTATAGCAATTGGTTGTGAAGTAATGAGTAAAATATTACAAAGTACTAAGGTGGTGACATCCAATTGCGTCAAACTGAAGTTTCACATCTCCAATCAAATGCAAAAAGAATGATATATTCGACGCTCAAAATTTCTTCAAACAATCGAAAATTATTTTATTTTTCTAAAATATCTCTTTCGGTTAGAAAGTTCTAGTTCAGTTATCACCAATTTTCATCGCCCTGTAAATGAAAAATTCCTCGGCCTACTTCAGAGAAAACGCCTGAAAGTGTGCGAGAAAAGCCTACTTATCGAACAAAAAATAATTTGAAATACTATTTCCCATGTATATAAGATAAAAATTCACCAATTCATGTAACGATAAATAGTCTGAAATACTATTTTTCAGGTATTAAACAGTTTTTAATTAAATACAAAAGATTTTTTATCGATTTTATATATATATATATATATATTACGGGATATAAACTACAACACAATATAATAAAAAATAAGAATGCCTGAAGATCGATGGCCAAAAATAATGATAATCAAAAGAAATTGGAAGTGAGAACATAATAAAGGAGAAAGCAAAGATGAAAACCGTTGGTTTTCATATGAAGCTGAAGAAAAGAATTAAAGAATAAGAAGAGGACTTTTATCTCCTGAATGCAGCATTGACGACTGAAAGAAAACAAAAGAAATTCGTTTCAAATCAAAGTTTTTTGATCATGTAAAATAATCAAACAAACTGAATAATTAAGATCGCAACTTTTTTAAAAATCATTAAACAGTTTTTAATTGAATTTATTCGTCGCTCAAATTTTCCCGCATTTTTCTTCAAACAATCAAGAATCATCCTAAAAATAATCATATTTTTCTATGTCCACGTCAGAGTCAGTCGAGACAAGTATTGTCAACAAAATGTCCGTGTAAATTAAAGAAGACAACATGTGTTTGTGAGTAATAAGATGTTAAAAAATTAAAAACTCGAAATGCAGAAACAAGAGAGAACCATCGTAACATACGAGGAAAACCCATATCCTCACGAAATCCTACACATAAAATGCTACGTCATCCAGTTTATACGCGAGCAGATGGAAAAAATAAAGGGTTGGAAACCACCGATCAAAGGGTGAGTTCAAGATTTAAAATAAATTATGTGTTCAGGCCGCAAAAAACTTTCAAAGTGTCAACAAAAATTAATTCAGGCATTAAAAGATTCTTCCGGACTTATTAGCCAGAGGATTCTTGATCTAAGATAGTATCTAGACCGCTGAGTTACTGCCGCTCTGATGCCGAATCCAGAAGATTTTTTTAATGTCATTAGAAAAATTTTTTGGACTCACATATGTTTCCATTTCCTGAACAAATGCCAAATCCTTGTAAATACCACCATGATGGCATACAGGTAGCTCGCTCGAAACAATCCACACCCTACAGGCAAAACTTTATGAGAAATCGTGCTGTATACAGGGTGGGAAAAATTGGTGATACCTGAACTACTACCTTTTAACCGAAAGAGATGGAGGAGAATTAATTTAATGAATGAAAAAAGTGTCTGTACCTATAATGTTTGCGTTTCAACATTTTAACACAAACAGAAACGAAGATAATAAACAAAGATAGAGAAATGCAGTTGATGGCATTATCAGTTTTTCTAAAATAAACGACCGTATTGTGTCACTCATTTTTCTATATCTCTTTGGGTTAAAAAGTTGTTTGACCGCCCTGTAAGTAAGAAATTTCCAGGCCTATACTACAGAAAAAACCCACTTATCGAACAAAAAATAATTTGAAATTCTATTTTCCATGTATAAAAACTAAAAATACACCAATTTATCGTACAAAAAATAATTTGACACATCATTTTTCATGTGTATAAGATTAAAATTCAACAATTTATCGAACGAAAAATACTCTGAAAAACTATTGTTCAGGTATTTCATTCTATTTTTCCAAATTTTGACCCATTCATACTTCAAATCAATTATTTAACTCAGCTATTTTTTAAAATTCACAGGAAGAAATCTCTTTACATTCTCTCCATCCATATTTTTTTCAGGAATCAATAGAGATTCTTGTTCATCTGGAATTAAAAGAACGAAATAAGACCAGAGAGAAAAAGATCGCAGTATTATTTTTTTACTTTCATCATTCACTATTTAATCTTCTTTTCTTTAAATAATAAATAAAAGTATCGCTAATTTCTGTTCGTTTAAAATTTCCAGGCCTACTGCAGAAAAATCCCCAGCGACAGCACAAGAAAAACCGACCGTAAATTTCAAGACAGAAGAACAAGATGGGCCACCCTGTAAACCCTGGGGGTGGCTTCAATGGTTGTTGCTGTATTTGCTCCTGCTCTTAATGTTTTTGTACGGCGCTATTATCGGTGCTAATTTCTGCCAGAACAAGAGATATTACAGCTGTCACCCCCTTTACCCCCTTGCAGGGTTCGGAAGAAAAGGTCACGAGGTTGTCTTTTGAAAATCTCAGTGCATCTACAAGATATATATTGTATTTGAATGTTTTAAGCATTTATGTATACATGATTTTTATAATTTTAGATGATAAACGTTGTTTTTCATATGAATCTTACATTTAATCTTGAATAAGATGCAGCAACGACTGAAGGAAATCAAAAGAAATGCATTTCAAATCGAAGTTTTTGATCATTTGAAATAATCATAAAAACTTAATAATTCCGATCTGTCTTTTTTTATTTTCAGGTTGGAGTTTGTGTTTGGAAATCCTTCCTCCGAAGAGCCGTTCCGATAATCGTGATGTCCTTCTATATGGAATATTCGGATACAACAATTTTATTTTATTTTTTTTAACGGGAGACAGGTTTTTTCGGCTGAGGTTTTTCCCCTGGCTGTATAGTATCGTATGATACTAGTGATGATAGTATCGTATGATACTATAGTATCATACGAAGAATGTTATGGTACCCCGTTCCTTTTTTTACCTCAGCTTGGGTTCTTTTTGTTTCAACATTTATTGCATTATTTTAGCTCTCTCATTCAAAAGAATATATATATTTCGATCTCAACTTTTTAAAAAATCATTAAACAGTTTTTAATTAAATTCGAATGATTTATTGCTATCAATTTTGAAGTTCAATAATAATAATATTCAAAAGAAATCGAAAGTAAGAACATAATAAAGGAAAAAGCACGTGGGGGAGAAATTTACAATTTCAGATAATAAACGTTGTTTTTCAGGAGCTGAAGAAAATAATGAAAGAATAAGAAGAGGACTTTCATCTAGATGCAGCATTGACGACTGAAAAAAAACAAAAGAAATCCGTTTCAAACCGAAGTTTTTTTATCATTTAAAATAATCATACGAACTGAATAAGTTAGATTTCAACTTTTTTAAAAATCATCAAACAGTTTTCAATTAAATTCGAAAGATTTGTTATCGATTTTAACTTTCAATAATAAACGATAATCAAAAGAAATTGAAAGTAAGAACATAATAAAGGAAAAGTAAGTGGGAGAGAAATTTATAATCTTAGGTAAGTAACGTTGTTTTTCATATGAAGCTGAAGAATAGAATTAAAGGGTAAGTAGAAGACTTTTACCCTCTAGATGCAGCATTAACTACTGAAGAAAACAAAAGAAATTCGCTTCAAATCAAAGTTTTTTGATAATATAAAATAATCATACGAACTGAATAATTTAGATCTCAACTTTTTTAAAAAACATTAAAGAGTTTTAAATTAAATTCAAATGATATTTGTTATCGATTTTAACTTTCAATAATAATTATAATCAAAACAAATTGAAATAAGAACATAATAAAGGAAAAAGCATGTGGGAGAGAAATTCATAATTTTAGATAAAAAACATTGTTTTTCATATGGAGCTGAAGAAAAGAATGAAAGAATAAGAAGAGGACTTTTATCTTCTAGATGCAGCATTGACGATTGAAAGAAAACAAAAGAAATTCGTTTGAAATCAAATTTTTTTGATCATTTGAAATAATCATACAAACTGAATAATTTAGTCTCAACTTTTTTAAAAAACATTAAACAGTTTTAAATTAAATTCAAATTGAAAGTAAGAACATAATAAAAGAAAGAGCATGTGGGAGAGAAATCAGATAATAAATGTTTTTTTCATAAGAATCTAAAGAAAAGAATGAAAGAGTAAGAAGAATTCATTCATCTCGTTAATGCAGAATTGCCGACTGGACGAAATAAAAAAAAATCCATTTCGAATCAAAGTTTTTTAATCATCTAAAATAATCATACAAACTGAATAATTAAGATCTCAACTCTTATAAAAACCATCAAATAAAGTTGTTTATTAAATTCGAATAATGATTTTCCATCCATTTCAACTTTCAACACCAATATTAATTAAAAGAAATCGAACGTAAATTAGAACATTGAGTCAACTTCAAGCAACAGCCGACTTCCCTTAAAATAACATATTCAATCAATCACTTTTATTTCCATCACGAAACTCATACATTTAACTCGTCAATACACAAGAAATAAAAAAAGGTCCACCGTAAGCACTCTTGAATTTCGAAATATGCAAAATTTGAGAGGAACGAAACACGCTGAAACGGAACATGAAAAAGGAAAAGGTACGTGTGGGAGAGAAGAGATCCTCAATCTACTTTTCCTCGCACCATTCGTTCTCTTTGCGAACTTGCTCTTCCTCCGAGGCTGTAAAGTCGTTCTTGATGTTGAATGTCTTCCTTATCTCCTCCGGGGCCTTCCCTTTGATCATGTTGGCCACCGTTTTGCACGTCACGTCCAACAAACCTTTGATATCGAGGTAATTCGCAGCCAGGATAAGTTCGAAGAGGGTGCCTTGATCGACTTTCAAGAAATCGGCATCCCAAGAAGAAATATCGTCGGTTCTTTTTTCTTTATTTTCGTCGTCTTCTGGTGGTGGTGGGTCGTCTTTGTGGTAAGTAGCCCACTGTATAACTTTCTTTAAAATGGCAGAATTCACGTTGGGTAAAGGTACCACTTCTTCCTCCTCGTCATCCATGCCTAAATCTTCCAGCATGGTTTTGATGGTTACAGAGCATTTAGCTATTTCAACGTCGACGGTGAAGGTCTCGCCGTCAGACGACTGTAACTTTATCAAAGGCATCTGAAAAAAAAATTAATGGCGTACTGAAAGGATTCGATGAACCTTAATCAAAGGTGATTGACTGCAATTATTCAATACTCACTTTCGAATTGAGATTGCTGGAACTTCCAAAAGAGCGTCACTCTGGAGACTAATGACCAAACGGGTGAAATATCGAAATAAATCGGCAAATATGGTTGTTTATTACGTTAGACTGCCATTTACATTCGCACAGATGTTTGACATATGCGCATAGAACAAGAACACAGAATTTCATAGGAACTTCGCGTTAACCAGCAAAACGTCATATCGAAATATATTTATTATCAGAAAAACTGTAATAAAATCCAAAATAATTTTTTTTTAAAAGAACTAAGACCGAATCGAGGTTGGGAAGACTCTACTCCATCTGTGTGCCAATTTTGAAGGCGATCAGACGAAAAAAAAATTTTTGGCCAAAAAAAAACCAAGGTGATTTTTCTCAAAAGTCCAACAAGCGAATATTGAAGTATTATACATGTCATAGGGTAGATTCAAGACCGTAGATCACGAATCCGACCTCAGTTTTACGCTAAAACCCTTTTTTCTCCCTTTTTTGGACGTTTTTATGTAGAGAGACTAGTGGCGACATCTAAGAGAGAAGTGCCGAACTTTATTCTTGTAGAAAAAATTATGCGAATTAAGATGAATCGGACATGTATTTGTGTTGAGTCGGGGCCGTAGATTACGAATTCACCTTTGGTTCCTACATCAGACTCTTTTTTTGACCCTTTTTGGTCGTTTTTCTAGTTTTCAGAAAAACTCGAATAAAACAAAAACTAATCGGTTTAATCGGAAACTGTCAACGGATCTAGTTTGAGCGTGCTCTGCTCCAGTTGTGTGCCAATTTTCAAACCAATCGAAGCTTTTTTTCTTCCCTTTTCAATCGTTTTTCGAATTTTCAGAAAAACTCTTATAAAACAAAAATTAATCGGGTTTATCGGAAACTGTGAACGGATCTAGATTGAGCGTGATCTGCTCCATCTGTGTGCCAATTTTCAAACCATTCGAAGCTTTCTTTCTACCCTTTTCAAGCATTTTTCGAATTTTCAGAAAAACTCCAATAAAACAAAAACTAATCGGTATTATGGAAAACTGTAAACAGGTCTAAGTTGAGCGTGCTCTGCTCCATCTGTGTGCCAATTTTCAAACCAATCGAAGCTGTTTTTATACCCTTTCAAGCGTTTTTCTGATTATCAGAAAAACTGTCATAAAATCCAAAATAATTTTTTTTAAAAATAACCAAGACCGGATCGAGGTTGGGAAGACTCTACTCTATCTGTGTGCCAATTTTGAAGGCGATCAGACGAAAAAAAAATTTTTGGCCAAAAAAAAACCAAGGTTATAGTCTTTGATTTTTCTCAAAAGTCCAACAAGCGAATATTGAAGTATTATACATGTCATAGGGTAGATTCAAGACCGTAGATCACGAATCCGACCTCAGTTTTACGCTAAAACCCTTTTTTCACCCTTTTTTGGACGTTTTTATGTAGAGAGACTGGTGGCGACACCTAAGGGAGAAGTGCCGAACTTTATTCTTGTAGAAAAAATTATGCGAATTAAGATGAATCGGACATGTATTTGTGTTGAGTCGGGGCCGTAGATTACGAATTCACCTTTGGTTCCTACATCAGACTCTTTTTTTGACCCTTTTTGGTCGTTTTTCTAGTTTTCAGAAAAATTCGAATAAAACAAAAACTAATCGGTTTAATCGGAAACTGTCAACGGATCTAGTTTGAGCGTGCTCTGCTCCAGTTGTGTGCCAATTTTCAAACCAATCGAAGCTTTTTTTCTTCCCTTTTCAATCGTTTTTCGAATTTTCAGAAAAACTCTTATAAAACAAAAATTAATCGGGTTTATCGGAAACTGTGAACGGATCTAGATTGAGCGTGATCTGCTCCATCTGTGTGCCAATTTTCAAACCATTCGAAGCTTTCTTTCTACCCTTTTCAAGCATTTTTCGAATTTTCAGAAAAACTCCAATAAAACAAAAACTAATCGGTATTATGGAAAACTGTAAACAGGTCTAAGTTGAGCGTGCTCTGCTCCATCTGTGTGCCAATTTTCAAACCAATCGAAGCTGTTTTTATACCCTTTCAAGCGTTTTTCTGATTATCAGAAAAACTGTCATAAAATCCAAAATAATTTTTTTTAAAAATAACCAAGACCGGATCGAGGTTGGGAAGACTCTACTCTATCTGTGTGCCAATTTTGAAGGCGATCAGACGAAAAAAAAATTTTTGGCCAAAAAAAAACCAAGGTAGTCTTTGATTTTTCTCAAAAGTCCAACAAGCGAATATTGAAGTATTATACATGTCATAGGGTAGATTCAAGACCGTAGATCACGAATCCGACCTCAGTTTTACGCTAAAACCCTTTTTTCACCCTTTTTTGGACGTTTTTATGTAGAGAGACTGGTGGCGACACCTAAGGGAGAAGTGCCGAACTTTATTCTTGTAGAAAAAATTATGCGAATTAAGATGAATCGGACATGTATTTGTGTTGAGTCGGGGCCGTAGATTACGAATTCACCTTTGGTTCCTACATCAGACTCTTTTTTTGACCCTTTTTGGTCGTTTTTCTAGTTTTCAGAAAAATTCGAATAAAACAAAAACTAATCGGTTTAATCGGAAACTGTCAACGGATCTAGTTTGAGCGTGCTCTGCTCCAGTTGTGTGCCAATTTTCAAACCAATCGAAGCTTTTTTTCTTCCCTTTTCAATCGTTTTTCGAATTTTCAGAAAAACTCTTATAAAACAAAAATTAATCGGGTTTATCGGAAACTGTGAACGGATCTAGATTGAGCGTGATCTGCTCCATCTGTGTGCCAATTTTCAAACCATTCGAAGCTTTCTTTCTACCCTTTTCAAGCATTTTTCGAATTTTCAGAAAAACTCCAATAAAACAAAAACTAATCGGTATTATGGAAAACTGTAAACAGGTCTAAGTTGAGCGTGCTCTGCTCCATCTGTGTGCCAATTTTCAAACCAATCGAAGCTGTTTTTATACCCTTTCAAGCGTTTTTCTGATTATCAGAAAAACTGTCATAAAATCCAAAATAATTTTTTTTAAAAATAACCAAGACCGGATCGAGGTTGGGAAGACTCTACTCTATCTGTGTGCCAATTTTGAAGGCGATCAGACGAAAAAAAAATTTTTGGCCAAAAAAAAACCAAGGTTATAGTCTTTGATTTTTCTCAAAAGTCCAACAAGCGAATATTGAAGTATTATACATGTCATAGGGTAGATTCAAGACCGTAGATCACGAATCCGACCTCAGTTTTACGCTAAAACCCTTTTTTCACCCTTTTTTGGACGTTTTTATGTAGAGAGACTGGTGGCGACACCTAAGGGAGAAGTGCCGAACTTTATTCTTGTAGAAAAAATTATGCGAATTAAGATGAATCGGACATGTATTTGTGTTGAGTCGGGGCCGTAGATTACGAATTCACCTTTGGTTCCTACATCAGACTCTTTTTTTGACCCTTTTTGGTCGTTTTTCTAGTTTTCAGAAAAATTCGAATAAAACAAAAACTAATCGGTTTAATCGGAAACTGTCAACGGATCTAGTTTGAGCGTGCTCTGCTCCAGTTGTGTGCCAATTTTCAAACCAATCGAAGCTTTTTTTCTTCCCTTTTCAATCGTTTTTCGAATTTTCAGAAAAACTCTTATAAAACAAAAATTAATCGGGTTTATCGGAAACTGTGAACGGATCTAGATTGAGCGTGATCTGCTCCATCTGTGTGCCAATTTTCAAACCATTCGAAGCTTTCTTTCTACCCTTTTCAAGCATTTTTCGAATTTTCAGAAAAACTCCAATAAAACAAAAACTAATCGGTATTATGGAAAACTGTAAACAGGTCTAAGTTGAGCGTGCTCTGCTCCATCTGTGTGCCAATTTTCAAACCAATCGAAGCTGTTTTTATACCCTTTCAAGCGTTTTTCTGATTATCAGAAAAACTGTCATAAAATCCAAAATAATTTTTTTTAAAAATAACCAAGACCGGATCGAGGTTGGGAAGACTCTACTCTATCTGTGTGCCAATTTTGAAGGCGATCAGACGAAAAAAAAATTTTTGGCCAAAAAAAAACCAAGGTTATAGTCTTTGATTTTTCTCAAAAGTCCAACAAGCGAATATTGAAGTATTATACATGTCATAGGGTAGATTCAAGACCGTAGATCACGAATCCGACCTCAGTTTTACGCTAAAACCCTTTTTTCACCCTTTTTTGGACGTTTTTATGTAGAGAGACTGGTGGCGACACCTAAGGGAGAAGTGCCGAACTTTATTCTTGTAGAAAAAATTATGCGAATTAAGATGAATCGGACATGTATTTGTGTTGAGTCGGGGCCGTAGATTACGAATTCACCTTTGGTTCCTACATCAGACTCTTTTTTTGACCCTTTTTGGTC
This sequence comes from Hippodamia convergens, assembly GCA_038502775.1. Classification (NCBI taxonomy): domain Eukaryota; kingdom Metazoa; phylum Arthropoda; class Insecta; order Coleoptera; family Coccinellidae; genus Hippodamia; species Hippodamia convergens. The sequence goes on from CM076614.1 coordinate 30,595,779, forward strand.
GTTTTTCTAGTTTTCAGAAAAATTCGAATAAAACAAAAACTAATCGGTTTAATCGGAAACTGTCAACGGATCTAGTTTGAGCGTGCTCTGCTCCAATTGTGTGCCAATTTTCAAACCAATCGAAGCTTTTTTTCTTCCCTTTTCAATCGTTTTTCGAATTTTCAGAAAAACTCTTATAAAACAAAAATTAATCGGGTTTATCGGAAACTGTGAACGGATCTAGATTGAGCGTGCTCTGCTCCATCTGTGTGCCAATTTTCAAACCAATCGAAGCTGTTTTTATACCCTTTCAAGCGTTTTTCTGATTATCAGAAAAACTGTCATAAAATCCAAAATAATTTTTTTTAAAAATAACCAAGACCGGATCGAGGTTGGGAAGACTCTACTCTATCTGTGTGCCAATTTTGAAGGCGATCAGACGAAAAAAAAATTTTTGGCCAAAAAAAAAACCAAGGTAGTCTTTGATTTTTCTCAAAAGTCCAACAAGCGAATATTGAAGTATTATACATGTCATAGGGTAGATTCAAGACCGTAGATCACGAATCCGACCTCAGTTTTACGCTAAAACCCTTTTTTCACCCTTTTTTGGACGTTTTTATGTAGAGAGACTGGTGGCGACACCTAAGGGAGAAGTGCCGAACTTTATTCTTGTAGAAAAAATTATGCGAATTAAGATGAATCGGACATGTATTTGTGTTGAGTCGGGGCCGTAGATTACGAATTCACCTTTGGTTCCTACATCAGACTCTTTTTTTGACCCTTTTTGGTCGTTTTTCTAGTTTTCAGAAAAATTCGAATAAAACAAAAACTAATCGGTTTAATCGGAAACTGTCAACGGATCTAGTTTGAGCGTGCTCTGCTCCAGTTGTGTGCCAATTTTCAAACCAATCGAAGCTTTTTTTCTTCCCTTTTCAATCGTTTTTCGAATTTTCAGAAAAACTCTTATAAAACAAAAATTAATCGGGTTTATCGGAAACTGTGAACGGATCTAGATTGAGCGTGATCTGCTCCATCTGTGTGCCAATTTTCAAACCATTCGAAGCTTTCTTTCTACCCTTTTCAAGCATTTTTCGAATTTTCAGAAAAACTCCAATAAAACAAAAACTAATCGGTATTATGGAAAACTGTAAACAGGTCTAAGTTGAGCGTGCTCTGCTCCATCTGTGTGCCAATTTTCAAACCAATCGAAGCTGTTTTTATACCCTTTCAAGCGTTTTTCTGATTATCAGAAAAACTGTCATAAAATCCAAAATAATTTTTTTTAAAAATAACCAAGACCGGATCGAGGTTGGGAAGACTCTACTCTATCTGTGTGCCAATTTTGAAGGCGATCAGACGAAAAAAAAATTTTTGGCCAAAAAAAAACCAAGGTTATAGTCTTTGATTTTTCTCAAAAGTCCAACAAGCGAATATTGAAGTATTATACATGTCATAGGGTAGATTCAAGACCGTAGATCACGAATCCGACCTCAGTTTTACGCTAAAACCCTTTTTTCACCCTTTTTTGGACGTTTTTATGTAGAGAGACTGGTGGCGACACCTAAGGGAGAAGTGCCGAACTTTATTCTTGTAGAAAAAATTATGCGAATTAAGATGAATCGGACATGTATTTGTGTTGAGTCGGGGCCGTAGATTACGAATTCACCTTTGGTTCCTACATCAGACTCTTTTTTTGACCCTTTTTGGTCGTTTTTCTAGTTTTCAGAAAAATTCGAATAAAACAAAAACTAATCGGTTTAATCGGAAACTGTCAACGGATCTAGTTTGAGCGTGCTCTGCTCCAGTTGTGTGCCAATTTTCAAACCAATCGAAGCTTTTTTTCTTCCCTTTTCAATCGTTTTTCGAATTTTCAGAAAAACTCTTATAAAACAAAAATTAATCGGGTTTATCGGAAACTGTGAACGGATCTAGATTGAGCGTGATCTGCTCCATCTGTGTGCCAATTTTCAAACCATTCGAAGCTTTCTTTCTACCCTTTTCAAGCATTTTTCGAATTTTCAGAAAAACTCCAATAAAACAAAAACTAATCGGTATTATGGAAAACTGTAAACAGGTCTAAGTTGAGCGTGCTCTGCTCCATCTGTGTGCCAATTTTCAAACCAATCGAAGCTGTTTTTATACCCTTTCAAGCGTTTTTCTGATTATCAGAAAAACTGTCATAAAATCCAAAATAATTTTTTTTAAAAATAACCAAGACCGGATCGAGGTTGGGAAGACTCTACTCTATCTGTGTGCCAATTTTGAAGGCGATCAGACGAAAAAAAAATTTTTGGCCAAAAAAAAACCAAGGTTATAGTCTTTGATTTTTCTCAAAAGTCCAACAAGCGAATATTGAAGTATTATACATGTCATAGGGTAGATTCAAGACCGTAGATCACGAATCCGACCTCAGTTTTACGCTAAAACCCTTTTTTCACCCTTTTTTGGACGTTTTTATGTAGAGAGACTGGTGGCGACACCTAAGGGAGAAGTGCCGAACTTTATTCTTGTAGAAAAAATTATGCGAATTAAGATGAATCGGACATGTATTTGTGTTGAGTCGGGGCCGTAGATTACGAATTCACCTTTGGTTCCTACATCAGACTCTTTTTTTGACCCTTTTTGGTCGTTTTTCTAGTTTTCAGAAAAATTCGAATAAAACAAAAACTAATCGGTTTAATCGGAAACTGTCAACGGATCTAGTTTGAGCGTGCTCTGCTCCAGTTGTGTGCCAATTTTCAAACCAATCGAAGCTTTTTTTCTTCCCTTTTCAATCGTTTTTCGAATTTTCAGAAAAACTCTTATAAAACAAAAATTAATCGGGTTTATCGGAAACTGTGAACGGATCTAGATTGAGCGTGATCTGCTCCATCTGTGTGCCAATTTTCAAACCATTCGAAGCTTTCTTTCTACCCTTTTCAAGCATTTTTCGAATTTTCAGAAAAACTCCAATAAAACAAAAACTAATCGGTATTATGGAAAACTGTAAACAGGTCTAAGTTGAGCGTGCTCTGCTCCATCTGTGTGCCAATTTTCAAACCAATCGAAGCTGTTTTTATACCCTTTCAAGCGTTTTTCTGATTATCAGAAAAACTGTCATAAAATCCAAAATAATTTTTTTAAAAATAACCAAGACCGGATCGAGGTTGGGAAGACTCTACTCTATCTGTGTGCCAATTTTGAAGGCGATCAGACGAAAAAAAAATTTTTGGCCAAAAAAAAACCAAGGTTATAGTCTTTGATTTTTCTCAAAAGTCCAACAAGCGAATATTGAAGTATTATACATGTCATAGGGTAGATTCAAGACCGTAGATCACGAATCCGACCTCAGTTTTACGCTAAAACCCTTTTTTCACCCTTTTTTGGACGTTTTTATGTAGAGAGACTGGTGGCGACACCTAAGGGAGAAGTGCCGAACTTTATTCTTGTAGAAAAAATTATGCGAATTAAGATGAATCGGACATGTATTTGTGTTGAGTCGGGGCCGTAGATTACGAATTCACCTTTGGTTCCTACATCAGACTCTTTTTTTGACCCTTTTTGGTCGTTTTTCTAGTTTTCAGAAAAATTCGAATAAAACAAAAACTAATCGGTTTAATCGGAAACTGTCAACGGATCTAGTTTGAGCGTGCTCTGCTCCAGTTGTGTGCCAATTTTCAAACCAATCGAAGCTTTTTTTCTTCCCTTTTCAATCGTTTTTCGAATTTTCAGAAAAACTCTTATAAAACAAAAATTAATCGGGTTTATCGGAAACTGTGAACGGATCTAGATTGAGCGTGATCTGCTCCATCTGTGTGCCAATTTTCAAACCATTCGAAGCTTTCTTTCTACCCTTTTCAAGCATTTTTCGAATTTTCAGAAAAACTCCAATAAAACAAAAACTAATCGGTATTATGGAAAACTGTAAACAGGTCTAAGTTGAGCGTGCTCTGCTCCATCTGTGTGCCAATTTTCAAACCAATCGAAGCTGTTTTTATACCCTTTCAAGCGTTTTTCTGATTATCAGAAAAACTGTCATAAAATCCAAAATAATTTTTTTTAAAAATAACCAAGACCGGATCGAGGTTGGGAAGACTCTACTCTATCTGTGTGCCAATTTTGAAGGCGATCAGACGAAAAAAAAATTTTTGGCCAAAAAAAAACCAAGGTTATAGTCTTTGATTTTTCTCAAAAGTCCAACAAGCGAATATTGAAGTATTATACATGTCATAGGGTAGATTCAAGACCGTAGATCACGAATCCGACCTCAGTTTTACGCTAAAACCCTTTTTTCACCCTTTTTTGGACGTTTTTATGTAGAGAGACTGGTGGCGACACCTAAGGGAGAAGTGCCGAACTTTATTCTTGTAGAAAAAATTATGCGAATTAAGATGAATCGGACATGTATTTGTGTTGAGTCGGGGCCGTAGATTACGAATTCACCTTTGGTTCCTACATCAGACTCTTTTTTTGACCCTTTTTGGTCGTTTTTCTAGTTTTCAGAAAAACTCGAATAAAACAAAAACTAATCGGTTTAATCGGAAACTGTCAACGGATCTAGTTTGAGCGTGCTCTGCTCCAGTTGTGTGCCAATTTTCAAACCAATCGAAGCTTTTTTTCTTCCCTTTTCAATCGTTTTTCGAATTTTCAGAAAAACTCTTATAAAACAAAAATTAATCGGGTTTATCGGAAACTGTGAACGGATCTAGATTGAGCGTGATCTGCTCCATCTGTGTGCCAATTTTCAAACCATTCGAAGCTTTCTTTCTACCCTTTTCAAGCATTTTTCGAATTTTCAGAAAAACTCCAATAAAACAAAAACTAATCGGTATTATGGAAAACTGTAAACAGGTCTAAGTTGAGCGTGCTCTGCTCCATCTGTGTGCCAATTTTCAAACCAATCGAAGCTGTTTTTATACCCTTTCAAGCGTTTTTCTGATTATCAGAAAAACTGTCATAAAATCCAAAATAATTTTTTTTAAAAATAACCAAGACCGGATCGAGGTTGGGAAGACTCTACTCTATCTGTGTGCCAATTTTGAAGGCGATCAGACGAAAAAAAAATTTTTGGCCAAAAAAAAACCAAGGTTATAGTCTTTGATTTTTCTCAAAAGTCCAACAAGCGAATATTGAAGTATTATACATGTCATAGGGTAGATTCAAGACCGTAGATCACGAATCCGACCTCAGTTTTACGCTAAAACCCTTTTTTCACCCTTTTTTGGACGTTTTTATGTAGAGAGACTGGTGGCGACACCTAAGGGAGAAGTGCCGAACTTTATTCTTGTAGAAAAAATTATGCGAATTAAGATGAATCGGACATGTATTTGTGTTGAGTCGGGGCCGTAGATTACGAATTCACCTTTGGTTCCTACATCAGACTCTTTTTTTGACCCTTTTTGGTCGTTTTTCTAGTTTTCAGAAAAATTCGAATAAAACAAAAACTAATCGGTTTAATCGGAAACTGTCAACGGATCTAGTTTGAGCGTGCTCTGCTCCAGTTGTGTGCCAATTTTCAAACCAATCGAAGCTTTTTTTCTTCCCTTTTCAATCGTTTTTCGAATTTTCAGAAAAACTCTTATGAAACAAAAATTAATCGGGTTTATCGGAAACTGTGAACGGATCTAGATTGAGCGTGATCTGCTCCATCTGTGTGCCAATTTTCAAACCATTCGAAGCTTTCTTTCTACCCTTTTCAAGCATTTTTCGAATTTTCAGAAAAACTCCAATAAAACAAAAACTAATCGGTATTATGGAAAACTGTAAACAGGTCTAAGTTGAGCGTGCTCTGCTCCATCTGTGTGCCAATTTTCAAACCAATCGAAGCTGTTTTTATACCCTTTCAAGCGTTTTTCTGATTATCAGAAAAACTGTCATAAAATCCAAAATAATTTTTTTTAAAAATAACCAAGACCGGATCGAGGTTGGGAAGACTCTACTCTATCTGTGTGCCAATTTTGAAGGCGATCAGACGAAAAAAAAATTTTTGGCCAAAAAAAAACCAAGGTTATAGTCTTTGATTTTTCTCAAAAGTCCAACAAGCGAATATTGAAGTATTATACATGTCATAGGGTAGATTCAAGACCGTAGATCACGAATCCGACCTCAGTTTTACGCTAAAACCCTTTTTTCACCCTTTTTTGGACGTTTTTATGTAGAGAGACTGGTGGCGACACCTAAGGGAGAAGTGCCGAACTTTATTCTTGTAGAAAAAATTATGCGAATTAAGATGAATCGGACATGTGTTTGTGTTGAGTCGGGGCCGTAGATTACGAATTCACCTTTGGTTCCTACATCAGACTCTTTTTTTGACCCTTTTTGGTCGTTTTTCTAGTTTTCAGAAAAATTCGAATAAAACAAAAACTAATCGGTTTAATCGGAAACTGTCAACGGATCTAGTTTGAGCGTGCTCTGCTCCAGTTGTGTGCCAATTTTCAAACCAATCGAAGCTTTTTTTCTTCCCTTTTCAATCGTTTTTTCGAATTTTCAGAAAAACTCTTATAAAACAAAAATTAATCGGGTTTATCGGAAACTGTGAACGGATCTAGATTGAGCGTGATCTGCTCCATCTGTGTGCCAATTTTCAAACCATTCGAAGCTTTCTTTCTACCCTTTTCAAGCATTTTTCGAATTTTCAGAAAAACTCCAATAAAACAAAAACTAATCGGTATTATGGAAAACTGTAAACAGGTCTAAGTTGAGCGTGCTCTGCTCCATCTGTGTGCCAATTTTCAAACCAATCGAAGCTGTTTTTATACCCTTTCAAGCGTTTTTCTGATTATCAGAAAAACTGTCATAAAATCCAAAATAATTTTTTTTAAAAATAACCAAGACCGGATCGAGGTTGGGAAGACTCTACTCTATCTGTGTGCCAATTTTGAAGGCGATCAGACGAAAAAAAAATTTTTGGCCAAAAAAAAACCAAGGTTATAGTCTTTGATTTTTCTCAAAAGTCCAACAAGCGAATATTGAAGTATTATACATGTCATAGGGTAGATTCAAGACCGTAGATCACGAATCCGACCTCAGTTTTACGCTAAAACCCTTTTTTCACCCTTTTTTGGACGTTTTTATGTAGAGAGACTGGTGGCGACACCTAAGGGAGAAGTGCCGAACTTTATTCTTGTAGAAAAAATTATGCGAATTAAGATGAATCGGACATGTATTTGTGTTGAGTCGGGGCCGTAGATTACGAATTCACCTTTGGTTCCTACATCAGACTCTTTTTTTGACCCTTTTTGGTCGTTTTTCTAGTTTTCAGAAAAACTCGAATAAAACAGAAACTAATCGGTTTAATCGGAAACTGTCAACGGATCTAGTTTGAGCGTGATCTGCTCCATCTGTGTGCCAATTTTCAAACCATTCGAAGCTTTCTTTCTACCCTTTTCAAGCATTTTTCGAATTTTCAGAAAAACTCCAATAAAACAAAAACTAATCGGTATTATGGAAAACTGTAAACAGGTCTAAGTTGAGCGTGCTCTGCTCCATCTGTGTGCCAATTTTCAAACCAATCGAAGCTGTTTTTATACCCTTTCAAGCGTTTTTCTGATTATCAGAAAAACTGTCATAAAATCCAAAATAATTTTTTTTAAAAATAACCAAGACCGGATCGAGGTTGGGAAGACTCTACTCTATCTGTGTGCCAATTTTGAAGGCGATCAGACGAAAAAAAAATTTTTGGCCAAAAAAAAACCAAGGTTATAGTCTTTGATTTTTCTCAAAAGTCCAACAAGCGAATATTGAAGTATTATACATGTCATAGGGTAGATTCAAGACCGTAGATCACGAATCCGACCTCAGTTTTACGCTAAAACCCTTTTTTCACCCTTTTTTGGACGTTTTTATGTAGAGAGACTGGTGGCGACACCTAAGGGAGAAGTGCCGAACTTTATTCTTGTAGAAAAAATTATGCGAATTAAGATGAATCGGACATGTATTTGTGTTGAGTCGGGGCCGTAGATTACGAATTCACCTTTGGTTCCTACATCAGACTCTTTTTTTGACCCTTTTTGGTCGTTTTTCTAGTTTTCAGAAAAACTCGAATAAAACAAAAACTAATCGGTTTAATCGGAAACTGTCAACGGATCTAGTTTGAGCGTGCTCTGCTCCAGTTGTGTGCCAATTTTCAAACCAATCGAAGCTTTTTTTCTTCCCTTTTCAATCGTTTTTCGAATTTTCAGAAAAACTCTTATAAAACAAAAATTAATCGGGTTTATCGGAAACTGTGAACGGATCTAGATTGAGCGTGATCTGCTCCATCTGTGTGCCAATTTTCAAACCATTCGAAGCTTTCTTTCTACCCTTTTCAAGCATTTTTCGAATTTTCAGAAAAACTCCAATAAAACAAAAACTAATCGGTATTATGGAAAACTGTAAACAGGTCTAAGTTGAGCGTGCTCTGCTCCATCTGTGTGCCAATTTTCAAACCAATCGAAGCTGTTTTTATACCCTTTCAAGCGTTTTTCTGATTATCAGAAAAACTGTCATAAAATCCAAAATAATTTTTTTTAAAAATAACCAAGACCGGATCGAGGTTGGGAAGACTCTACTCTATCTGTGTGCCAATTTTGAAGGCGATCAGACGAAAAAAAAATTTTTGGCCAAAAAAAAACCAAGGTAGTCTTTGATTTTTCTCAAAAGTCCAACAAGCGAATATTGAAGTATTATACATGTCATAGGGTAGATTCAAGACCGTAGATCACGAATCCGACCTCAGTTTTACGCTAAAACCCTTTTTTCACCCTTTTTTGGACGTTTTTATGTAGAGAGACTGGTGGCGACACCTAAGGGAGAAGTGCCGAACTTTATTCTTGTAGAAAAAATTATGCGAATTAAGATGAATCGGACATGTATTTGTGTTGAGTCGGGGCCGTAGATTACGAATTCACCTTTGGTTCCTACATCAGACTCTTTTTTTGACCCTTTTTGGTCGTTTTTCTAGTTTTCAGAAAAATTCGAATAAAACAAAAACTAATCGGTTTAATCGGAAACTGTCAACGGATCTAGTTTGAGCGTGCTCTGCTCCAGTTGTGTGCCAATTTTCAAACCAATCGAAGCTTTTTTTCTTCCCTTTTCAATCGTTTTTCGAATTTTCAGAAAAACTCTTATAAAACAAAAATTAATCGGGTTTATCGGAAACTGTGAACGGATCTAGATTGAGCGTGATCTGCTCCATCTGTGTGCCAATTTTCAAACCATTCGAAGCTTTCTTTCTACCCTTTTCAAGCATTTTTCGAATTTTCAGAAAAACTCCAATAAAACAAAAACTAATCGGTATTATGGAAAACTGTAAACAGGTCTAAGTTGAGCGTGCTCTGCTCCATCTGTGTGCCAATTTTCAAACCAATCGAAGCTGTTTTTATACCCTTTCAAGCGTTTTTCTGATTATCAGAAAAACTGTCATAAAATCCAAAATAATTTTTTTTAAAAATAACCAAGACCGGATCGAGGTTGGGAAGACTCTACTCTATCTGTGTGCCAATTTTGAAGGCGATCAGACGAAAAAAAAATTTTTGGCCAAAAAAAAACCAAGGTTATAGTCTTTGATTTTTCTCAAAAGTCCAACAAGCGAATATTGAAGTATTATACATGTCATAGGGTAGATTCAAGACCGTAGATCACGAATCCGACCTCAGTTTTACGCTAAAACCCTTTTTTCACCCTTTTTTGGACGTTTTTATGTAGAGAGACTGGTGGCGACACCTAAGGGAGAAGTGCCGAACTTTATTCTTGTAGAAAAAATTATGCGAATTAAGATGAATCGGACATGTATTTGTGTTGAGTCGGGGCCGTAGATTACGAATTCACCTTTGGTTCCTACATCAGACTCTTTTTTTGACCCTTTTTGGTCGTTTTTCTAGTTTTCAGAAAAATTCGAATAAAACAAAAACTAATCGGTTTAATCGGAAACTGTCAACGGATCTAGTTTGAGCGTGCTCTGCTCCAGTTGTGTGCCAATTTTCAAACCAATCGAAGCTTTTTTTCTTCCCTTTTCAATCGTTTTTCGAATTTTCAGAAAAACTCTTATAAAACAAAAATTAATCGGGTTTATCGGAAACTGTGAACGGATCTAGATTGAGCGTGATCTGCTCCATCTGTGTGCCAATTTTCAAACCATTCGAAGCTTTCTTTCTACCCTTTTCAAGCATTTTTCGAATTTTCAGAAAAACTCCAATAAAACAAAAACTAATCGGTATTATGGAAAACTGTAAACAGGTCTAAGTTGAGCGTGCTCTGCTCCATCTGTGTGCCAATTTTCAAACCAATCGAAGCTGTTTTTATACCCTTTCAAGCGTTTTTCTGATTATCAGAAAAACTGTCATAAAATCCAAAATAATTTTTTTTAAAAATAACCAAGACCGGATCGAGGTTGGGAAGACTCTACTCTATCTGTGTGCCAATTTTGAAGGCGATCAGACGAAAAAAAAATTTTTGGCCAAAAAAAAACCAAGGTAGTCTTTGATTTTTCTCAAAAGTCCAACAAGCGAATATTGAAGTATTATACATGTCATAGGGTAGATTCAAGACCGTAGATCACGAATCCGACCTCAGTTTTACGCTAAAACCCTTTTTTCACCCTTTTTTGGACGTTTTTATGTAGAGAGAGAGAGACTGGTGGCGACACCTAAGGGAGAAGTGCCGAACTTTATTCTTGTAGAAAAAACTATGCGAATTAAGATGAATCGGACATGTATTTGTGTTGAGTCGGGGCCGTAGATTACGAATTCACCTTTGGTTCCTACATCAGACTCTTTTTTTGACCCTTTTTGGTCGTTTTTCTAGTTTTCAGAAAAACTCTTATAAAACAAAAATTAATCGGGTTTATCGGAAACTGTGAACGGATCTAGATTGAGCGTGATTTGCTCCATCTGTGTGCCAATTTTCAAACCATTCGAAGCTTTCTTTCTACCCTTTTCAAGCATTTTTCGAATTTTCAGAAAAACTCCAATAAAACAAAAACTAATTGGTATTATGGAAAACTGTAAACAGGTCTAAGTTGAGCGTGCTCTGCTCCATCTGTGTGCCAATTTTCAAACCAATCGAAGCTGTTTTTATACCCTTTCAAGCGTTTTTCTGATTATCAGAAAAACTGTCATAAAATCCAAAATAATTTTTTTTAAAAATAACCAAGACCGGATCGAGGTTGGGAAGACTCTACTCTATCTGTGTGCCAATTTTGAAGGCGAACAGACGAAAAAAAAATTTTTGGCCAAAAAAAAACCAAGGTTATATATAGTCTTTGATTTTTCTCAAAAGTCCAACAAGCGAATATTGAAGTATTATACATGTCATAGGGTAGATTCAAGACCGTAGATCACGAATCCGACCTCAGTTTTACGCTAAAACCCTTTTTTCACCCTTTTTTGGACGTTTTTATGTAGAGAGAGAGAGACTGGTGGCGACATCTAAGGGAGAAGTGCCGAACTTTATTCTTGTAGAAAAAACTATGCGGATTAAGATGAATCGGACATGTATTTGTGTTGAGTCGGGGCCGTAGATTACGAATTCACCTTTAGTTCCTACATCAGACTCTTTTTTTGACCCTTTTTGGTCGTTTTTCTAGTTTTCAGAAAAACTCGAATAAAACAGAAACTAATCGGTTTAATCGGAAACTGTCAACGGATCTAGTTTGAGCGTGCTCTGCTCCAGTTGTGTGCCAATTTTCAAACCAATCGAAGCTTTTTTTCTTCCCTTTTCAATCGTTTTTCGAATTTTCAGAAAAACTCTTATAAAACAAAAATTAATCGGGTTTATCGGAAACTGTGAACGGATCTAGATTGAGCGTGATCTGCTCCATCTGTGTGCCAATTTTCAAACCAATCGAAGCTTTTTTTCTACCCTTTTCAAGCGTTTTTCGAATCCAAGGGATCAAATCGCCTTCAAAACGGAATACATGGATAAATATATGTTTCTATTCGATCAAATTCTCAGGAAATCATGAGACAACAATTCTCTTCAGGAAAAAAAATAACAAAAACAATATATTCACTAATTTTTATTAAAAACTTGAATATTTTAGTACAAAATGGTGACTCCGAGCATAAAACAATAAAAAACTTTACGAGTAAGTTAATAAAATTCAGAATAAGAAAAATATATCATTATTCACTGTACTCATCTCTTCCTAAATTGTCCCAAACGATTTTGTAAATCTGCCTAGATATTTCAAACAATTCCACCGCTACCACTTCAACTCGTTACAAGAACACTGATATCTTTCCGTCTTGTCTTTGGAAAGCCCCCACAACCCTCTGGTACTTTTGAAAGTTGCTCAGACAATTAAAAGCCCATTTGGACCACAACTTAACTCACGACTGCAGCTCTGAAATGAAAAAAGTAATTGTTAACAGGTGGGAAGACAATTTCATTACCTTTGTTAAACAAGCTCTGAAGATACAGATATAGAAACGTAATTCCGATGTTAGTTTCTGATTCCATCAAGTACTTTGCGGTTGAAAAGGATATGATTACTCGATTTAGTGCAACTGTTTTGCGAAAAAATGCATTTTTCCTGTGAAATATTCGAATAGTCTAATCTAGGTTAGGGAATGACCTTCGAAGAAGCCACAAGGTCATATCAGTCAAATGATAATTTTCTATGACTATTTCAGTACCTTCTGTGGTCTGACTCTGTGACCAAACCACAGAATTATAGATTTTTCTGTGATCATGCAACTATCATGAAATTCTATGATTTCTGTTATTTGACGTTTAACCTAAAAAATTTAATTCGAATATTTATTGAATTTGAATAAAAAATACACATCCTTAGTAAAAATTAATCCAATGGATAACGGAATCATTTATCACTTTCTAGACGTCCGTGGATCGCGCCATAGATTTATGCAACCAATCATACGGTGAACGGTTCTATGGTTATACTCTGTGTACCTCAAGATGTTTATGGTTGAAATTGAAGGTTATTTGAATCCCGAATATTAAAATAACGAAATAATATTAATTTTCCACTCATCCTGCTCCAACAAAAATGGAGACAGAACCGGGAACGTCTCAAGATTGCAATTCATCTGTGATGAACGATATAATTCCTGCAACCCCTCCTATTCACATAACGAAGAAACCTCTTCTACCAAGAAAACAGTGGCTCTGTTCTGGTGATTACTACATTCCCGAGTCCGAAAACTGACGTATTCATGAAATTAAAGAACCCTGTGTGCCCCAAAGTCGATAAAGTTTACGTTTACCACACTTTCAAAGAAATTATGAATTACACGTCCGAAAAATATCCAGTGCGAAACTATCTAAAGATAATAGGACAGTTTAAAACGAGCCCATGCAACATTCCTTATCTGCAAGGGTGCGACTTGAACGACAGCCAACTCTGCATATTTTTGAGCATAAGAATGATTGAAGAAATACCAAAGTACGATAGTGTTATCGAAGTTTGGGGTCACGTAGAATTCCAGACGATTATGAAAAAAGATGTACCGATCATCATCGTGCATTTCCTCAAGGTGATCGATGAAGACGATACATCAGATTACATGTATTGCCTTAAGAAACAGAAGAAATTTGTGCCTGAAAGTTGTTTCGAACTTACCACGAAAACTGAGGAAGATGAAGACACTTTGTTAGAGTTCTTGCATAATTTGAACACGTCCATCATTTGTATGGATGGAGATTAAGAAAATCACTGCCGGAAATGTGAAATTCGTATTAAAGAAAAGACTGAGTTATCAAGACAATTGTTTAATTAAAAAGATACTAATTACCTACCGTTTTCGTCAAAATGCATAAGAAATGCGAGAGAATGTTCATGAAATCGACTAGAACGATGCGCTGAACGTAAATTTCAGCAAAATATAAAAATCCTCAATCGGAAAACATGCGATATAAAAATTTCTTGGAATATTCGTAAGTAACAAAGAGTGCTGCTGTGGCTGGTATTGTCCTCACCAATGTCGGTGTTAACCCATGGTAAAGAGCTGTTACACCTTCAACTTTAATAATTTTTAAAATAAGACGAATCAAACTGTCTTTGCTGTTATTGACTTGTATACGAGATTTCGCTAAGTCGATAGGGTAAGTCGAGGCCCAAAATAAGGCCCCACCCGCACCTCCTGCCACCATAGTTTTCCACAGCCCTATTTCATCCTTACTTTGTCCAGGCGATGCCAATAATTGTCTACACCCTAAAAAAATTCCCATGACAGAAAAACCCCACGAAAACTTTCACAAACAAAAATATTAATATTTTGTTTCATATATACCTTCATAACCTCCGAAAAAGAAGAAGTACCCAGGCATTTCTCTTGCAACAGTAGGAACAAACCCTCTATATAAACCTATAACACCTTCCTGCCTCAAAATGCTCTTAACCAAGCTCACAGGTCCAATTTGAGAAAAACTCCTTCGTTCCCCAGTTTCGTGAAGAGCTTGCAACTTGCATTTTATCAATTCCGTTGGACAAATCGCAAGAGAAGCAAAAAAGGAAGCCAGAGATCCTGCACATGCGTTATTTAAGGTAGACAATTGGTTTACACCGTTATCGTTGTAGATTTTCTGAATTAACTTCTGGCATACTCCGTAGGAACAGAATAAAATAGAATTTTCTGCTATGTTGCAAACTAAAGCTGGTACAGTCCCTGCGTACAACCCTTTGAGAATACCTTCAGTCATTACTGTGTTTTTCATGCATTTCAACATGCTGCCATTTTGTAAGGGGAAAGTTTGCATTTTTACTTTGACAGTATCCAGCGGTTGACCCACATACACAACAGCGATTCCTCCTAAAACCAGGAATTCACTTTTCATTGTGGAAATTGCGGAAATATTAGGTTATACCCAAAGATCCTGCAGTCAAATCAATCAACCCATCTTTAAGATGGTTCTCACCCGAAGTCATGTCTATTCAATCTTACGCTTGATTCTGTTGAAATACCGATACATTTCTTTATGAAAACCAGCGGAAAATGTAGAAAAATTCAAAAAGTTGTAGAACTCGAAATTCTTTGAAAACGTCATAGAATAATCTGTCACGTCATTAGAAGAACCACAGAGTTCTCTAATTCCCTCAAGAGGTACGTTCGATTTGGACGCTCCTTTAACTCTTTTCGAGCCGTTTGCGTTCGCGATTGGATTCTGGAGTAAAAAGAGCGTTCGTTTTTGATAGGTACCCGTGGTGCGCCGCTCTCACCCCACTCCAACTCCACAATTACAAATCGAACGCAGCTAAGGTTACAGAAAATCATGACATACACTGACATTGTTCTGTGTCCTCTCAACATAACCTCTTCTTTAAATGTTTTGTTATTCCTCGGAACTAAACTTGGACTATTTTGCTTTGAACCTGTAATATTCCAGAGAACTTTGAGTTTCAGGCTACGTATTTACATGGGATCTTTACAAACCGAGCTTAAAGATGTCAAATCCTCATGCGAAACCGTTGTTCAAGGCTCAAAACTCATCTCTTGCGTCAGCTCCTTGGTCCGAGTTGAAATAAAAAGAACCAAATTCAAGAGCGTCGTCGTTTGCTTATACTTTCCCCAGGAATACCCAAAATCACCACTTTTAGTAGAATTGAAGAGCAAAACGTTATCTTCTGAACTTTTAGAAAAACTCACCCGTTCATGTGAAAAAGAGGCTGAAAAGTATCTAAACGAGCCGCAAATTCTAAACGTTTTGAAATTCTTGAGGAAGTACATAGACGAGACTCCCTTGGCTTGTTGTTACGACGAAATAAACAAATTGAAGTCTAGTTTGAACAAGGAACAAGACGAGTTGAAATTGAAGCAGAAAACTTCTTCCTTAGTTTTGAAAGTGAGGAATAAAAAGTATTATTTAGAGTGTCGAATTTTAATACCAGACGATTATCCTGAGAACAAAATAGAGTGAGTATCGGGGCTTGAGTGATATTTAGTATGTACGACTGTATTTCAGGTTTCAAAAAGTCGAAACGAACTTTTCGTCGGCTTTAAACACCCATATCGTAGCCCAAGCTAAGGAAATTGCGAGGAGATGTGTCGAACCCCCCTTAAAACAGAACAAAAATGAGCCTCCATTCGCTCCTAGTCCGTCCTTGAATAAAACTGTGCAATTTCTCATTGATTGCGTGAAGGATTTTCCGCAAGAAAAATGCCAAATCTGTGACAACCTCTGCTTACCTGATGATCCTGAAGTAAATATTATGGCCCCGAATTCCCGCAAAGTTTAATTTAATCCGATTTCAGTTGCTAGAGCATGACAACAAATCTCCGAACCACGTAGAAAGAGTGTATTGTGGCCATCTTTTTCATCAGCAGTGCCTGTTAGATTATATGAAGAAGCCCCCTTTCGGCAACAAAAAATGCAAGGTGTGTGGCCATAAAATACATCATTATAAGTGGACCCTTACGGATAAATTGGCCGAGAACCGTTGGGCCCACGAACAAGCCAGAGAAAGAGAATTGGCCGAAGTTACGGATTTTTTTAATTAACATTGATATTATTTTAGTTTTTATTGAATTCATGAAAGTTTTAATAAAGCTTTAATTAAATATACCATACTTTTTAATTAAATTTCTTATTCCACCACCAAATACTTTAATCCAGAAAGAAATATATCGTAAATCAAATACCGCCACCCAAGCAATATTTCTCTATGAATGAGTTTAATTCAGATTACTAAGGAGAGATGTCACCACCAAGAGAAGTAGTCAGCGCCATCTGAGTTAAGTTTACCGAACTTCTATATGATTCCTTAAGGCAGATCTTAGCCTTGCAGGGATTTTTTAAAGGTTATTCTTTATTTTAAACAGGTGTTAGAAGCTCATCAAAATTTCTTCTCAAAAGAATAAAAATTAGTGGTACTGTAACTTTGATTAATTTAAAACAGATGGCGCTTTAGAATTTCCCTTCACCTAAGTCACCATTGTTAAAAGATTCTTGGAGAACTTTATAAAGGGTTATTCACGAATATGACTCTATAAAATATTTTTTAGGAAAGACACAAGATTCAGGATTGAAATTCTAAAGGTGAGCTTCAAGTAAGAAGACGACTTCTCGTATATTTTTTGAAGGTTCTAGGACATCAAACTTTCGTTTTTTAAATGAGAAGACGCATTTTTTATTGCATAAATAGATTCTCTATGGAATTCTGAGTATTTTTTATTCCAAAAGTTTGAATTTTCCCGAGGAAATACGAAAAAAAATCTCAAAATTGAACTCTGTTGAAATACAGACAACATCGAGGTTTTTCATTAAAAATTCTCATTTTTGAGAATCTCCGAGAAGAAAGGCTGATGCTTCTTAACCGATAACGTGATTTTCAGGATATGATACAGGAGGTCACAAATTCTTTGTCAAAGTTAGAAGTGACGAAACATCAAAAAATCGTTTTTTCAAATTGGAACCCCACTTTTTCGAAGCAATTTCGGAATCTTCGTCAAAAAATAATAGGAGCATAGGTCCAAGTCTTTTATCCCAAAATGAATATTTTTCGAAGTACTCAGGAAAAAAAATTTTGTCTCCAATTTTCAATCTTATTCCGAATGTTTTTTTTTACTGGAAAATAATTAGCGGTCAAGTGAAATGTTTGGAAATCTCTGTTATTGAGAAAATATTTTCTATAGTTCAGATGATTTAAGTTCTTGAATTATCATCTCTGTAATGCGAGAGCAACAATTGGTTCAAAGTTCTCAATGTGAGTATTTAGTGAAGTCAACGTGAAAAATTCTCGGGAATGTAGAAAAAATAATTTTTAATGCTTTTGAAAAAATAATTTACAGAACATGTAACAATTTCATAACTGAAAATTCAAATTCCCCTTCCATGACAAAAAAAAATTCCCCAGAATTAAGAATTTGCCTAAATTATCCTGAGCTTTAAAAAATAAAGAAAAACTGAACTCGTCTGAACTAAAGAAAATATTTTCTCGATTACAGAGATTTTCAAAAATTTTACTTGACCGTTAATTATTTTCCAGTAAAAAAACACACTCTGAATGAGATTAAAAATTTAAGACAAAATTGTTTTTCCTGAATATCTCGAAAAATTTTCATTTTGGGATGAAAGTCTTGGACGTATGCTTATTTTTTTACGAAGATTTCAAAAATGCTTCGAAAAAATGGGGTCCCAATTTGAAAAAAAAAACGATTTTTTGATGTTTCGTCAATTCTAACTTTGACAAAGAATTTGTGACCTCCTGAATCATATTCTGAAAATCATGCTATCAGAAAAGAAGCATCAGCCTTTCTCCTCGGAGATTCTCAAAAGTGAGAAATTATCGCAATTATCAACCACAAACTCAAGACTGAAAAGTCCACAAAATTCATTATACCAAATTAGAGCATCATATATCCTATTTTCCCTCTTGAAAAAAATATTCCAGGTGCGTTTCGACATTCAAACATCGCATCGTACTCTTTTTTATTGTATACACTTGGGTTATCGTAAAATATACTGAAAATAAATAGAGTGGCGCAGTCAATCCAGAATTTCTCACTTTCCCAATTTTTTTCTCGGCTTTTAGCTAGTGCCTCATAAGTTTTCCGTTATTTTCCAGCATCTGCTCCTTTCGCTTCTGCTTCCACCATCTGGATTTCAGGTAGTAGACTACTGAAAATACTATAACGAGTAAAGCTAAGCCTGCAATAATACCGGTCGATATTGCTTGTACTTTTCTATATTCTGGGATGTTTATGGCTACTTTCTCGCTAACTGCTTGCTGATCATCGTAGGACACCGCTATAATCTGAATCCCATACTGGTTACCTTCAGGCAGATCAGATACTGAAAGAACAAAGAGACGATAACACCAACAAGACCTGGAGGCTGCAAAAATCCACATGCCATGAAGAGAAAAGCAAAGATTGAAGAATTGAAGAAACTGCAGCATCAAATAGGAAATCTAAAAGTTCTCCACAAAATTACATCATCAACATTATGATGAAACAGCAAAAGTAATGGAGAATCAAAAAAGATCAAAGCTAGATAAAAGGAAAATAACAAGGCTTAGAGAAACATCCAAAGACAAAAATAAGAGGCTGCAAAATTACATAAACATGCCTATGGTGATGGTGAAACCAATGAAGAATCGATGAAGAGAAAAGAAAAGATTGAAGAATTGAAGAAATTACAACAAAATCAAATAGAACATCTAAAAATTCTCCACAAAATTACATCATCAACATTCTGATGAAACAGCAAAAGTAATAGAGAATCAGAAAAGATCAAAGTTAGATGAAAGGAACCTAACAAAGCTTAGAGAAACATTCAAAGAGGCTGGAAAATTACATCAACATGCCTTTGGTGATGGTGAAACCAATGAAGAATCGATGAAGAGAAAAGCAAAGATTGAAGAATTGAAGAAATTACAACAAAATCAAATAGAACATCTAAAAATTCTCCACAAAATTACATCATCAACATTCTGATGAAACAGCAAAAGTAATAGAGAATCAGAAAAGATCAAAGTTAGATGAAAGGAACCTAACAAAGCTTAGAGAAACATTCAAAGAGGCTGGAAAATTACATCAACATGCCTTTGGTGATGGTGAAATCAATGGAGAATCGATGAAGAGAAAAGCAAAGATTGAAGAATTGAAGAAATTACAACAAAATCAAATAGAACATCTGAAAATTCTCCACAAAATTACATCATCAACATTCTGATGAAACAGCAAAAGTAATAGAGAATCAAAAAAGATCAAAGTTAGATAAAAGGAACATAACAAGGCTTAGAGAAACATTCAAAGACATTCCAAGAGGCTGGAAAATTGCATCCATATGCCTTTGGTAACCAATGAAGAATCGATGAAGAGAAAAGCAAAGATTGAGAAATTAAAAAAAACTACAACAAAAACAAGTGGAACATCTAAAAAGTACGCTACAAAATTACATCATTAACATTCTGACGAAACAGCAGGAGTAATAGAGAATCAAAAAAGATCAAAATTAGATAAAAGAGACCAAAACAATGCTTAGAGTAAAACAAAGACATTCAAAGAGGCTGAAAAATTACATCAACATGCCCATGGTGATGGTGAAACCAATGAAGAATCGATGGAGAGAAAAGCAAAGATTGAAGAATTTAAGAAACTACAACAAAATCAAGTAGAACATCCAAAACTACGCTACAAAATTACATCATCAACATTCTGATGAAACAGCAAGAATAATAGAAAATCAAAAAAGATCAAAGTTAGATAAAAGAGGCCATAACAAAGCTTAGAGGAACATACAATGACATAAGGAAGAGGCTGCAAAATTACATCAACATTCTGATAAAACGACAAAGCTGATAAAGATTTAACAAAAAGCGAAGCTTGATTACAATATATTTAAAAAAAATCCAGAGAAACATTCTGATAAATGGTAAAGCTGGTAAATCATTAAAAAAATAGCAAAGCACGATTAAAGCAGATAAAAAATCTTCCACTTACTTAAATGCGAGTTATTCCTGGTTTCATAAGACAGCAAAGGATACTCCTCAACCCCTTGAGTGCACCTCACAACATAAAACTTCAGATTCTCCAATCCATACTCCGGAGGTAACCAAGACACCTGGAACCCCTTAAAAGCAGGAGTCACAGACACATTCCTAGGAAACCCAATAGGGGGCGAGAAAGAATTCAACTGTTGACTCGGAATCTCACGACCATCCAACTTCTTCGTCCTCAACCTGATGGCCTTGCTGAACAAACCTTCACCTAGGTCATCTCTGCAAAGCACCATAAACTCGTATTCACGCCCTGGAAAAAAATGAGGAAATTCAAACAGCTCCTTTTGGGTCTTGCTGGTCTCACCTGGATCCAAGTCTTGGATGGTAGCGTCGAGATAAGAGGAAGACGGCACGTCGTAAGTCTTCCACTCCTTGCTCTCAATTGGTTTGTACCAAATGCTGTAATTCACGTTGACTCTCTGCCTCCCAGCAGACCACTTCAAGTAAACGCTGTTGGCCGAACTAACACCTGTAAGGTTGTATGGAGCACTGGAAGGTATAGTTTCCACCAACAACTCAGTTTCAGCAGTTATAGTCGAAGCTTTGTTTGTTACTGAACAAACGTACAATCCCCTATCTTCCTCTTGAAGGTTATAAATCGACAAATTTCCACTTTTAATCTCAGTCCTTCCAATTGGCAAAGAAGTTCCGTCTTTCTAAAAGGGAAATTCGATCTAAATGGCAACAATGGACGGTAGTACGCCTTCTTACCTTGTACCAAACGATGATTGGCGTATGTCCATTCTCCCCATCTTTAGCCTGGCAAGGAATCTCGATAGGTTCCCCTAATTTTTTGATGTAAATATTGTTAGGGCGAGCCAGAAACACTGGGGGTTTTTGAACGATGACAGTCATAGGGGCTGAAGGTCCTTGGGTGCCTAATTTGTTGAAGGGGGTGCAAGTATACCTACCGTTGTGACTATCGTCTACTTTGCTGATCAAAAGACTGCCGTTTTTTTTGTAGAAAACTCCGGGAATGTTGTAAGGATCGTAGAGGAATCCGTCTTTCTCCCAGTTGAGGTTGTTCATTGGAGGGTTAGCTTTGACGTTGCAGTCGATTATCGCTTGTCTTCCGTATGGCAAGTGGATTTCTGGTGGGGCGAAAACTACTTTAGCCTTGTCTGGAAACCAAAGGAAACTTGATTGATACCCAAAGATTCTTAGTCCTTTCACCTACATTGTATGTCCAAGAAAGCTCTAGCTGATTGTCTTTCTCCTGTCTCGTGGACCACTTCACACTCATACTCCCCATAGTCCTCCATGTCTGTCGGCTGTATTACCAGAGTCCCGTCTTGTTCAGTCCAAGACCTGTGACCCATGTGAGGGTAATCTTTGATGGGAACCCTGTCTTTGTACCAAATAACCTTCATATCTCCATCTTTAGGTAGACAGGTTAATCTTGCTTCTTCTCCCTCCATCACTGTTTGGTTTATTGGGGGGACTTCCAGCAAATTTCCTCCTGAAAGATGAATGCCTTAGTCCTTGGGCTTCACGATCTCCTAAACTGTTGGGGAAATACATTGGGGAGAAGCTAAAAGGAAAAAACTTTGGAGGAATCTTCTAGGATCAATTCTTTGGAACTTTAAAACTGAAAGATTCAAAAAGTATCTCTTGAGAATAGGATATTGGAGAGTGTAGATTCTGTATGGAGGAGGAAGAACCTCCCATTCGTATATTTTAGGAATTCTTTGGCATTGTGAGCCAAAGAAAAGAATCCTTGGTCAAGAAACCATGGATTACTGGAATTACGCTAGATCAAAAAAGTCGCAGATGCTTGTAACCCTGTTTAAACTAAGCAACTGAAGAGATTCAACTTATGTTTCAAATGTAACCATTTGTATTGAGTTACTCAATTGCTATGAAGATTTTTTATCTGGGAGATAAAGGATACTGATGAGGGCAAATAAAGTTGAAACCGGTCTATTTCTTTTCTTAGTGACAAATGCTAATTTCATCCCTTAAGTCCTTAGGATGGAAGATCTGTGAGCCTATAAATTTAAGATGGTATTCATTTCGAGGATGCTATCTTAATATATAAAACTAAGTCGGCCATTTTGTTGGTTACACCATTTATAACTCAAGATTGGATGAACTGTTGAATATGAAAGATTTTTGTTGGATTTTTCTACGGCGGGGTTAACATAAATTACATTAAAACTCTGAAAAATTTTATGAAATGGAAAAAACATAGGAAATCATTTTCTTTCTACGTCACTAGGTGTCGCTACGGTTAATAGCGTTTTCGTGAAAGTATTATATCTGAGTCTATGTGTTATTACACCCATCTTTCTTCCAAAAACTACGGACAATTTTATGACGAAATGTTTTGAACAAATCCCCGTTCTACTATTATCGCAATTAGATGGCAATGTAACAATTACTGTGTATTTTGAGTTGCCTGAATGTCTAAGCCTTGGAATTCTAAGATCTTTGGCCAGAAGCTTCAAGTAAGAAGACATTTTCTCGTATATTTTTTGAAGGATCTAGGACTTCAACTTTCCTTTTTCAAATGGGAAGACCCATTTTTTATTGCATAAATAGATTCTCCATTGAATTCTGAGTATTTTTGATTCCGAAAGTTTGAATATTCCCGAGAAAGTTCTCTTTAATAAACAAACAAAAATAACAATACTTGAAAGTGAATCATATTTTCGTCATAATTTGATTAACTTTTCAGTAGTCTTTTATTTTTCATTTCTTTTTACTTAGGAGAACTCTAAACAATATTTTGCTCATTATCGGTTATTCCTAGATATTATACCCAGCTTTTCGTGTGTTGAAAACTCTTTGTTTGTTCTGGAATTTCTTTTTTTTAAGACGCTTTTCTTCTTTAGACAATTTTTTTCTATTTCCAAATATCGAATAATCAGCTATATCCCAATATTTCATGAGCAGTTAGATTCATCCAAACTTCCATCATTTCTGATCACGTAAATACCTCTGAAGCGATAATGAACGAAGTAATTCCATTCGCTTCATCCAAAGTACAAACAAACAAAGTAACCTGGATCACTTCGTTCATGATCACTCCTTCAAAAAATCAATAAGAACGATAGTAAACAAAGTTAACCAAAAATTAAATAATAAAATTGATACCATTCACAGAAAGGTGAAACCAGGTGCCGTTCTTGTTCCTTCTACTGGGCGTTCGGTTAGGAAAGTTCACTTTGCACTGAAACCAACCATCGTCAGACTCTCTTATAGACGTCAGATTGACCGTCACAATATCGTATCTTGGATGAGGAAGCTGAAACCAAATTAAGACGTCCCACGTAGGGTTCATTGGAGGTTATAACGCCTTTGTGGTATGTAAATATCGTACGTTCCTGAAATTGTAAACGAGAATTTTAGTGCCCCTTCAAATTTTAGAGGAATTAAAAAAATTTATTTTTATTTTGATCCATTTCTTTTCACCTGAGGAAGTCATACAACTTGAGCCTGCTTGAATTATGTTGACCGAGAAGTGCTTTTTTCAGAATTTTCATATACAAGCTCGGAAGTACATATATATTTTTGAAATTGTCTAAGAAAAGTCTATTGAAAATCATCAAATAATTTTTTTTTAATTTCTTTTAAATTTCAAGAGGCTCTGAAATTTCGATAGCACTGGTATAAAGTACTGAAAAACTGCCCTAAAGATGTTTTAATTTCGAGATCGTATAGGCAATACTGCGGAAGTTATAACCAATTATAATAATTGGCCAAATTTCAAAATCACCCTGTAGCATGGAGACTAGACACCTTAGCGACTTGCAGTTTTCAGCATTTTATGTTTCTAGAAAAAGAGAACATGATAATGTATCACTTTTTTTCTATCTCGCTTAATTTATGAGATCGAAATCTGACCACCCTGTACACCTATTAATACAAAGTGCATAATTATATTGACGTAATTATCTCATCTGATCATCAATTATACCAGAGTTGATCGTAGTTTTTAACCTTGATTTCAAATTACGTCCCCATTCATTCATGAAAATCTAAACACAGTTAAACAATATTTTCAAGCAGGAATTTCGCTTACATTTTTGTTCCAGTACAATTTGAAAGGAATAGGCGTACTTTCAGGGAAATCTATATCGCAGCTCAATAAAACCCAACCTCCAACAGTCGCAGTCAGATAAATAGGCTCCTTCTCATTGTCCATGTACTCGAAACTGGAAACTCCAAAACATAGGCAGAGCAAGATAAACACATCCCTAGTCTTTTTCATGTCTCAAACGGGACTTGCACAACAAAATTACGATCACTACTGGGAGGAACTTTTAGAATATGCACGAGTATACACAGCCTCAACAATGTGGAAATTGCTGCAGATTCTAAATCAGATGTAATAGCTCGTTTGAGCGGTCAAATTAGATTAATAGATGTAGGAGGACCTAAATATTCTGATGCGTTAGATGAGGTGCGTTAAGACGTATAAACCATTCATCATTACGTATGTATTAGGAACGATAACATCATAAGACGTAGGTTTAAAATACAGAGTGTCAATTTGAAAACTTGTATTCTATCTTCGAGAAAATCGCTGTAAAATCATTGAAAACTCAACAACAACTTGAATCGATCAGTATGAGACATTTCGTCAATCTGGTCGCCTTTTTCCTGAAGTTTGGATCTTGGTATTCCACATTTACCAATACCTCCGCACTCACCAGATTTGAATCGCATAGAACATGCATGGGATATGCTCCAAAGAAGATTAGATAATCCTAAATCTACCCCAGAATCCTTAATTGATCTGAGAGAGCTTTTGCCCCGTTTATCGAACAAAATTCCTCTAAAAATGTTCAACAAGCTCGTGTGTAGTATGCAAAGAAGATGTCAAGCTGTTATTGATGCCCGTGGAGGCCATACATTGTATTGATATTTTTAAAATGCTTGAATTCTCTGGGAATAAAATTTCGTTTCGTTTACTCGATTTTTCTTAACCACCCTGTATACGCTGCAGACCTACAGGCTAAAATTAATTTTATATCCTGCATCTTGAAATCATATTAATATGAATTTTCATCAAAAAATCTCATTTAAATCATTTTTTTTGCAATTTAAATCAATATCCCTAACTATATGGAGCAGTTTATTTCGATGGCGTAATGTTAAGAAATACCTGACATCTACGATCTCTTTATTTCATCTACCATCTAATCGATTGAAGCAGTATTTTTTAAAACATTCTTGCATCAGAAATTTGAGCTATATTCCTTTTCAAATTGTTCTCGAATCTCCAACAACAATATGACTCATTGAAATTTTAAAACTGGCCATTGATTGAGTTCTTGTGCCAATTAAACACGTTAATCGCGAAAGATGGTCACAAATAAAGTCGTATAGCATTACGTAATTGAGTATTGTGGGTGTTAGTTATAAATTTGTTTTTCAATTATCCCAAAAAGTTCATTAAGGCATTAAGGCATTAAGGCATTAAGGTTTTATCGTTTTGTTTACGTGATTCAGCGATGCTGTAATGGATCAAGATGGATTTCCAACAGAAAATATGACTGGAAAATGTATTGAAAAATTTTTATGCTCAAAAACAAAATGGGCTAGGGGTTTCAGGAAAAACAAACGAAACACATGCAAAGCTAAAGAAAATTCCAGTCATAAAATACGACGAGAAAAAACTAGAAAAATTGAAGATTCTTGAAATATGTTCCACTAAAATATTGAATTTTCTGAAATATGAGAAAACCCGAAAATTAAAATGAAAAAATTTCCGTTTAATCTATACGTTCTTGGTACTGAAAAAAAGTTCAATAAAATGCAATATTCTATTTAAACCAACAATAATTTAATGAAGCAATTAAAGTATGTACAACAATAAGTCAATATACATTAAGTATTTCATTAAGAAAATAGTCTCTAAAATAAATACTTTATGTTTTCAGCGTTTCCTTAAATTGTTTGGGCACGATTGTCTCACTTTAAAAAGTTTGATTCCATTGAGAATTTCGACCTTTGAATGTTGTTAACATTGGCTTTAATTCTATCTGCAACACTTGAACTGTTTGCCGATTTCAACAACTGGTTTTTGATAAAATTCTCATCGTGTTCCTTAACAATTTCTGGTTTACTTTGTTCTTCTTTGTATTTCCTGAAGTTTTTAGCGTTTTCTGCATTTCTTATAGCGGCATATTCCATCATTTTCTTACGCATGGCTTCTTTTTCTTCTTCTGTTAATTTCTTTCGTTCCTTCACATTTTGATTATTTCTATTTGATTTATAACCGTCTTTGTTGGAACTTTCTTTTTCACTTTTCTTTCGTTCAGGGGTGTAACTCCTGTGTTTTTTCGATTTGTTTTTGTAGTGTTCATCATCAGATTCATCGTAACTTGACTCAGTCTTCGATTTCTTGTTCTTACCTTTCTTATGATGTTTCTCATCCTCAGAACTTTCGCTTTCAGTATAATGTTTCCTCGTCTTCTTATACGAGTATTCCTTTTCTTCTTCGTTTACTCTCTTACGTTCCTTTGTGTTCTGCCTATTACCGTTCGATTTATAACGTTCTTTGAAGTTGGAACTTTCTTTTTCGCTTTTCTTTCGTTCGGGGGTATAACTTCTGTGTTTTTTCCTTTTTTGTCGTGTTCTTCATCAGATTCATATTTTGATTCCGTCTTCAATCTCTTGTTCTTACCTTTCTTATGATATTTCTCATCATCAGAACTTTCGCTGCCACTACTATTACCTAATAAAATGTTTTTCAAGTCGTCTTCGGATAATTCATTTTTAAGAAGGTTGAATTTGTGCATTAATATAGTGTCCAAAATTGCTTCATCGTCATTTTTTTCACTTGCGAAGTTCAATTCTTTATAACCGTCTTTTATCCCTAATTGTTTATGCAGTTTTTTCAACTTTTTCCTCAATTTCCTATCAGTTTTCGATTCTTTAGCTGATAATGTAGAATTTTTTCTCTTCATTTGTGCTTCCATGGCTTCCTGCAATTTCTTCAACTGAACTGGGTTCTGAAGAAACTGCCTTCTGGTTTCCTCTTCTTGTCGCTTGATTAAAACCAATGGATCTTCCTGTAGTTTGGCTTGTAAATCCACTTGCTCGCTTTTAACTATTTTGTTATAATCCCTGATAGATGGTGGGATACATTCGTGCTCCACATGATTCTTAGGGGGTGCAATATACTTATCGACAGCCTTTGCTGCTTCCTCCTTATTAATTTCTTCAAGGGTTTTATCTACAGAACGCCCGAGTAAATATGCTTCCCTGTCGACTAAAGCTGTCGGGCCTTTGTACATCCAGTCTAGTTTCTTTTCCTCGTTATTGGAGAACATTTTGAGCAAAATAGCAATTAATAACACCAACAACAAACAATTTGTTTTCAAACGCGTACTTTGACAGCTGTGAAAAGTTAGGTTATAAACTAACCATAGAATTGAAACGCATATCGCACCACAGAGTATGACCATAGAGGACCGTTAAATATGTTTCTTCGATGATCACAAGCCGTTTTTTCGTGAATGTCATAAATGTAAATTGTGACGTAATTCCTGAAGGGTTGAAAATTGGTTTTTTCTAATTCTTTGGCGAATTTGTTCATTCTGCCATCTCTTGAAGAACTAAAACGTGCGAGAATATTTCAGTTTCATGGTTGTATTTAATCTTCAAAGGTTGGCATCCTGTAACGGATTTATTCATTAACTGTCAAAAAAAGTTCTGCCAACCACCTTTTTTCAATGCAAAAATCTCCTCCAACAGCTGGTTTGTTGTAAAATTAAAAAAAAAAGCAAAATACGACTACAATATTTAAGTAACGAAAAATGTTTACATGAAAAAAAAACCTTCACGATTTTTTTTATCTAAATTTTGATCATTTACTCCTAGGTATATTATCTGTAATTTACCGAAAAAAAATCAGAGTTTTCACTTGACCGCTAATTATTTTCCAGTAAAAAACACATTCGAAATGAGATTGAAAATTGAAGACAAAATCGTTTTTCCTGAATATCTCAAAGTATATTCATTTTGGGATAAAAGTCTTGGACGTATCCTCCTATTATTTTTTGACGAAGATTTCGAAAATGCTTCGAAAAAATTTGGAACAAACGATTTTTTGATGTTTCGTCACTTCCAACTTTGACAAAGAATTTGTGGCCTCCTGTATCATATTCTGAAAATCATGCAATTGGAAAAGAAGCATCAGCCTTTCTTCTCGGATAATCTCAAAAATGAGAATTTTTAATGAAAACACCTCGAAGTTGTCTGTATTTCAACGGAGTTCAATTTTGAGTTTTTTTTTTCGTATTTCCTCATTTGAAGAGAATTTTCTCGGGAAAATTCAATTTTTTGGAATCAAAATGATTCAGAATTCAATGGAGAATCTATTTATGCAATAAAAAATGGTTCTTTCCATTTGAAAAACGAAAGTTGATGTCCATTAATAATATTCAATGAAAGAAAACTTGAAATAAGTTGAATTAAAATTTTTGGTCCCCTTAATATTTTGAAAAAAAATACTCACTTTAAGTTCTTGATTAAATCTCTCACGACTATTCGTAGACTTTTTCAAAATCTAACCTGGCTACCAAAAATAGGAATTTTCTAACAGATATCTTGAGAAAGTTCTTGAAAATTCTTCAAAACAACGTTACTCATTTCGAACAAAAGATTTTCTTACCTCTGAAAAAAAGAATAACAATTTTTGAGATCTGGCAACATTATTGTATTTAGGTGATACTTTATACAGCGTAGTTACATAGTAACAACTGTTAATCTACTCAACACTTAAAACTAAAAAATTCTACGGCTAAGGTTGAAGTGTGCTGAAAATGATACCTATATAACAATATACAATGAGGAAAATATCCAAAATTTCTCGAAAAAGAGTGCTTCAATCATGCAAATGTAGGCGAAAATGGGTCGAAAATCCTCTCAAACAATGTTTCCCAGAATTTAAATCACACAGTAAAAGCAATCTCGAATTTTCAAATTCATCGAATGAAAAACGAAATTAATGAATAAATAACAAGTTGTACAAGACAATCTAATATCACTATACAACATTATAAATCAATAAATTAATGAAAAATATGAACACCTCTTGTACTATTCTAAATATCTTCAGTTATTTACATTAAATCAATATCGACTCACCATCAATATTTCATTTTCGAAAAAAAGAATCAGACTTAATGTTTGAACTCAACGTTTTGAACCCACTCAAACGTTTTAAAACCACAACCATATCATTTTAAAGAATTAAACTCAATAAAGAATGAGAAAAATACAAAACTTTGAATGGATTCTTACAAAATCTATAATCATTTCAGGAATCAACAAAAAAGATAAATAAGAACAAAGTGCTCGTAGAGCGAAGGTACTTTAACAATCTAAACATCTAGTACTACTTTTTCGCAACAGCCTCTTGTGTAAAATGTTTGTCGATGCCCAGAATAGGGCAACGATAAAGCGTTAGATTTATTGGGTGGCGGGTACGATACCCTCAAAATAGTAAGAAGAGAAAATGGACAATCTTTAGTCCTTGGACAAAAACACTTCTTACAAACACCACGACGTGGTCAAAGTGTGGCAAGTATGGCGTCTTACGTGAGTTGATAATGCTTATATCGAATTTTACATACTCCGATACGTGTTTTTTTATTTCGAAAAAACACGGATCCATTAGATAAAAATGTTAAAAAAATTAATGGAAATCAAGATGAGTTAGTTTAAGTGTTTCAACACAATCGTTCATTCGTAATATTTGGTCTGTTTAAAGTTTAGTTTAGAACATCATTCGCTTATTTAAATGTCATTCGCGATTTATCATTGTCTGTTAAATAATTATCCTTATCTCTTAATTAGTAGATACTCGAATTAAACTTTTCGCTTTCATATATCCAAAACTATATCCACTTTATTGAAAATTGTTTTCGTCTCATTAAATTTATAAAATAATCCACTTGAAATTTAGTAATGAGCAAATTTTCATGTTCTAAAGTTTTTTTTACCATTGCACTAGTTTTGAGATCTCGAGATTTGTTTGTATAATTACAGGGTCACCCAAGAAAAACATCAAAATTTGTTCATTTTTTTCAAGGAAAAGGTTTTTAATCATTCGCGAAACTCCAAAATTCCAGGGATTTATCATTTGAACTTTAACTTCATTGATGGATTCTGAAATAAATAAATAAACATTTGGTAACGACTGATTTTGGTCCCTTTTGAATAGGAATATCTGCGTTGAATCTTCAGTTAAAACTAAATTTATCGTTTCAAAAATAACTTTAATACTTCTTCAAGTTTCAAGCTGGATTATCAACGGCAAAACTGTTCAACAAAGTGAATATCTTTTCAAGTATATTAACCGATATAAAAAAATTGCACTCTTACTTTTGATCCTGAGAATCGTGAAGTTTTTCGAATTGTCTGAATTTTAGGGATCCAAAGGAACAATTTAAATTTTATTAACATTTGATGAGGAATTTTGATCTGGTACTCTTTTAGCGTGATGTTGAGCCCTTGAGGATTTAAAAACTTACATATATGAATTTCAATCATGCTTATTCATCTTTTGCTTACTCTTCAGAACACAGATGTAATAAAATTGAAAATATAAATTTAATGGAGGACTGAAATTTTAATGGTTCATTAAAACATCCATGGCGTCAGCCATGGATATTTTGTTCAATGGAGGATTAAAATTTTAATGACCCATCAAACTTTAATAGAGGTCCACGAAACTCAGCGGAATAATTGAAAAATAAAGAAAAAAATGGTAAAGTTTTGAAATATTCATGTTCAATAAAAAATAAATCAAATTAACTAATCTGGATGATTTTCTGACCAGGAATTTACAACGAGAGTATTCAAGTTTCACGAGAACAATTTGAAAAAAATGAACAAATTTGCTCTTAGTTATCTCTAAAAAATCGAAGACCTCCCGACATCGAGATTAGAATTTAATGGTTCATTAAAATATCCATGGCTAACGCCATGGATATTTTGTTCAACGGAGGATTAAATTTTAAATGACACCGCGAAAGAATTGAAAAATAAAGGAAAGGATTCAAAGTTTTGAAAAATTTAAGTTCAATGAGAAAGAAATTATACCAATCAATACCTCAGGATGATTTTCTGACCAGGAATTAACAAAAAGAGCATCTAGATTTCACGAGAACAATCAATCTTTAATAAATAAAATACCTCCCGCTCCTGACATTGAGATTAGAATTTAATGGTTCATTAAAATTACTCGATAAATTTTTAATGGGTCATTAAAATATTTATCCATTTCGTAAGCCTGTTCAACGGAGCATTAAAACTTTAAAGACTCTCCAAACTTTCACGGAGATTTTCAAAACCTAAGAAAAAATTGAAAACTAACGAAGAAAAGCGTCCAGATTTTCACAATTCGAAAAGAATGAATCCTGACGATCCCTAAAAAAAAGTAAGACCTCTCGACCTCTCAGGATCCTCAACGTGTCACTCCAAACTCCGAAACGCGAATCGGGCCTACGTCCCTAAAGGTCCCACACGCGCCGCGACCTACCCGAAATATTGACTCGACTAACCTAACCTCACTCTTACAGTCTCGACGGGACAGTCAACACGCACTCTCCAATTCGTGCACCACTCTTTGTCTCTTAGCCTGCCTCTTCCTGAACTCGTTGAACTCCTCCTTCATCGCCTGGACTCTGGCGTCTATGTTGTCGTACCTTCTCGCAAAACTCCTCCTCGATGGTTCGTCCCTAGACCCAGTTGGGGTTGAAGGAGTGGGGGTTGGAGTTGAGGGGTCGAATTCGTAGTGGCCATCTACACTTCCAACGTCTACAGCCTTGTGGAAGGGTTCTGAGGTTGAAGGGGAAGATGAGGTCATCTCCAACCATCTTCCGATTGGAGGTGGAGGTGGTAAGGCTGTTGGAGGGGGTGGAGGGGGTCTGTAAGGGGGTAGACGCCATTCTGTGAAGGTGCTTCCGCTTTGGCTGCTCTGGTTTTGGGTGGCTGAGGTGTTCTTGCTGCCGAAACCACTAGAGGATGATCTGCTTTCAGGTGATCTGTCTAGGTGATCTGGAGATCCAAGTTCAGGAGCACTCCTGGCTATCCTTGCGTGCCTTGGGAGGAGTTTTGCCCTGGGTCGGGCGCCAGTTATGGAGGGATAAGGCGGTGGTACTCTGATCCTCGAGTTTGGACTGTCTCTGATCGGGTGAACTGGGATGAAGACTTGAGACTCTTCGTGTATAGCTCGTAAAGAAGGTAATTCTTGGGAGTACCTCTCATGCATGGATCTGAGCTGTACAAAACCAGGAGGCGTAGGGTACGAACGTTCCCCAGAGCTGGGATACCTCACAGAGCTCAAATCGCTGAAATACATCGGAGTCCAAGGAGAAAGCATCAGAGTTTCCGGGGAACTCGACTGAAACTTCGGCGTTACCGGACTATAAATCGTGGGAATAGGCTTCAAAGTCTTATTCGCGATGCTCAACAACCCTTGCAACCCTCTAGAACTCTGCCCGGAAGCATCAGACCGAATGCTGAGCTGGCTGGGGTACCCGACCAAAGGCCTTCTCCAAGAGGCGTTCCTGAAGGCTTTTTTGGAGGGGAGGAAGCCTCCATCGTCGCTGCTACTGGCTGGGCTTTCTGCTCGAAGGCTAAGGAGTGAGTCAACGAGGATGAAGCGGCCGTCAGCGGCCCTTGATATGCGAGCTAGGGATTTGGAGGGTGATCCTGGGTGGAAGTAGTCAGGGTGCCAGCTTAGGCTGCTGGATGAGCGACACCTGTCCCGGGGCCAGATCCAGTTGAGGATGAAGTGGGGGGTCTTCAGACCTGGTATTCCGCCTTTGCTGTGTCTGCGGGAGAGATGGTGTTAATTGGGGGTCGGAATTTGAAGGTCTGCATGCCGAAAGCAACGGAAGCTAGCACAGTCGAGGATTTGTGGCACTTTTGCATTCTAAAATGTTAGATTAGAATGTGTATCGGTTGTTCAATCGAGGATTAACCATGAATCTTTGAGGTTAAATGTAAATCAGCACCCCAGAGGTAAAGTGTGTAAAGTCACATTATGAAAATTGGAGAAAAGAGAGATTTTTTATTTCGATTATTGTTTCAGAGAATGTTTTCTGCTATTATTTAGGGACTTGATATACCTAGAGGGATTCAAAAATGTATTCCACTAGCTAGAATTTACTGATGTGAATCCTAGTTTGTGTCTGAAAAAATGTGACTTAACACACATTACCTCTGAGGTGCTGATATAAACTTGGAGCCATATAGTATGGACCATTTTTTGATGCTTTGAAGTTGATTTAGTTTTTTTCTTCTGTGACACTATTCCCTTTCTTTTGTTGTTATGTTTCTTTATAACATTAACTGATTTTGGAATAAAGAGTTATTATTATTATTATTATTATTATTATTATTATTGCTCGGTCTGCAGAGCGTCAAGAAAGATCATGGAAAATATACAGGGTTATTCACGAATATTTTTAGGAAAGACACATGATTCAGAATTTAAATTCTAAAGGTGAGCTTCAAGTAAGAAGACAACTTCACGTATTTTTTTTTAAGGTTCTAGGACTCTAGTGACATCAACTTTCGTTTTTCGAATGGGAAGACCCTTTTTTTATTGCATAAATAGGTTCTCCATTGAAAACTGAGTCTTTTCGATTTCGAAAGTTTGAATTTTCCCGAGAAAAATATCTTTGAATGTGGAAATGCGAAAAAAAAACTCAAAATTGAACTCTGTTGAAATACAGACAACTTCGAGGTTTTTTAATTTAAAATTCTCTTTTTTGAGAATCTCCGAGAAGAAAGGCTGATGCTCCTTTTCCGATAGCGAGATTTTCAGAATATGATACAGGAGGTCACAAATTCTTTGTCACAGTTAGAAATGACGAAACATAAAAAGATAGTTTTTTTTTCAAATTGGAACCCCATTTTTTCGAAGCATTTTCGAAATCTTCGTCTGAAAATAATGGGAGCAGGAAAAACGATTTTGTCTTCAATTTTCAATCTCTTTCCGAATGTGTTTTATTACTGGAAAATAATTAACGGTCAAGTGAAATTTTTGGAAATCTCTGTTTTCGAGAAAATATTTTTTATAGTGCAGACGAGTTCAGTTTTTCTTCATTTTTTAAAGCTTAGGATAATTTCCACAAATTCTTAATTCTGGAGAATTTATTTTTTGTCGTGGTAGGGAAATTTGAATTTTCAGTAGTGAAATTGTTACATGTTCTGTTGATTATTCTTTCAAAAGCATTAAAAATTATAACAAATTATTTTTTTCTGCATTCCTGAGAATTTTTCACGTTGACTTCACTAATACTCACATTGAGAACTATAAATCAATTGTTGCTCGCGCATTACAGATGATAATTCAAGAATTTAACTCGTCTAAACTATACAAATTTTTTTCTCGATAACAGAGACTTTAAAAATTTCCATTGAACGCTTATTATTTTCCAGTGAAAAAACACATTCGGAATGAGATTGAAAGTTGAAGACAAAATCGTTTTTCCTGAAAATCTCGGAAAATATTCATTTCGGGATAAAAGTCTTCGACGTATGCTCCTATTATTTTTTGTCGAAGATTTCGGAAATGCTTCGAAAAAATGGGGTTTCCAATTTGAAAAAACGATTTTTTGATGTTTAGTCACTTCTAACTTTGACAAAGAATTTGTGACCTCCTGTATTATATTCTGAAAATCACGCTATCGGAAAAAAAGCATCTGCCTTTCTTCTCGGAGATTCTCAAAAATGAGAATTTTTAATGAAAAACCTCGAAGTTGTATGTATTTGAACAGAGTTCAATTTTGAGATTTTTTTTTCGTATTTTCTCATTCAAAGAAAATTTTCTCGGGAAAATTCAAACTCCTGGAATCAAAAAGACTCAGAATTCAATGGAGAATCTATTTATGCAATAAAAAAATGGGTCTTCCCATTTGAAAAACGAAAGTTGATGTCACTTCCGGAAAGTGAAAAGAACTAGATTCATAACTAGCTTCAATTGAACAACCGCCCTATCCAAAAGTTTAGTAAAAAAAATTCTCAGAATGGAGACAACAAAGTTAAAAATCAAAACAGCAGAGAATGTTCTTTTTGGAATCATATTATCAAACCTCTTCGACAGCTACCATTGGAATAAAAAAAGAAGGAAGGAATCCGCAAAAGTGCTACAAAACCTCTGAGACCTATTCTCCGTTAAACAAAAAAAAACACAACATCTATCATACATAAATAAACAATAAAACATTAGCAACAAGACGAATCCTCGCTTAAAAATAAAATAAAAATACACAACAATCTCCAACGCATCGGCACATAAATTCAACTCTGCAAGCTTAAAAAAAGTAAAAAAAAAGTGCGGTAACGAGTGCAGATAATCAAAAAGAACTATATACATGTGGTGGTGTGTTCTGGTGACGGCAATTCAACATCCTCTTGGCTCTTCACCTTTTTTCCTCCTGCGCAGATCCACAAGGCGGCAATTAACACACGATTGGGATCAGAAACTGGACCAGTGCAGAAATTCGATTTAATAAAATTTTGCGAAAACGAAGGGACGATAATTAAAAACTTTCGGCATTCGTTAAAAAATCCATCTCGACTATGAGGAAACTCAAGGTACGTTTACACCTGACATCTGACACCTGTCAAATGTCTAACCTCAACTGTCATTGTCATTTTCATTTATGATTGAACTCGATGTTTGACCATTATTTTGAGAAAATTGGAAGATAGGTTAGACATTAAAATCATGCAAGCGACGTCAGAGATAAACATACCTTGAAGTATTCGAAATTGTTGAATTTATGTTGTGAAAAACCTCGAATTTTATCCAATTAATTCCCGATTATTCTCATTTCAAATTCGTTAAAAGTGAACGTTCTAACTTGCATGTATCAACTAAGTCTAAATGCAAACAAAAAAAGACATCTAAGAGTGAATCTTGGAAAAACTGAAGCACAAAAATTAACCCGTTTATGCTAACAATAACTTAATTGGTATGTTGACTACGTGAAAAAAACTATAGCTGATTTATCCAAGCAATGGCACGAAGTCACGTCTATGATACAAACTGCGTCCACTTTTGGGACGCAACTATTTTGGACGCAGCTAAAACTTGCCTTAAACTTCCTTGATATGATTTAAATATTCTGGAGATGAATGCATTCTTAACTTTTTCTAAACCCAGTAAAAATTTAAACGATAAAATAGTGAAAAGGAAGTACAGAAGACGTAAATGTTTTTGAAAAAGTCACTCGACTCGTTTAGAAAACTATTTTTGAAATAGCATTTTCATCATTTTATTTTAGATAAAACCTTAGAATTTGAGTGAATCATATCGAATTTAGAATTCTTTTCGTAAGCTGCAGAAGGATTATTTCAGAAAAACCCTGGACGTCATGCCATACTTGGAATAAACCAACTTTAACACAGGTTCTGCCAGAAATCCGACACAGTCCAATATTCTTTTAAGTGAGGAAGTTTGAAGCAAAAAAAAGTGGACACTTTCTCAATTTATAGCAGGACCTTTCCCTGAATCTTACGGTTTGCCTCAACGCTAGTCCCGGGTATTATAAAAACGCTCTCGTAATCTCGAAAGGTCTCTGACTTAACGTTCCTACAATAGGAGATATGAGTCAGGAGAGTTTGAGGGCCACAGGAAGACCATCCCGACTGTTCCCAGATATACAGGGCGTCCCACAAGAGTTTACTCCTGATTTTCACCCCTAGACTGTCTTATGTGGGACGCCCAGTAAAGTTTCGATTCCGAAACGTGGTGAACATCATCAGGATGGCGAATTTTCCGGAAAAATCGAAAATACTCACTTTTTCAAAGGCACTTGACTGTCTGCGGCGTTTGCCCCGTTCCTGGCGTCCGTTATTCTGCACGCGACCATGTTGTACGCTGAAAAAGAAGGGCGGTGAGTGACGTGAGAACCGGACGTGGAAAAGTTGTTTTTTTTACCTCGTTCGAGAGTTTTTGTAGAGTGAGAATCGCTGTGTCGGAACGAACGAAAACATGAATGAGTGCAAACATTCAATATACAGGGTGAGAGATCAACAACAGCAAAATCAGTTAAGACAAATCTTGAGGCAGCGGATAAACGTGCAAACATTTCTTATGGGGGGCATCAAAGAAAAGACTTTTTTCGCTCGAGAAAAATGTTAACCCCCGCTAGTAAAAATTGTTTTATATACATTCTAATAATAAAGGGTGTCCCAACTTTATCCTCATTATTTATTGTCATTTTGGGACACCCTTTATAATAGAAGAAAGACTTCCTGAGGAAACTTTCATTAAAAACCTCTGTCTCACAGGCGGAAAAAAAATATTTTCGCATAAAACAGCAAATCAACGCTGGAACTCATGAGTGAAAAATAGAAAAACAATGATGAACTGAAATAAGTGAAGGATAAAAGTGAAGAAAGGAGATGAACAGTTTAGGACATAACAAGGACGAAATATGCACAGAAATTTTTTTTTCGTTATAAACTAAACCCTTTTTTGCCAGGTTTTAACAGAACACTCGACAAGTCCAGAGGATTATACATTCTTTGTGTTGACTCGTTCAAAATTTCAGTAAACAGTAAAATGATGAAAATTTTCACGTTATTATCCTTGTTATCGAATGAAACCCTTGAAATTTTTCATCGTAACTGTGTCAATGAAAAAATATACAAAGTTTATCTAAAAACTTTTCCCTTTTTTCTTTCATTAAATCCATTAATGGTTAATTTTTTGTGGAGCACCGGTTATTTACATATGAAAGAATAAAAAAAGTATTAAATTCAATCAGAAAGTACAAGCTGCGTAATATGGAAAAGTAATGAAAAGTTAATTGAATAGTCTAAAAATTTAAATTTGAAAATTTATAAAGTCTGAATTGATGAATGAGCTAAGTTAATTTTACCGACAAAACAAAGATTAATGTAAGAACAAATTATTGAAGGAGATTTTCATGAAACCAAATTGTATTCGATTTTTTAAGATCCCATTATAATCAGAAATGTTCTCGAAATATTATGATTTTTTTTTATAAAAATGTTTAAAACGACTTTATATGAATTATTTTTAACATACATCTCTTTTTACCAATGAAAAAAAATATTTATAGTGTTTTCTCAAATATTCATGTGAAATTTTTTCTTTTCTTGTGTTTATTGTAATTTCGTTATTTTTTGATAAAAACAGTTTTTTGGTACGTTTTATCTCAGCAACTCGACTCAACGAGAAAAGTTGTAGTGAATGATGTCCTAACAGTTTTTATTCTTACAAATTTCCCCAAAAACCTACCATTCGTGAGATAACTGGAATAAAAAAAAATTGACAGTTTTTTTTTCTGCAGAAATTGATCTTTCCTACGGACTCATCGACGCTCTGTTGACCTGAACCATTAAAGGCTGTCCATATAGATAAAGTTTTCGTCTCCGATCTTAATCGAATTTTTTTAAAAAAAAAGATCCCTGAAAAAAAACCCTGTACTATTCATCTCATTGTCTCCAGGAGCAACAAAAGGGTGCCTGTCTTCGTGAGCATTTTCTAAGATAACGTGATTCACCTCCCTCTCCAATCCCTCCCGTAGCGTCGAGACGACGCTGCGCAGAAGAAAGATAGGTACCCCCGTCACGCTCTATCTCTACGTCAAATTTTACGATCAGTTGAGGAGCGAAAACTGGACTGCTATGATCGCTGACAAAGGAAAAAAAAATCAATCAGGATGTGCATCACATACAGTTCTCGGAGACTAGAAAACAACTTCGACAATATTGAACCCCTTTAGGCAAGTTAACAACGAAAAGGAAGGTATGAAATGTTAAAAAAGATGTTGAAAAAAATTCAAATTGAATACTTCAATGAATAGGATTTTCAGTCTTAAAAAAACTATGCTGCAACCCAATTCATTGTGAATAAACGTAGTTAATGACATTTAAACGTATACAAACAACTCTACAACGTATACGAGTTTTTATATTACAACAAAAATGTAGGTTTCACTTGTTGTAATATAGTTAATTTTCCATACACGTTAAGACCGAAAAAATGAAAAAATCCCAAAAACTCTATACCGAATAACGTATACGAATAACTATACAACGTATATGAGTACCTGAATAACCATAAAAATCTTTCCAATGTGATGGTTATTTGTACGTATAATTTGAGACTGAACAGAACAAAATTAGCGGAACTCTCTACTCAATAATGTATACAACCCGTACAAGTACCTGTATTACAACAAAAATATCAGTTTTCATTTATTGTCATGATATGATATTTATTTTTCCATAAAATTTTAGCCTGAACAACAGAATATTCGCGAAACTCGCTACTGAATAACGTATTCAATCTATATAAATAATTCCATAACGTATATGAGTACCTGAATAACCACAAAAATCTCAGTTTCCAATGTAATATGATTCGTAACTACAATTTGAGCCTGAACAGAACGAAATTCCTGGAACTCGCTTCTGAATAACGTATACAACGTATACGAATGACTCTACAACGTATTAAAAAACCTGTATTACACGAAAATGTTAGTTTTCAGTTAATATTTGTTTGTCCATGAAAGTTGAGCCTGAACAGAAAAAAATTCGTGAAATTCGGTACTGAATAACGTATACAAGGTATATGAATATCTGTACAACGTATGCAAATATGTACTTTTTTGTATTTGAAAAAGAATAATGCCTGAACAGAAGAAAATTCTCGGACCCACGCAACTGAATAAAGTATACAACGCTCACAAATAACTATACGACGTATATGAACAACTCTATAACATATACAAATACTTATATCTTAAACAGTATAAGTTTCTAATTATCTTGATTTAGTTATTTGAATTTACTACTTTCGTTTCTACAATTTTTAAGGATAAATGTTGAATAAGCGTAGTTCTTTCGACTGAAAATCCCATTTCTTAATGTTTGAAAATAAACGAAAATTGCTGGTACAAATCCCCTCAAATTTATTCCAACAAAAAAAAAACCAAGAAGCTCTTAGCCAAACGAAGAAAATTACAAGTTTAATCGAAACTAAGACTTTAAAAGCGGAGACAGCAATAATTAATTTTTTTCAATAAAATTTTTGAAACTCCCAAGATTCTCTTATCATCGATCATTAATATTAACCCCCACAAAATGAAATTAAACTATTAAAAAAGCTCGTTTGAACTCACCTTTTTCCTGTTTTCGTCTTTTCCTCTTATTGCAAATTTTTACAGCGCAAACCGACAGTATAATAGCAACTAGAAAGAACAGAATCCCTCCGACCACCCCGGCAGTGATGGCCTTGTGTTTAACCCTAGCAGGTACTGAGAATTTAACCTCCTCGCTCGTCTCGTAACTCTTCATCGAGTAGGCGAATATCCTGAAGTAGTAGGTCCTACCACCCACCAAATTTTTCACTGAAAAGTAGTTAAAAAGATTGAAGAAAACATAAGATTGAATACATGAAAAAATAGACTAAGGACAAGATTAAAGAAAAAAGAATTCAATATTGTTAAAAACATTATAGAAAAAATAAGATAAAACACATGAAAAAACAAAAATAGACTAAGTTAAAGATTGAAGAAAAAAGAGTTCAATGTTGTTTAACAGATTAAAGAAAAAATAAGATAAAATACATGAAAAACCAAAAATACACTAAGGAAAAGATTAAAGAGAAAATAAGACGAACTACATGAGAAAACAAAAATAGACTAAGAAGGGTAAAGTTCGTTAACCACATGAGTAAAACACTAACTGAGATCTTACCTAAATAATGTGTATCCTCCGGCCTTATAGAAGCCTTGTTCAAGGTCTTCCAAGGCCCATCCGTTTTGTACTTGATGACGTAGTGTCGAATCAAGTTGGCCCTTTCTATAGGGGGTTGCCAAGTGATCAGGAACCCATTGCTGATCTCTGTGACTGTCAAGTTTCTTGGGACACCCGGTTTTGGCCCTACACACGAAAAAATATCAATCATAACGTTCGATTAAGGCGATTAGAAGCTATTTTACAGCTGGAGAACATTGAAATTCCCAACGGCAAGCATTAATGCTAATGAAACAAACAAAAAAGAAGCTCCTAAATAAAGATTTAAAATGATATACAACTCCCAGCGAAAAGAACATAGAAGGAAGACCCCATCTCGAATACAAAGCTTATTCCAAACTTGTATCGACCGAAACCTTTAAACGTCGATAGGAAGAGTTATCAGTTAAAGCCAATTAAGGAAACCAACCGCCTTTCGCTATAATTAAATCTTGTTCGACCCCTATCCCTTATGGCTTCACGATTGTTCCCATCTATCCCATATCGTGTAACATAACCTCACCTAACCTAACTTCCCCCATTTTTCGACCCTACTAATGAATTTCGTGTTAATCAATTTTGCGGCGTTAAAAAGACCCACAACCAAATTGATCTAGAGTTTGGGTACCTTTAGGTCTGTAGATAGGAGGTAAGAAGGCTGCCCCGGTAGAATCGGTGGGTAAAATAACATTACTATAATCTAAAATATCTGAAAAGAAACAAACCATTTAATGGGACATGCAAAAAAAAGTATGAAGCAAC
Source organism: Hippodamia convergens (assembly GCA_038502775.1). Lineage (NCBI taxonomy): Eukaryota > Metazoa > Arthropoda > Insecta > Coleoptera > Coccinellidae > Hippodamia > Hippodamia convergens. Next base: position 30,637,693 of record CM076614.1, read on the forward strand.
AAAGTATCCTTAAGATTTTACGAACATGCAACCCCCGTGACCTAGAATTGAATATCGAGTGCCGCGGTAATAGTCACGCGAAAATCGAGCATATAATTTATGTAAGAAGTTTCCAGAACGGCTCTGCGGAGGTAACTCTTCATAAATGTCGTGTAACACGTAGTTAAGTCCGCAACTTCATTGTCCCGGATCCAATAAGAACACCAGTAAATTGGTTAATAAAACTTTGAAACATTTTCCTCGATCGATTCTCCAGATAATTGCTTAGTTGCACCGACAAAAGGATGGTTTTCCTAACTTTGAGAAAATGCAACGTCGCACTTTAACTGTCATCTGTCACGTATCTGTCAACCATAGAGTTCCTAAGACCCTTCGACGTAAGAGCGGCAACCTCACCTAACCAACAATACCGTATAAAATCGCAAGCTGATCAATTAAAAAAAAATTAAGACAAAGTGCGAATGATGTCGAAAAATCTTCATGCACATATCTTGTACAATCCTTACCCGCATTTTCGTCCGGAGTCAAGAAAGGTGTCGGAGTTATAGAAACTTTGTGGGGAATGCCAACATCTGCATTCAACATCACAAGAATTAGAATTTATATCGAAAAAAATTTGAGAATTTCAATTTGACCTCACCTAGCGTTTTGACAGTTATAACTTTGCTCATCATCCCGTCTCCAAGGGCATTTTTGCCGATAACTTGAAACTCGTAATTGGTGGCTGGCGCCAAACGGTTGATGGTAACTTGAGTGCTTCCTGAGGGTGTTACTGGGATGGTTGACCACTCGGTAACCCCGGATTCTCTGTACCATATGGTGTAATCTTGCTTGTAATCTGGACCACCGCTATAACCTGGTAACCAGCTAAGAGTCACGGAGAATTCCGTCGATGTACCTGAGGATAGAAGAGGTTTTCATAACAACCATAACACCTTGTTGGATGAGGAACGAATATCAAAGAAATCGTATCTCCTTACTTCTGATTGCTTGAATATATTTGGAATATTCCCAAGGAATATTCTTAAAAGAATATTCCTGAAAGGTTGATATATTCCGAGTATCCACGAACTAATGCAAATGGGTCATAAATACTATTTTATTCACAAATATTCCGAAAATACTTCATATTGAAAATGGAATATTCAAATTAAAACATTCTCAGGCTATCAATTCCCAAAAATTATAAAATATTTCGAAGGTACAGAGGATATTTTAGGAAATTTTGAAAAATTTCAACGGATTTTCTGAGAATAATTCAAAAATGGACAATCAAATATTCTAATTTAAATATTCTAGAGGGGAAAAATTATAAAAATAAGTTAAATAAACAAGAAATATTCTCAGAATTTGAATACTTTCATCGAATGGAATAATTCAAAATGAATAATCCATGATTATTCATGGAACATTAATAAAATAATCAACTTAAAGAAATCAACACCAATTTCGAAGAAGAATAAGCCTATAAATTAAGCGTCAGTCTCACCGAATATTCCATATGGGAGTGGAATATTCTAATTTGAATATTCGATGTGGAATCATTCTGAAAAATCATTCAAAAATTTCTCACAAACAGAAATTATTCCCAGACGAATATTCCACGAAATTCAAAAATGACAATGGAGTATTCGAATTTAAATATTCTACGTGGAATAGATCTGAAAAAATCGTTTAAAAATTTCGCACAAACAGAAATAATTCCCAGACGAATATTCCACGAAGTTGTAAAATGTATTACCAAATATTGTGAGAATATTTCAAATGAAAATGGAATATTCGAATTTGAATATTCTCGATGCAAAATTACAAAAAGCATTCGAATAGATATGGAATATTCTCAGAAGAAGTTGAAAACTTTCATCGAATGGAATATTTAAATGAATATTCGATAATTATTCATGTAACATTAATAAAATTATCAACTGTTAGGTATGGTGTTTACACGTCAATTTCAATCTATACATCGCGCGTTAAGAAATCAACACCAATTTTGATGAAGAATGAACCTAAAAGTTAATCGTCAGTCAGTGGTGCAGAGGATATTACACGAAATTTAAAAAATTCTATCGGATATTCCGAATGAGAATGAAATATTTCAATTTAAATATATCTGGAGGATCATTAAAAAATTCCGCGTATCAGGGAATATTTCCAGAAGAATCTTCAGCAAATTTCACCGGATATTCTTAAACTGGAATATTCGAATTTAAATATTCTTGGAAAATTAAGGAAATAATTCGAATGAATACGGACAATCCTCAGAAGAATATTCCACCAATTTTGAGAAATTTCATCTAATGGAATATTTAAATGAATATTCAATAAAAATATTGAACTCAATCGCCAGTCAGAGCGGTGCATAGGATATTCCATGAAATTTCAAAAATTTCATAGATAATTCCAAATGAAAATGAAATATTCCAATTTAAATATTCTCGGTGAAATAAACCCGGAAGATCATTAAAATTTCGCATATCTGGGAATATTTCCAGAAGAATTCTTCACCGGATATTCTGAAAATATTTCAAATGAAAATGGAATATCCGAATTCAAATATTCTCGATGGAAAATTATGGAAATAATTCGAATGAACAAATACTATTCTCTGAGGAATATCTCGAAAAATTTCAACCAATGGAATATTTTAAAATGAATATTCAATAATAATGCATGGAAAATTATTAAAATTATTCAGGTATGACACATTTAAAGAAATAAACACCAAAATTTCGAGAAAGAAACTTTAAGTTAATCGTCAATCAGATGAATATCTTAAAAAATACAACTCACCAGTCAAATTGTAAGGAGCATGAGGCTGAGTCCCCTCCACCACCAACTGAGTAGCAGTCACAATAGTCGCCACCTCATTGGAAGCCACGCATTGGTAAAACCCAAAATCCGACCTCCTCAAGCTCTCTATCGTAATATTACCACCAACAACCTTAACCCTATTCTTCGGCAAAGGGTTCCCATCCCTCCTCTGCCACTGCACAGTCGGCTTCTGAGTTCCCTCAGCCTCCAAAGCCTCACAGTGCATCTCAACAGTTTCCCCCACTTTCCTCTGGTACATCGCCTCTGGCTCTACCGTGAAGGTGGGGGGTTTCCTCACCAACACCTCCATTTGCCCTGAAGACCCCTGGGTGCCCTGAGCGTTGTAGGGGGTGCAGGTGTACCGCCCCTGGTGATTTTCGTTCACCCTTGTGAAGAGCAGGGAACCGTTGTTCATTATCACAATGTCCTTGGTCTGGTAGGGTTCCAGAAGACGCTTGTCCTTGGTCCACGTGACGTACTGGAGTGGGGGGTTGGCCTTTATGTAGCACTGCACCACGCCAGCAAGCCTGAAGGGGAGGTATTGGATGGTGGGGGTGAAGGTGACCTTGGCGGGATCTGGAAGGTCGATCAAGGTTAACTCTTCGAGTATCATACACTGCGCAAAAAAATTTTCTTCAATACAGATGTTTTTCCCAGCAGGAATAAAAAGAGATGATATTATCAGATTTTGAATGTATTGGCTCCATTCTAAAATCAGTTCTCGATCAATTCTAGTGATCAATAGTTTTTCTTTCGTTTGATTTTCTACACTCGATCGCTATGCAACGCGAAACACGCAATTTGACCCAAGAGGAATGTGCCCAAGCGGTAGTTTTGCGAGAAGAAGGGTGGACATACACAAGAATTGCAGAAAGGTTAGGAGTTTCCCATACAAGTGTGTTCAGAATGTTGCAGCAATTTAGGGAGATAGGTATGAATGTCCGAAGACCAGGACAGGGTAGACCACGGGTAACAACTGTCATTCAAGAACGTTACTTGAGAGTTTCTTCGTTGAGACAACGGTTTGCAACCGCTCACCTCCTTCAAAATCAGCTTGAGCAAACTCATGGGGTGCAAATTAGCACTCAGACGATTGGGAAAGAGTTCTCTTCACAGATGAGTCTAGATTCTGCCTCTACCATTGTGATCGACGTTCCCTTGTATACAGACGTCTACATGAAAGATATGCTCAGTGCAATTTCCTGAATATTACTGGTTTCGGGGAGGATCGATTATGGTATGGGGTGGAATATTTTTGACTTCTCGCACAGACCTAGTGGTCGTTGATAATGGAGCTATGAATGCTGATACGTATATAAGGAATATTCTTGAAGAGCATGTAGTGCCATTTGCCCCATACATTGGTGAAAATTTCATTTTTATGGACGATAATGCCAGACCCCATCGTGAGCGCATCGTTCAAGAGTACCTTGAAGAGGTTGAAGTCTCTCAAATGGATTGGCCTGCAAGAAGTCCAGTTCTCAATCCGATGAAGCTGGTTTGGGACAACCTCAAAAGAAAGCTGAGAAGTTCAGAAAATCATCCAGTTACTCTTAATGACTCAGGAATCCAACTCGGAGAAATCTGGGACGGATTAGATCAGAACACTTATCAGCATTTTAGTATTTTGAAAATTGTTCATTTCCCTTCTTTCACATAAGATTCGGTGAAATCCTAAATTTTTCCTCCATTTAATGTGCCTTGTTTCGTTCATAACCTTCCCGAGAGAACATAAAAAATAAGTTATAAAGTCAATGTAGAGTTAACTTTCATTAAAATTGAGATTTTCAGAATGTGCGTTAATTTTTTTTCGCAGTGTAGATCGTAGATGTCATGCAATAAGCTTAGGTATTTTTTAACATAACGCCATCGAAATATTAATCGATTTGTGTGTTTTTCTCGATTAATCATGTCAGTTTAGGAGCCGAATTCTCGTAATTTGAGGGAAGTTTAATTTATTAATTGATTAAAGTCCAACACTTCCTGGATTGGCTATTTAGATGACCTTTCTCCCTTCCCCAAGACCTCAAAGAAGGGTTGTATTGCTCTTGTTCTTGGTAGAATGCTTCAATTGTTAACAACGAACGTCCACCTGTAACGGTATGATTTCCCGATTTCAAATTTCGGGAGTTTCCGATATCACGTTATTCTCGCAATGCATCTGAAAAGGCTGTGGTTTTGTTCTCTCATTCTCGAGTGAACTGAATTAGCTGTGGCGATTAATAAATATCGGTGAGTACAAAGTTAATCAGACAACCATATATTCATCTTTACTAATAGTTCGTATGTTTCATGTGAAGTGTAGTACTTGAGTAGCACGCTTGGGATCCGCCATTTTGAGGGTCGTGTGACTGATTTCCTCAATCATCTGACGAATCAACTTTCCTTCTAGATCAGTTTATCTATGTTATAATTGATTGAACTTGAACATTTCGCAATTCCTTGATCCTCTGATTTTCAATTTCTCGATTTATCTGTGCCAGTGTTTCGGTGAACACGTGGACATTTTTCTTGTCTTGAATTTTCTTTATGTGAACTAAGATTATCAGAGATCTCGGGGAATTGTGGAAGCCTGCCGATACAAAAAAAAATTATGCAAGGGAATTAGACCTTCAACGCCTTTCTTTTGGGGGAATTAAACCTTCACCTCCTGTAACGCCATTCTTTCTGAAAGAATTTCGTCTTTCTAGAGATTTAAGAATTCCAGCTATGGAAGAGCTGTGAGAAGTCAAAGATTCATCATTCTAGTTGAAAAAGAACTGGAAGTCTACTGCATCTCAACTCTGGAAGAAGTCAAGGGATGATCACTTCCCTTACCTGGCATTATTCTAATAAGATGAGTTAACCAAGAACGAAGAAAGCTCATGAATGAAGTATCTAACGAATTGTTTATAATTGTATATATTCTTGTCCTCATGTTCTGATGTTTCAATTTGTAATAGTCGATGTTATAAATAGCTATTGTCATCAGAGAGGAATAACTCCTAAAAGAGTAACAAGAACCATAATCCTACCCTCATTCAGATTCAAAAACGTATCTCCATCCTAAAACTCCTCGCAACTTTAAATTGCAGCCCAGCTTCTCCTCTTAATCTCGAGAACAACTCCGAGGAAATAAACCTTCCGGACGCAAGTTCCAATCCCTGAGTCGGAGTTGAACTTAATCGCGATCCCGGGATTGAGTAATGGCAACCTTTTATGCTGCAATTGCAACCGGTCGCATCCGGACACTCTGGATAAGATGTAATTTGCTCGGGCGCCAGCAGAATATTTATTCTCGGGATGGGATGCGACGAGTTGAAGGCAATTTCTCGTTCGAAAGGGCGCAAATTGCTTCATTCGACGAACGTCTTGTTAGGTTTTTCGATAGAGGGCGACACGAGCTTCTTGGAGACCAATTATGGGCGATTTGAAGGGCGTAAATCATTTTTTTCGAAGAAAAATCCCCAATCGATCAAATATTCAAAAATCGAAAAGAGCGAAAAACAAAGTAAAATATAAATAAACTAAAAAACTTACATTCTACGTTCAGGTAAGCCGAAGCTGATTGGGGCTCGCCAATGCCGTTGCTGACCTCGCAAACGTATTGTCCTGTATCGTCTGAACTCACGGGGTTGATGACCAAAGAACCATCCCTCCTGATGGTCACCCTGGTCTCGAGGGAGGAAAGTTCTTTGACTGGAGCTCCTTCCCTGAACCATTTCACTGTGACGTTTCCAGGCTGGGCCTTAGCTTCGCAGTTGAATTGGACCTGGAATATAATAGGTTTGGAGCAACATCGAAGAATTTCAACATAGTTGAAGTTAGGCAATTTGGAATACCTCGAGTGGTTGAGGATTTCGCGACCTTAGTTCATCAGGAAGGCTATTCCAGTGAGAAGAAGCCTACTAGCGAAACTTCGAGAAGGAATGAACGACGAAATGCTCGAAGAAACAAGTGACATAACTGCAGATGAAGATTGTAAACCGGATGTAACCAACAAAGTCATCGTTGTAATCAAAGTTGATTAATAGTTTGGACAAGAAGTCTTCCATATGGTCAAATGATGGATTAGAATCAGAAAGGGGCACAAGCATTGGGATATATGGACTTAAATTAAGGATATGCAAACCTTTTGAGAACTCTATTCTTCAGGCAGAGATACTAGCTGTCTCAACTTGAGCTCAAGAGTCGTCAAAGGAACCTGAAAAGTTACCCATGGACAATCAAACAACTCTGAAATCACTAGAATCTTATAAGCCAGAGTCTTGGTTGACATGGGAATGCTTTAATACCATAAAGCAATTGTCCAGAAGCAACAAAGTGACTCTACTGAGGATACCAGAGCATTGTGGTTTTTAAGGAAATGAAAAGAACAAAGAGAGCATTTAAGCTAATGCCTGCTGAACTTGCTTTACTTGGAAAGTAAAAAATGAAACAACGCTCTGGAGGAATAATCCAAGACTTGTTTAGGCAAAGCAATTTGTGGTATCCTCGGCTACAGACATCAGAAAGCTCATAAAGCTACCACCAAACTCAGCTTCTGGTAATGGAAGATCTGTTGACTGGATACCGTTGAAACAAACATCTCAGGGGATGAAATTTGAAGGCTTTGTGGACCAAAGGAAGAAACAGGGTCCAGAGCAGGCTGAACTAAGAACCATCTACATGAAGAAGAAGGTTTTTGTTTAATTCACCTCAAACATTTCGGAATATCTTCCCGGAAGACTCGACCTAGTTAAACGGAAATTTCCACATAACTAGGGCGATGCACGGCCGAGTTACCTCATTGGAGAATCTGATAAGTGGCGAATTCCAGCAATACCCATCGATCATACGACTATGATGAAACCCTTAATCTGCAAATATTTATCATATATTCTCCCCGTCAATAAATTCCGGACAATCAAAATTTTTGTCAAATTCAACAAGCTGTATCTTTTTTCGTGGTTATTCGATTTTCTTGAAATTTTCAACAGGTAATGTATTGGGTCTTGTTTTATTAACCTGAAATTTACTTTCCGAAAATACCTGTAGTTCATCCGTTATACAGGGTGAAACAGAACCTTGTTTTATACCCTTCATTTCTGAACACCCTGTGGTGAATTTGAAGCGTAAAATTTGATATCATTCAGTTTTAATTTGAAGTGTGACCCTTTCTTAACAGAATGTTTTTTTGATTTACGTCAGTATCTGCTTTAGAAAAAAAGATACACATTTTCAAAGGAAGTGTTGAATTTTTTTCAATTTTTATAACAATTTAAAACATTACAATACCTTATCGACTAGTAAACATGAACAAACATCTGAAAATTAATAGCGTGTATTTCCACCTCGCTTTCTCATCACTTCTAACATACGACGTGGCATACTTTCAATGCATTTCCGAATTGCTTCTGTGGGAATATTTTCCCGTTCTTCAAGAAGGGCAGTTCGTAAATCGGGCAAGGTTGTTGGGCTGCCGATTTCGAACATGTCTACCTAGCATATCCCATACACGTTCAATTGGATTTAAATCCGCTCTTTTGGCTGGCCACACGAATCGTTGAATATTCGCCTCTTCTAAGTATTCTGTTACAACCCGTGCAACGTGAGGCCTAGCATTGTTCTGCATTAACAGAAATTGTTGCTTCCCCCAGAAGCAATTCGTAAATGCATTGAAAGTGTGCCACGTCGTTTGGTAGAAGTGATGAGAAAGCGATGTGGAAATACACGCTATAAATTTTCAGATGTTTGTTTATGTTTACTAGTCGATAAGGTATTGTAATGTTTTAAATTGTAATAAAACTTGAAAAAATGCAATACTTTCTTTGAAAATGTGTATCTTTTTTTTCAAAGCAGATACTGACGTAAATCAAAAAACATTCTGTTAAGAAAGGGTCACACTTCAGATTAAAACTGAATGAAATCAAATTTTCAGCCTCAAATTCACCACAAGGTGTTTAGAAATGGAGGGTATAAAACAAGGTTTTGTTTCACCCAGTATAACGGATGAACTACAGTTATTTTCGCAAAGTAAATTTCAGGTTAATATGACAAGACCCAATACTATACCTGGTGGAAATCTCAACAAAATCAAAGAACCACGAAAAAAGATACAGGGTGTTGAATTTGACAAAAATTGTGCCTGTCCGGAATGAGGAATGTTCACAGGTATGCAAAATCGATCGAAACTTCGTCACAGTATAACCTATATGTATATGAAATCACTAGTTTTTGTTTCAGTCGAAAAGACCTAGTAGTTCGGATTTTACAACCCCGTGAATATTCAATTCCTCGCGGCGATGTGACGTCATACTACATTCGCAAATCGCACTCCGTGAGACGAAAGGCCCTTATATTGGACCCGGCTACGTACTAAACCTCGCAAGTCGTTGGATGTAAAGTGACGTCACACGGATCCATCGAACTCATGTTTATAACTCGATATCTCGGGCGCTATTTGAAGTATTCAAATACATTTTGGACACAATATTTTCATTTTCTACGGAGAATAGGAATATGTAGAAATTGAAGAATGTGAACATTCCTATTGACGGGGAGTGTATAAACGTTCTTCAGGGTGTCTCATTTAAACTCAATAACGAACTAGAGTTTGTGATAACTGGTATGATATGAGCTGGGACACTTTTAAATTGGACATTCTCGAAGTTAATGGTTGTACCAGGTAATTCAAAGTATCTGACTTCATCTTGCAGTTCCTCTTTTTGGTCTAGTATCGAAAATCACTCACCTTCTCTCCCTCCAGCTTTGTCTGGTTTGTGGGGGGGACCATAATAACAGCACCCCCAGCTATGATCACCCTTGCGGTGTGAGATATTTGCCCCTCACCATTCCTGGCTATGCACGTGTAGTCACCTATATCCTCGTGCCTTATATTGCTGATGCGAAGTTCCGTGCCGTCGTTGAAAATGCCTAAATTCAGTGGAAAAAAATCACAGACTACACAAATTTACTGGTATCGACGCTCGTGTGTTCTTGAACAGACAGCAAGTGGGGTTAAAGCTATGACGGAAGACTGGTTGGTGATTGGAGAAAATTTTCTGATCGAGAATGAAAACTCAAAGAACCATTAAGGCAAAGATTATAGAGTTAGAAAGATAGGAAACGCCCTTACATCTGTGGTACTAAGATCCGACTACGATTTTTGGCTAGTTTCTTACTTTTGACACCTAGATGGCGCTGAAAACATAATTCAGTACAGAAAACTATTTTGATAGGCGCGAAATTCGAATTATACTTTTCCTAAATTTCCATTAAATTGAGTATTCTTTGTCGAGCTTCTAGAGAAACATCCTGATCGACAAAACAAAAGCAGAGCTACGTTTTTTGACCAGGATGATATTTTCCATCTATACATTGTTTCGAATCAAATAAAATACGCTTCTGGATTCTTTATTTTTTCATTTAAAATGATTGTGTAAAATCAACTACAATACAATATTTATGAAATTGAGAACATTTCAAAAATTTGTTCACATATTAGAGAATTATTATAACAATTTCAAGAACTTATTCATACAGTGAACTCTCGATAAATCGAACATCGATAAGTCAAACAGTTGTTCTGGACCCGATTCATACATATCTTACCCAGTGTATTTTAACCTCAATGAGACTAGAGGGTCTAGTAGATGAGTCGAACTGCTGGAAGAGTCGTCAAGAGAACCACCACCTATACGTCAATCTTCTGACCACCATTGCCTCTATGAGTGGAACTTTTTGATCTAATGAATGAGACCCAAGAAAATTCGATTCGCAAACAAATTATCCAGAACAATATATTTTTGCCCCGAAACCTCTATCCATTTGACAACACTGAGAATGAAAAGCAATGAACAAGACAGTTACATGATACGACTTTCAAAACTTACATTTCCATTCTCTTTGGTAATGAAAAGAATGCACATTCAAGATTATTCTTTCTATTTTTTCTGCAACTAATAACCATGCTTTTCGAATGTAGGCGAGTTTTTAACACAAAATTTATAGCAGAAAAACACACAAACCAAGATTATGGAGTGAGCTAGGTGCTACTCTTGTAGATTTCGAGTTATTTCAGTGGAAAATACGCAAGAAAATACAATCGTCATTCAGCAGAAATATGTATTCAAGTATTTCTTTCAAAATCGTCAACAGCCTACTAATAATCTATATTCAATCTATGCCAACTGGACCCTAATTAAATATTTTAACCATAGACCGATTACTTTTGAAAAACAGATGTCGCTGACATCACTGTAGTCGCTTCGTTTCCCATCTTTATACTCTATAATCTTTGCATTAAGGTTAATTGAAAGTTTGCATCTCCCGAAAGCTCAAAATGGTTCCTTTGTTTCCACTTCGAGACTTCAAAGGCAGATGAGAGAAACAGGTGCAGTATTGTGTTGGGACGAAGAAAGAAAAAACACCGAGATATCCTACAAAGCACGACACACTTCAGCTAACTTCTTGTCTACGAATGCAGAAGATTTTAACACGCTACGAGCTCGATTTTGTTCCACATTCGTACACAGACGTTTTCACATCCTCGCATAACCTCCAAATTTGACAGCTACGTCAACTTTGACACTTCCCCTGTCAAATTTTAAGGTTATAACGATAAATTTCGCGTTCTTAACGTTTGGATCGTTCAGATTGTCTCACCTATGGTGGCTGATGGCTCCACAGGGTTTGCATCTTTGTACCAGAGGATCTCAGGGGTGGGGGTACCTTCTGCCTGGCAGTTTAAGATGATTGCGTCCCCCAGGTTCACGTAGATGATGTCCTCGGGTGTCACCACGAACCTTGGGGGGGCGTGAACGTCCAAATGGAACCAAGTGCCGTTCTTGTGCTGGTTTGGGGACCTGTTGAGGAACACCACCTTGCACTCGTACCTGAAACGAAAGAAAGATGTTATAGAAAAATTGGATGATTTTGTGAAGAATCCCCTGAGATCTGCGCCTCCGCCACAGGTTTTACTGGAGATCCCGAGCTTTCTGTCTCTTTGTTTGAAAATTTCAAATTGTCAATCAGTGTGTCTCTACCAATTTTAGAACCCTTCTGTTACCAAATCTATGAACACCTATGTATATTCGACTAAACAAACTTGGTAAAAGCAATATGGTAAAAAAACTTCAATTGTTTTGTCATTTCATTTATACACATAATTCCTTGTTGTGCTTTTTTGACTGAAAACCTTTTTGTTTTTCTCTGTAGCCTTGATAAAGTCTAAATATATAGACGGAACGTCGGCTTAGTTTAAGTTGGTCGCTTCATTTCCATTGGTCCTATTCAAGTGAAAGAGACTCTATTATGTTAGCGCGAGGACGCGAAACTACAGATTAAATTTAGTAGTATTTGTACACTGCGCAAAAAAATTAACGCACATTCTGAAAAATCTCAATTTTAATGAAAGTTTACTCAACATTGACTTTGAAACTTATTTTTAATGTTCTCCAGGGAAGGTTTTGAACGAAACAAGACACATTAAATGGAAGAAAAATTCAGGATTTCACCGAATCTATTGTGAAAGAATAGAAATGAACAATTTTAAAAATACTGAAATGTTGATAAGTGATTTAATACTTGGTATTTCCACCCTTTGCGTTAATTACAGCATTGAGTTCATACTCAAAATGAATGATCTTAAAATGTTCTATTCTAATCCTTCCCAGATTTCTCCGAGTTAGATTCCTAAGTCATTAAGAGAAGCTGGATGATTTTCTGAACTTCTCAGAATTCTATTGAGGTTGTCCCAAACCTGCTCGATCGGATTGAGATCTGGACTTCTTTCTGGCCATTCCATTCGAGAGACTTCAAACTCTTCAAAGTACTCCTGAACGATGCGCGCACGATGGGGTCTGGCATTATCGTCCATAAAAATGAAATTTTCAACAATGTATGGGGCAAATGGCACTACATGCTCTTCAAGAATCTTCTTTATAAACGTATCAGCATTCATAGCTCCATTATCAACGACCACTAGGTCTGTGCGAGCAATCAAAGAGATTCCACCCCATACCATGATCGATCCTCCCCCGAAACCAGTAGTATTCAGGAAATTCCACTGAGTATATCTTTCATGTGGACGTCTGTATACAAGGGAACGTCGATCACAATGGTAGAGGCAGAATCTAGACTCATCTGTGAAGAGAACTCTTTCCCAATCGGCCTCTTCCCAATGGATATGCTCTCTCGCAAAACCCAAACGCGCCCTTCGATGGGCTGGGGTAAGAGCTGGGCCTCTTGCCGAGACACGAGGCCTTGAATCATATTCTCTGAGTGCTAATTTGCACCTCATGAGTTTGCTCAAGCTGATTTTGAAGGAGGCGAGCGGTTGCAAACTGTTGTCACAACGAAGAAACTCTCAAGTAACGTTCTTGTATGGCAGTTGTTACCCGTGGTCTACCCTGTCCTGGTCTTCGGACATTCATACCTGTCTCCCTGAATCGCTGCAACATTCTGGACACACTTGTATGGGAAACTCCAAACCTTCCTGCAATTCTTGTGTATGTCCACCCTTCTTCTCGCAAAACTACCGCTTGGGCACTATTGATCACTAGAATTGATCGAGAACAACTGATTTTAGAATGGAGCCACTACATTCAAAATCTGATAATATCATCTTTCTTTATTCCTGCTGGGAAAAAACATCTGTATTGAAGAAAATCGTTGAAAGTGGATAACAATTATCATTGAGAACACCTCCAGTTGTAGAATTAATTTGAGATTTCCATAATGTGCGTTAGTTTTTTGCGCAGTGTAGTTAGAAAGGAACTTTTTGGACTTATCCTTCTTCATTGTTTCCTTTTGAGACGTAACCTCAAATTCCGCTTAACCTAAACGTCAACAAGTGACGTTTCAACACGTCAACTTTGACGTTTCTCAAACTCGACATACTCAAATCCCGTAAAATTCCAGGTAATCTCCATCTCGTTGCGACGAAAATTCGGTATTCCTTCGGATAAACCGCAAGGGGTTTAATCCACGTATCGACCCCTTCACCCCGCTTCGTTTCACCCTCATACAGCACGGCGATGTTGTAATCCATTGTGAATCCCCTAACCCCTATAGCAGTACGACACCGTACATCCTGCTCGAAACTATTTAATCCTCAAATATTTGCTCTCGAGTTACCTGCAAGTGTAGGGTCGGTCTTTATCCGACACCCTTTTGTGGGGTAGACGGGCGCCGCTGTACTCGAAATTGGAAAAAAATACCTTGTTGAATGCAAGGTTTCCACCAATAACACAACAATGAATCAGAATTGGTAAAAACACTCAGATAAGCTGTGTTCTTATAAGCTCTATATCAGTTCTTGAGAATAAGAATTTTATTCTTCTCCTATTCAATAATGTATTCATTACTCAACTGCTTTTGAGCAATTAATAATGTGTTTAAACAAACGGCGTGAGTCACTGCTATTAATTACTACAGAAAACTTACGTCAGAAAAAGTTCATAGAATAATTGACGAACCGAATATCAAGAGAGTTCTGTGCTTTTGTACAAGGCTTTTGACCGAATGGGAACATTCCATTTTTGTTATCAATGGGGGGTCGCTTGAATAATTTTGACGTTTTCAAATTAAGTCGATACCTTCTTCCTCTATATTTGTATATCTGTATAGTTATAATCGTAGATAAAGTATAGTATTTAACTTGCGGTAATAGTCATAACTCACTTCATCTGCGTGAGTTATGACTTACGTTAGCTATTTTTAATATCTCATATTTCGTCAAAACTTCTTCATACCTTCAGAGTTCAGTCTTTGAGCCTCCAATTAATCTGGAGAGTCAATCGTGCCTAGGAAACCGCTCGAGAGAATTAAGGATGTGCACACACTCCGATACACGTAATGTGCGCTCCCCTTAACGTCGACAGCCATCGACAACTCGGTGGAAAATGGAGCGATGGCGCTTACAATATCCATTGAATCTTCCGCATTAAAGCGTCCTTCAGATGATGGCTTCACTAGGATGGATGTTGTCTTTCGCAATTAACATGCACGACGGTAATTTTGGAGTATTGTGCATATGTTTTGCTCGAGGAGTTGTTGGATAGCTCGGGGCAATGAAGCTTCGATTGGAGCATCATTGCGGAATACCTTCAGGAAGCATCTTCAGGATTTAGGTTTATACGAGACGCCATTCATAGTTTAATAGAATCTCAAATTTTCATTTCGATAAATACCGGCGTTTATTACTGAGTGATAGGATTGTTTCGGCAGTCTGGCAACGGTGTTTTACTTGCATTCGCTGACGTCATTACATATACAGGGTTATTCAGGAATATGGCTCTATAGAATATTTTTAGGAAAGACACAAGATTCAGGATTGAAATTCTGAAGGTGAGCTTCAAGTAAAAAGACGACTTTTCGTATATTTTTTGAAGGTTCTAGGACTTTCGTTTTTCAAACGGGAAGACCCATTTTTAATTGCATAAATAGATTCTCCATTGAATTCTGAGTCTTTTCGATTCCAAAAGTTTGAATTTTACCGATAAAATTCTTTTTAAATGAGGAAATACGAAAAAAATCTCAAAATTGACCTCTGTTAAATAAAGACAACTTTGAGGTTTTTTTTCGTATTTCCTCATTTAAAAAGAATTTTCTCGGTAAAATTCAAACTTTTGGAATCAAAAAGACTCAGAATTCAATGGAGAATCTATTTATGCAATTAAAAATGATGTTAATCTGAGGCAATTCTCCCTTATTGCCCTTTCGTCAGCCGCAACCATCGATTCCATTTTTTTTTTTGGTCTTTTCTCCCAAATTTCTAGGTGTATATTTTAAATTTGAACCTGAACGTTCTATCCACAGGACATGAAAATATTCCAGATAATAGGGTCCCCAGATTGAAGTCGCGTAAACCTTTTTGGTCAAATTTTCTGACTAATATGAATAGAAGCGACAAAGAAATGTGGCAATCTGAATGGAATGTATCCAATTTTTTCAATAAAGATCTTATTTCTGATCCTTTCATCAGAGTTCCTGGTTTTGACCTTTCCAGGAGAATATGGTCTGTTCTAAATCGCATTAGAACAGGCCATGGACGTTGCAATAGCATGCTCTTCCGATGGAATTCGGTTGAGAGTCCTAGTTGTGAGTGTGGGGAAAATGAGGAGACTATAGAACATCTTATAAATAGTTGTCCCATTTATAAATTTCAAGATGGTTTCGAGGCTATACATAAAGTAACGAATGCATTTCTAAAATGGGTGGTTAATTTCAAAATTATTTGATTTATTCTGAATAATCGGTTTCTTTTCTGCTTTTTTCTTTTTTCATTTCAGATTAAGAATCGCGAGCCGTTTTGGGAAGAATCTATCGACGGATAACATGAAGATGATCTCACACTGATGTCTTTCAAGATTTTTCCTGATATTTAATATTTTATGTTATTTTTTTACGGGGAGACAGGTTTTTTCGACTGAGGTTTTTTGCCCTGGCTGTATAGTATCGTATGATACTAGTGATGATAGTATCGTATGATTCTATAGTATCATACGAAGAAGGTTATGATATCCCGTTCTTTTTTTACCTCAGCGGGTGAACTTTTGAAGTGGGCTTTAGCTTAAAGTGTACTTTAATCCGAGACGATCTGGAAATTTGAAATCGGTAAATCATACCGTTACAGGCCCTCACTCAAAATTCTGTTGAGTAACAATCTTGCATCTGGGAATAGATCTGAGTTACCGTTAACTTTGAGAGACTCTTAGTTTTGTAATCTTTTCAAGGGGAATTGGTGCAAAAGAGCCTCAATCGCACTAAATATCAGGGTCTACTATAACATATCGGCATGTCTGCGACATATCGTCGCCCAGGGGTGTCCAAAATCGCCGACAGAAATCTCCATCTCGTCGACTTCTCTCATTTGACAAAATTAAGCGAAATTCGCTCCGCGAAGTGTGCGTCGGCCATCTTACCGCCCCTCGCAGTCACGTACGCCGCCCCCGGAGCGGCAGCAAGTGGAATAACAATATTTACGGCGCTGCGAAAAAGGAAAACAACGGGAGAGGACCTCCGACGGGGTCGAAGGTCCTTCTCGACGTTTGCCGCCCTCGAGGTGCACACGCCCACGATCCGGGGGCGCTCCCGGTATCGATTGCGGGCGGTCGGAGAGGTTGAGATCGGCTCGAGAAGACGATTAACGTCGAAACCGGTCGATTCGGATCTTTGATGAGATTCCGGTAATTCGATTTGGAGATGGGGATGGGAAAAAGGGATGGTGGGGTTTTGATGTTGGTGTGGGTGGTTTGGAGACGTTTCGGGAAGGTTTTCTGTGCCTCCTCAGGCATTAAATTTGTTCAAGAATTATGAAGAACTCTAATGTGAGTCGAAAAGATGGACTTAACAAAAAACCCTACAGAATGATATAATGTTAGAAGGTTAGTTTTGTTTTGATTGTAAAAAGGTCGTTACGGAGATTCTAAATCTTGTTTTACGACAATATTGTTTACTATTTTCATTAATAATTGTATTATTCAGAGTTTCTCATTTAAAAGTGTCCATGCTCAATAACTCAACAACGAGTTTTTTTGAGGATTATGTTTGGCAACATCAGCACTTGAAGTATTTCTCGATTAATTGGGGGGAATTTCATTAAAAGGGATTAGAGAACTCACGATACTGTAATCTATGATTTCTCACATAATTGCATTTTTCAATTAATATATATATATATATATATATATATATATATATATATATATATATTCTTATGAACAAGAGAGCTAAAATAATACAATAAATGTTGAAATAAAAAGTACCTAAACTGAGGTAAAAAAAAAGAACGGGGTATCATAACATTCTTCGTATGATACTATGAAATCATACGATACTATCATCATTAGTATCATACGATACTATACAGCCAGAGGAAAAAACCTCAGCCGAAAAAACCTGTCTCCCCGTAAAAAAAAATAACATAAAATAACAGGAAAATCTTGAAAGACATCAGTGTCATCATCTTCATGTTATCCGTCGATGGGCTCGGATAAACAGATTCTTCCCAAAACGACTAGCAATTCTTAATCTGACATGAAAAAGGACAAAAGCAGAAAAGAAACCGATTATTCAGAATAAATCGAATGCATTTTAGAAATGCATTTGCTACTTTAAAAAACATCAACATTCAGATTTCTTGGCCTAATAATGTTCGGAGGTTTATAAATATTTATGACAGAAATGTCACAAAATTTGAAAGAAATGAAAAAAAACTTTTCTTGCAGTCATTCGATTGGACGAAGTCTATTCACGCATCAAGCACATTTCGCATCGGTTTTTTTCCCAATTTTTCTTCCCCAAACCCGAACGAACAAAAAAAAATATTCGGTACTCACCATCCCTGATCGGACTCCTTGATATTGGTCAGGTTGAGAGACGCGGCACCGTAAGGAGAGTCGGGTGAAACCCTGGACACCCTCCCCTCGTACCCCTCGCCACTGTGGGTAGGATAGCTCTCGTACCATATGTAGATCGGTATGTCCTGTCCCTTCGGAAAAGGTCCAAATGAAAAGGTGAACACAATGCGAAAAAAATAAAGGGCGATTCGAGAAGAGCTTGACTTTCGGTTAGGAGGCGTAAGGACACAGTAATTGAACCCACATAGGGTAAATATTCGTTGAGTTTTTTATATGTTTAGTCAAATTTGTTGATGTACTAGATGAACAACTGAAATTCAACGAAAGGAAGATAACAGAAAGAGAATCAGGCAATTACATTAATTCACCTACGTCTTGATGGAAGAAATGAACAGTCAATAGACGAAAAATATGAAAGAACTGTAAATAACGGCTATTGAGGAAATTAAATTGAGATTGAAACAAAAGTTGGGAAAATGAAAAGATATAGCGTAGTAACAAACAAAGAACATTGAAAATACTCTTTAGAAAGATCTGAACAACTGATATAACTCAAACTACACGATAAAACTGACAGCTTCTGTTTTCAAATGACCATTATGAAGAATTTTTTCTTGAATCACCCTTTACAAATTTAAAGGCGAACACAATCAGGTGGAAACTTGTTTAAGCAATAGTTTCACTAAAGATACCAGCAAGACGATCTGGAAGTTCTTTGGTTTCTTCTCTCTTTTTCGAAATTATTCAACGAATCTAGATTGTCCAAATTACTCTTCCCAAGAAAGGGTAAAGTAACAGCAAGAATCAGAACTTAGATCGTTTTGTGGTATTCATTTCTCATGCAAAAAAATATGTTAGATAGAAGGAACAAAAAGTCTTGCCAAGCTACATTTTTGCTAAGGATTGCTTCAACTTATTCAGAAGAATGGATCTATTCTAAGGGATTTTTCTCTAATGATACCCTGGTTTAAACAACAATACTGCTATATTTTTGGATATAATGTAGCCTGAGCTCAATCAAGATCATATTGAGAAAGTTTCTTGCTCTTCAACTGTTGAGTTCAATCCTGAAAAACTATCTCTTCAAGATATCCTTCAGAAGAGCTAAAAAGCTGCCCATCTCTCTAGAGTTCCTCGTATATGCAAATTTCTATATGAAAGTTTGAAACGTAAAGGAGAACACAATAATCTGCCCCACCATACTGTGAGGTGTACGCTTGCCATACATTTGCATAAAAACGATCGAGGTGCTTCTGAAGGATTTATATGGGATCCAGGCGCGGTACAAGAGAACTTTATAAGCTGTTCCAACTCTGCTCTGTTGGTGTAAGAAGATACTTCGATCCAGATGGCCAGGTCAGTAATTATGGATGGAAGAACTCCTTGATTTGAGCCTGAATATTCGTATATTGTATACGAATGAAAGATAATTATGTCACTGGAAAATTATTTGGTCTTCTTATCAGATCATTGCTATTTAATGAACCACTGTTGAAAATTGAGCATTACCCCTCAGACCTCATCCTCAGCTATGCCTCTCTTTCGAAGCTCTATAAACAGCTGATTGACTTTTTGTGCTAAACAGTTGACAGCTTAACTCATGCTCATTAATTGGATCAATTAATCTTTTTTTCAGTATCCAGCTTCGCCTCTGCATAGACCTCTTCTTGTGCTACTCTTGTGAATTAGAATTTTCAAAAAGTCACCTCGGTGAATAATTGATCATCTCGTTCATTTTCTTGGAGTAACCAATTTTCTAAAGGTGAGTGCATTCTCAGAATCCTTCATTATTGCATATTCCATGTTATTTTCCTGCTTTTTAAAAAGTTTGAGAATATGTCCACGTTTCAGATCATGAAAATCTGTAAAAATATTGGTAATCCTCTCTCACTTCATTATGCAAAAATATCTATTGCATTAAACTAATGTATTTGGCTCCTCTAAGATATATATTTTGATATATTTGTGCAGTTCTCATAGATTTCTCAGATATCTCTAGACTCCTCACATCGAAGTAATTGGTTGCTCCAAAAATGAACATTATTTGTGGTAATAAATCCTGATTTATCATATTCTCATGTGCACCTCATTATCGTAATGTATTCATCTCATTTCTCAACTATTCACTTCTCATAACACTTGCTAATTATTGTTCTCGAGTTTCAGATGAATGAAAATCCTCAAACGCAAAGGTGAATCATGGAATCAGTCTTCTCTCTCCATAAAACGAAGTGAACTTCTCTGAGGTATTTGAACGATCAAGTAGCTCAAACATTGAACTCGATTGACAGTCTCAGTCCCTGCTTCACCTTGAGCGGTCTCCTCAAATATTGATAAAACCACTCAAATGGTATGATCTCCTCATTATACATAATAAATTCTCAATTACATTCATCTGAAACCCTTAGCAAGTAAGATCTTAAACCTTCTCTTCACTCGAATCAATGGGTTAGTGATTCCATTCATACAAATTAAACTCATATTGTAATCCTCGTAATTATCAATTGTAGCTTCTATTTTTCTGATGAACTAACCCTGCTTACTGAAAGCAGTTTGTCACTGTAAATTTCGTCTCAATTGATTAATTAGCATTCTCTTTACAGACAAACGTTATAGATCATAAATCTTGACTTCTCAATCATAATATTCTCACTTTTGTAATAACCTCAATGAAGAACAGACTTAGAATACTAAGTTTTCAATACATGTATTTTGTCTAAGGCCTGATCTCACTTTTATTACAACTCAGCCTACTCTAATGATTCATCATTCAACCTTCTGTTTTTCTGATGAAATAAAGAGGCTCTTGCAATCAATTTCAATTGCTTCATCTCTGTGAATGCTGTGTTTAATTTGGAACTAATGGAACTATCTCAAAGTCTAAGTCTGACTTCATCTGAGCTCTCATTTTGAACATCTCTAGATTACCTCTGTTTTTAGTTGAATAATACACTCTGAGTTTTATAGATGACTTTAACATTTATATTTTTTACTGTATTATCTTCATGCGGGTGACTTATTCAATTTATGATTGTGAATGATGTCAATAAATGTTTTTACACTACTATCTCTAACTCAATTATCTGGGTGGTTTTGAACAATCACCCACGAAATCTCTTAAGATAACTTAATTACTCATACAAGAACCTGAGAAATAAATGAGAGAATATCATCGTAAACAGCCTTCAGTTACTTGTAATGAACAGACAAGAGTTAAGTTGTTATGGTGGAAGGTGAATTGGCCTATGTAAGCCAAGATTCCTCCGGAGCAAAATTGTGGTAGCTGAAATAACTGATAAAAAGCTCTAAACAATTCTACAGTGACCTAACATGCAGCTAAGATTAAATTAGCAAAAAGAGAAGTAAGACCAAATGTGAATTCCTGTGCAAATGTAAACATGCATCGTCTAAGAGGAAGAAAAAGGAGGCAAGGATGAAAAGATGAGGACCAAGGGCGCACGCGCGCTCTGGTCATACCAACCGCACAGCGACCATAGAGAAATAGAAAGGTGGAAATCCTACCGTGTCGCCTACCTTCTTCTCCCATTGCAACACGTACGGCACTGGATGGCCTTCGGGGAATTCAACGTGACAGTTGAAGACCACGGACTCACCCAAGATCGCTGTGATGTGCACGGCATCTTGAAAACCAGCACCTGAAAAAAAATTGGGTTTGAATTGGACTGCTATTTTTTGAAGGACATTATGAGAGTCTTCCAGGATTATTAATAATAATGATAATTATTCGCCATCAAAAAAGAAATTTTGGATTACATGGCTCGTAAATATCATAATGAATAAATATAACAAACAACTAAAAAAAATCACATGCAATGATCTTAAGATTAATGGTAAATGTCCTCATAAACTGATCACATATCACCGTCAAAAAACTCGTTAACAGAAAAAATTTCAGAATTTTTTATTACGTTTTTTTATATTACAAATGGAGTGTTGACATCACTGATCACTATTCTGAAAACCAATCATCGGTCCGTCGCGTAGAAGGCAAGATATGCAAGTTTGAAATTTGAAAATTTTCACTTTTGAACTAAAAAAATTTCAAAATCGGAAAAACTGGAATTATTTCACCTTTATCAGATAAAGCGACCTCGAAAACCAGTATTTCGAATATAAAAATGAAGGTATCGGCCGTAGTTTTCGCAAAAAAAAATAAAGTTGTTTTTTCATATTTCATTTTCGAGTTGACTTCAAAGTGCTGTACTGGCAACAATATGCGTGACAGAAATCTACTAGTTATTTTTTCTGAACCTGCTCGACCGGTTCTAGAACCTCCATGCACAAAAATTACTACAACCCTCCTGGATTGCGTCTGAGAATGCAAAATATAGCGTTTTAGGGGGGGTCTACGCTTTCGATTTTTTCGGTCAAAATTTCAAAATTTTGTAATGCGTTTTTTTTGTATCAGAAATGAAGTGTTGATGTCACTGATCACTATTCTGACAACCAATCATCTTTCCGTCGCGTAGAAGTCAAGATATGCAAGTTTGAAATCTGAAAATTTTCACTTTTGAACTAAAAAAAATTCAAAATCATGAAAATTGGAATTATTTCACCTTTATCAGATAAAGCGACCTCAAAAACCAGTATTTCGAATATAAAAATGAAGGTATCGGCCGTAGTTTTCGCAAAAAAAAATAAAGTTGTTTTTTCATATTTCATTTTCGAGTTGACTTCAAAGTGCTGTACTGGCAACAATATGCGTGACAGAAATACACTAGTTATTTTTTCTGAACCTGCTCGACCGGTTCTAGAACCTCCATGCACAAAAATTACTACAACCCTCCTGGATTGCGTCTGAGAATGCAAAATATAGCGTTTTAGGGGGGGTCTACCCCTTACGATTTTTTCGGTCAAAATTTCAAAATTTTTTATTGCGTTTTTTTGTATCAGAAATGAAGTGTTGATGTCACTGATCACTATTCTGAAAACCAATCATCGGTCCGTCGCGTAGAAGTCAAGATATGCAAGTTTGAAATTTGAAAATTTTCACTTTTCAACTAAAAAAATTTCAAAATCGGGAAATCCGGAAATATTTCACCTTGATCAGATGAAGCAACGTCAAAAAACAGGATTTCGAATATAAAAATGAAGGTATCGGCCTTAGTTTTTGCAAAAAAAAATAAAGTTGTTTTTTCATTTTTCATTTTCGAGTTGACTTCAAAGGGCTGTACTGGCAACAATATACGTGGCAGAAATCTACTAAATATTTTTTCTGAACCTGCTCGACAGGTTCTAGAACCTCCATGCACAAAAACTACTACAACCCTCCTGGATTGCGTCTGAGAATGCAAAATATAGCGTTTTAGGGGGGGTCTACCCCTTACGATTTTTTCGGTCAAAATTTCAAAATTTTTTATTGCGTTTTTTTGTATCAGAAATGAAGTGTTGATGTCACTGATCACTATTCTGAAAACCAATCATCGGTCCGTCGCGTAGAAGTCAAGATATGCAAGTTTGAAATTTGAAAATTTTCACTTTTGAACTAAAAAAATTTCAAAATCGCGAAAACTGGAAATATTTCACCTTTATTAGATAAAACGACCTCGAAAACCAATATTTCGAATATAAAAATGAAGGTATCGGCCGTAGTTTTCGCAAAAAAAAATAAAGTTGTTTTTTCATTTTTCATTTTCGAGTTGACTTCAAAGGGCTGTACTGGCAACAATATGCGTGACAGAAATCTACTTGTTATTTTTTCTGAACCTGCTCGACCGGTTCTAGAACCTCCATGCACAAAAACTACTACAACCCTCCTGGATTGCGTCTGAGAATGCAAAATATAGCGTTTTAGGGGGGGTCTACCCCTTACGATTTTTTCGGTCAAAATTTCAAAATTTTTTATTGCGTTTTTTTATATCAGAAATGAAGTGTTGATGTCACTGATCACTATTCTGAAAACCAATCATCGGTCCGTCGCGTAGAAGTCAAGATATGCAAGTTTGAAATTTGAAAATTTTCACTTTTGAACTAAAAAAATTTCAAAATCGCGAAAACTGGAAATATTTCACCTTTATTAGATAAAACGACCTCGAAAACCAATATTTCGAATATAAAAATGAAGGTATCGGCCGTAGTTTTCGCAAAAAAAAATAAAGTTGTTTTTTCATTTTTCATTTTCGAGTTGACTTCAAAGGGCTGTACTGGCAACAATATGCGTGACAGAAATCTACTTGTTATTTTTTCTGAACCTGCTCGACCGGTTCTAGAACCTCCATGCACAAAAACTACTACAACCCTCCTGGATTGCGTCTGAGAATGCAAAATATAGCGTTTTAGGGGGGTCTACCCCTTACGATTTTTTCGGTCAAAATTTCAAAATTTTTTATTGCGTTTTTTTGTATTAGAAATGAAGTGTTGATGTCACTGATCACTTTTCTGTAAACCAATCATCGGTCCGTCGCGTAGAAGTCAAGATATGCGAGTTTGAAATTTGAAAATTTTCACTTTTGAACTAGAAAAATTTCAAAATCGGGAAAACTGGAAATATTTCACCTTTATCATATGAAGCGACCTCGAAAACCAGTATTTCGAATATGAAAATGAAGATATCGGTGGTAGTTTTTTCAAAAAAAAATAAAGTTGTTTTTTCATTTTTCATTTTCGAGTTGACTTCAAAGGGCTGTACTGGCAACAATATGCGTGACAGAAATCTACTTGTTATTTTTTCTGAACCTGCTCGACCGGTTCTAGAACCTCCATGCACAAAAACTACTACAACCCTCCTGGATTGCGTCTGAGAATGCAAAATATAGCGTTTTAGGGGGGTCTACCCCTTACGATTTTTTCGGTCAAAATTTCAAAATTTTTTATTGCGTTTTTTTGTATCAGAAATGAAGTGTTGATGTCACTGATCACTATTCTGAAAACCAATCATCGGTCCGTCGCGTAGAAGTCAAGATATGCAAGTTTGAAATTTGAAAATTTTCACTTTTGAACTAAAAAAATTTCAAAATCGCGAAAACTGGAATTATTTCACCTTTATTTGATAAAACGACCTCGAAAACCAATATTTCGAATATAAAAATGAAGGTATCGGCCGTAGTTTTCGCAAAAAAAAATAAAGTTGTTTTTTCATTTTTCATTTTCGAGTTGACTTCAAAGGGCTGTACTGGCAACAATATGCGTGACAGAAATCTACTTGTTATTTTTTCTGAACCTGCTCGACCGGTTCTAGAACCTCCATGCACAAAAACTACTACAACCCTCCTGGATTGCGTCTGAGAATGCAAAATATAGCGTTTTAGGGGGGTCTACCCCTTACGATTTTTTCGGTCAAAATTTCAAAATTTTTTATTGCGTTTTTTTGTATTAGAAATGAAGTGTTGATGTCACTGATCACTTTTCTGTAAACCAATCATCGGTCCGTCGCGTAGAAGTCAAGATATGCGAGTTTGAAATTTGAAAATTTTCACTTTTGAACTAGAAAAATTTCAAAATCGGGAAAACTGGAAATATTTCACCTTTATCATATGAAGCGACCTCGAAAACCAGTATTTCGAATATGAAAATGAAGATATCGGTGGTAGTTTTTTCAAAAAAAAATAAAGTTGTTTTTTCATTTTTCATTTTCGAGTTGACTTCAAAGGGCTGTACTGGCAACAATATGCGTGACAGAAATCTACTTGTTATTTTTTCTGAACCTGCTCGACCGGTTCTAGAACCTCCATGCACAAAAACTACTACAACCCTCCTGGATTGCGTCTGAGAATGCAAAATATAGCGTTTTAGGGGGGGTCTACCCCTTACGATTTTTTCGGTCAAAATTTCAAAATTTTTTATTGCGTTTTTTTGTATCAGAAATGAAGTGTTGATGTCACTGATCACTATTCTGAAAACCAATCATCGGT
The DNA here is from genome assembly GCA_038502775.1 of Hippodamia convergens. Taxonomy (NCBI): domain Eukaryota; kingdom Metazoa; phylum Arthropoda; class Insecta; order Coleoptera; family Coccinellidae; genus Hippodamia; species Hippodamia convergens. The sequence continues at coordinate 30,663,701 of CM076614.1, forward strand.
CCGTCGCGTAGAAGTCAAGATATGCAAGTTTGAAATTTGAAAATTTTCACTTTTGAACTAAAAAAATTTCAAAATCGCGAAAACTGGAATTATTTCACCTTTATTTGATAAAACGACCTCGAAAACCAATATTTCGAATATAAAAATGAAGGTATCGGCCGTAGTTTTCGCAAAAAAAAATAAAGTTGTTTTTTCATTTTTCATTTTCGAGTTGACTTCAAAGGGCTGTACTGGCAACAATATGCGTGACAGAAATCTACTTGTTATTTTTTCTGAACCTGCTCGACCGGTTCTAGAACCTCCATGCACAAAAACTACTACAACCCTCCTGGATTGCGTCTGAGAATGCAAAATATAGCGTTTTAGGGGGGTCTACCCCTTACGATTTTTTCGGTCAAAATTTCAAAATTTTTTATTGCGTTTTTTTGTATTAGAAATGAAGTGTTGATGTCACTGATCACTTTTCTGTAAACCAATCATCGGTCCGTCGCGTAGAAGTCAAGATATGCGAGTTTGAAATTTGAAAATTTTCACTTTTGAACTAGAAAAATTTCAAAATCGGGAAAACTGGAACTATTTCACCTTTATCATATGAAGCGACCTCGAAAACCAGTATTTCGAATATGAAAATGAAGATATCGGTGGTAGTTTTTTCAAAAAAAAAATAAAGTTGTTTTTTCATTTTTCATTTTCGAGTTGACTTCAAAGGGCTGTACTGGCAACACTATGCGTGACAGAAATCTACTTGTTATTTTTTCTGAACCTGCTCGACCAGTTCTAGAATTTCCATGCACAAAAACTACTACAACCCTCCTGGATTGCGTCTGAGAATGCAAAATATAGCGTTTTAGGGGGGGTTTACCCCTTACGATTTTTTCGGTCAAAATTTCAAAATTTTTTATTGCTATTTTTTGTATCAGAAATGAAGTGTTGATGTCACTGATCACTATTCTGAAAACCAATCATCGGTCCGTCGCGTAGAAGTCAAGATATGCAAGTTTGAAATTTGAAAATTTTCACTTTTGAACTAAAAAAATTTCAAAATCGCGAAAACTGGAATTATTTCACCTTTATTTGATAAAACGACCTCGAAAACCAATATTTCGAATATAAAAATGAAGGTATCGGCCGTAGTTTTCGCAAAAAAAAATAAAGTTGTTTTTTCATTTTTCATTTTCGAGTTGACTTCAAAGTGCTGTACTGGCATCAATATGCGTGACAGAAATCTACTTGTTATTTTTTCTGAACCTGCTCGACCGGTTCTAGAACCTCCATGCACAAAAATTACTACAACCCTCCTGGATTGCGTCTGAGAATGCAAAATATAGCGTTTTAGGGGGGGTCTACCCCTTACGATTTTTTCGGTCAAAATTTCAAAATTTTTTATTGCGTTTTTTTGTATCAGAAATGAAGTGTTGATGTCACTGATCACTATTCTGAAAACCAATCATCGGTCCGTCGCGTAGAAGTCAAGATATGCAAGTTTGAAATTTGAAAATTTTCACTTTTGAACTAAAAAAATTTCAAAATCGGGAAAACTGGAATTATTTCACCTTTATCAGATGAAGCGAACTCGAAAACCAGTATTTCGAATATAAAAATGAAGGTATCGGCCGTAGTTTTCGCAAAAAAAAATAAAGTTGTTTTTTCATTTTTCATTTTCGAGTTGACTTCAAAGTGCTGTACTGGCAACAATATGCGTGACAGAAATCTACTAGTTATTTTTTCTGAACCTGCCCGACCGGTTCTAGAACCTCCATGCACAAAAATTACTACAACCCTCCTGGATTGCGTCTGAGAATGCAAAATATAGCGTTTTAGGGGGGGTCTACCCCTTACGATTTTTTCGGTCAAAATTTCAAAATTTTTTATTGCGTTTTTTTGTATCAGAAATGAAGTCTTGATGTCACTGATCACTATTCTGAAAACCAATCATCGGTCCGTCGCGTAGAAGTCAAGATATGCAAGTTTGAAATTTGAAAATTTTCACTTTTGAACTAAAAAAATTTCAAAATCGGGAAAACTGGAATTATTTCACCTTTATCAGATAAAGCGACCTCGAAAACCAGTATTTCGAATATAAAAATGAAGGTATCGGTCGTAGTTTTCGCAAAAAAAAATAAAGTTGTTTTTTCATATTTCATTTTCGAGTTGACTTCAAAGTGCTGTACTGGCAACAATATGCGTGACAGAAATCTACTAGTTATTTTTTCTGAACCTGCTCAACCGGTTCTAGAACCTCCATGCACAAAAATTACTACAACCCTCCTGGATTGCGTCTGAGAATGCAAAATATATCGTTTTAGGGGGGGTCTACCCCTTACGATTTTTTCGGTCAAAATTTCAAAATTTTTTATTGCGTTTTTTTGTATCAGAAATGAAGTCTTGATGTCACTGATCACTATTCTGAAAACCAATCATCGGTCCGTTGCGTAGAAGTCAAGATATGCAAGTTTGAAATTTGAAAATTTTCACTTTTGAACTAAAAAAATTTCAAAATCGGGAAAACTGGAATTATTTCACCTTTATCAGATAAAGCGACCTCGAAAACCAGTATTTCGAATATAAAAATGAAGGTATCGGCCGTAGTTTTCGCAAAAAAAAATAAAGTTGTTTTTTCATATTTCATTTTCGAGTTGACTTCAAAGTGCTGTACTGGCAACAATATGCGTGACAGAAATCTACTAGTTATTTTTTCTGAACCTGCTCGACCGGTTCTAGAACCTCCATGCACAAAAATTACTACAACCCTCCTGGATTGCGTCTGAGAATGCAAAATATAGCGTTTTAGGGGGGTCTACCCCTTACGATTTTTTCGGTCAAAATTTCAAAATTTTTTATTGCGTTTTTTTGTATCAGAAATGAAGTGTTGATGTCACTGATCACTATTCTGAAAACCAAACAGCGGTCCGTCGCGTAGAAGTCAAGATATGCAAGTTTGAAATTTGAAAATTTTCACTTCTGAACTAAAAAAATTTCAAAATCGGAAAAACTAGAATTATTTCACCTTCATCAGATGAAGAGACCTCGAAAACCAGTATTTCGAATATAAAAATGAAGGTATCGGCCGTAGTTTTCGCAAAAAAAAATAAAGTTGTTTTTTCATATTTCATTTTCGAGTTGACTTCAAAGTGCTGTACTGGCAACAATATGCGTGACAGAAATCTACTAGTTATTTTTTCTGAACCTGCTCGACCGGTTCTAGAACCTCCATGCACAAAAATTACTACAACCCTCCTGGATTGCGTCTGAGAATGCAAAATATATCGTTTCAACTATCAAACCCCAACCATCTATTTTTGTTCAATATGGCAAACATTCAAGATGCAATCAACAATTCTTCATCAACCCATCTAAACCATCCTTCATCACCGTTCAAAACGTTAATTGTCCGACCAGCATCTCCCGTACTCGCTTTTAAATCGGGAATCAAAGCAAGCGACATTCATCGTTGACAACTTAATCCTCGACAGCTCTCGATGGATCCTTTTGATGGCGAGTTTTACGTTGACAGCGCTTTATCTGGCTCCTGCCTGACTCCAATCTGCATTCGAAATTTTCCAATGGGCAGGAAACGCGGAAAATTCGGCAGATGGTTCGACTTTTATGCGCTGATAACGCGTGAAAAATGGCAACGTCGAGCGGGGGTCCGGACCCAGATATGACAGCAGGAAATACGGGCAACCTCGCTTAGAGGTCCAGCTCGTGATTCTCAATGAGAAGACATCGGAAATCAACCTTTTTCACTTTCAGATCTAAGGATGCAGCTTCGAAGAAGCTGCAGATGCTCGCTGGCGAAGGAATCTTTGATTGTTTCCATGAAGATTCATCTCACGCAAAAAAATTAACGCACATTATGGAAATCTCAAATTTATTCCACAACTGAAGGTGTTCTCAATAATATGTATATTTATCAGAACTATGCATGCATATGTTATCCACTTTCAACGTTTTTCTTCAATACAGATGTTTTTTCGCAGCAGGAATAAAAAAAGATCATATTATCAGATTTTGAATGTATTGACTCCATTCTAAAATCAGTTGTTCTCGATCAATTCTAGTGATCAATAGTTTTTCTTTCGTTTGATTTACTACACTCGATCGCTATGCAACGCGAAACACGCCATTTGACCCAAGAGGAATGTGCCCAAGCGGTAGTTTTGCGAAAAGAGGGGTGGATATACACAAGAATTGCAGAAAGGTTTGGAGTTTCCCATACAAGTGTGTCCAGAATGTTGCAGCGATTCAGAGAGACAGGTATGAATGTCCGAAGACCAGGACAGGGTAGACCACGGGTAACAACTGCCATTCAAGAACGTTACTTGAGAGTTTCTTCGTTGAGACAACGGTTTGCAACCGCTCGCCTCCTTCAAAATCAGCTTGAGCAAACTCATGGGGTGCAAATTAGCACTCAGATAAAAGGAAATCGCCTCAGAGCTTTTACCCCAGGCCATCGAAGAGCTTGTTTGGATTTTGCGAGAGAGCATATCCATTGGGGAGAGGCCGATTGGGAAAGAGTTCTCTTCACAGATGAGTCTAGATTCTGCCTCTACCATTGTGATCGACGTTCCCTTGTATACAGACGTCCACATGAAAGATATGCTCAGTGTAATTTCCTGAATATTATTGGTTTCGGGGGAGGATCGATTATGGCATGGGGTGGAATATTTTTGACTGCTCGCACAGACCTGATAAGTAAATAAGGAACATTCTTGAAGAGCATGTAGTGCCATTTGTCCCATACATTGGTGAAAATTTCATTTTTATGGACGATAATGCCAGACCCCATCGTGCGCGCATCGTTCAGGAGTACCTTGAAGAGGTTGAAGTCTCTCGAATGGAATGGCTAGCAAGAAGTCCAGATCTCAATCCGATTGAGCAGGTTTGGGACAAACTCAATAGAATGCTGAGAAGTTCAGAAAATCATCCAGCTACTCTTAATGACTTAGGAATCCAACTCGGAGAAATCTGGGAAGGATTAGATCAGAACATTTTAAGATCACTCATTTTGAGTATGAACCGTCGTTGCCGAGCTGTAATTAACGCAAGGGGTGGAAATACCAAGTATTAAATCACTTATCAGCATTTCAGTATTTTGAAAATTGTTCATTTCTCTTCTTCCACATAAGATTCGGTGAAATCCTGAATTTGTCTTCTATTTAATGTGTCTTGTTTTGTTCAAAACCTTCCCGAGAGAACATAAAAAATAAGTTATGAAGTCAATGTAGAGTAACTTTCATTAAAATTGAGATTTTCAGAATGTGCGTTAATTTTTTTGCGCAGTTCAGTAGCAAACGAAAGATGAACCTAGAAAGAATCTATCAGTGGTGTGATAAAGGTATTCACTCAGATAGTCAAGCTGCTACTGAAGCACTGAGCTCCTATGTCTTTGACTCAAAGTTGACTTTCATGCAGAAGTTTCTGAAGATGACCTAACTTTTCCTAAGCTTCAGATATACCATTAAGACCTAATATCTGAAAAAAATCTTTCCTTTCACCTCAAAACCTGTTAATTGGACATCACTTCTCCTCAGTGTCGATTCAATTGAAGGCTTCTTTTCCAGTTTCATCGTTCCTTACTCGAATAATCTGCTTAAAAACAAACCCACCGCATCTAACACCGCCGATGTCGCCTGACAAATCTAAAATTGAGAAAAGTAACAGCAGGATAAGAACTTCCAAGGTTCCATCTCCTCCCAATTATACTTCTCCCAAAGTGTACAAAGCGAACTTGGTCCAGACCGCGAATTCTTCGGGGAGAGAGAAAACTCCTGTTCCCTTAAGAAGAGAAAGTTGGGGAACCGAAATTGATTGCATTTACGAAGGTGTCTCCAACCTCCTTTTTTGTCGTTGCGAAACCCTCGAGTATTTCGTATTTGGGACTTGCAGACTGTGTCAACAAGAGGGAGACTTTATCCCGGTTCGGATGGAGATAGGAGTGATGCTCCAGAATCGGGAGGCAGCGCGATATTTGATGGTTTGCTCGAGAAAATATTGGTTGAGGAGGGTTGAATGAGTCTTCAACCGGATATACAGCGGTGTTTTCAGGGGAGATTCGTTATTTTTATCGTTAAAGTCGATTGCGGTTTGGAGTGCGGTTTTTGGTCGATTGGGCACGATTTCCATCCAATATTTTAATGAAGATTTGGGAGCATCCTCTCCAGAACCATCACTATTTCAAGAATCAGGCCTTCTGGCCGTTTCATTTTCTTTGTCAAGTACACTGCTCAAAAAATTAACGCACATTCTGATATTCTCAATTTTAATGAAAGTTAACTCCACATTGACTTTATAACTTATTTTTTATGTTCTCTCGAGAAGGTTTTGAACGAAACTAGACACATTGAATGAAAGAAAAATTCAGGATTTCACCGAATCTAATGTGAAAGAAGAGAAATGAACAATTTTCAAAATACTGAAATGTTGATAAGTGATTTAATACTTGCTATTTCCACCCCTTGCGTTAATTACAGCTCGGTAACGACGGTTCATACTCAAAATGAGTGATCTTAAAATGTTCTGATCTAATCCTTCCCAGATTTCTCCGAGTTGGATTCCTAAGTCATTAAAAGTAGCTAGATGATTTTCTGAACTTCTCAGCCTTCTTTTGAGGTTGTCCCAAACCTGCTCAATTGTATCGAGATCTGGACTTCTTGCTGGCCATTCCATTCGAGAGACTTCAATCACTTCAACGTGAACGATGCGCGCACGATGGGGTCTGGCATTATCCATAAAAATTAAATTTTCACCAATGTATAGGACAAATGGCACTTCATGCTCTTCAAGGATGTTCCTTATATACTTATCAACATTCATAGCTCCATTATCAACGACCACCAGGTCTGTGCGAGCAGTCAAAGATTTTCCACCCCATACCATAATCGATCCTCCCCCGAAACCAGTAGTATTCAGGAAATTGCACTGAGCATATCTTTCATGTGGACGTCTGTATACAAGGGAACGTCGATCACAATGGTAGAGGCAGAATCTAGACTCATCTGTGAAGAGAACATTTTCCCAATCGGCCTCTTCCCGATGGATATACTCTTTCGCAAAATCCAAACGCACCCTTCGATGGGCTGGGGTAAAATCTGGGCCTCTTGCCGCGACACGAGACCTTAAATCATATTTTCTGAGGCGATTTCTTATTGTCTGAGTGCTAATTTGCACCCCATGAGTTTGCTCAAGCTGATTTTGAAGGAGGCGAGCGGTTTCAAACCGTTGTCTCAACGAAGATACTCTCAAGTAACGTTCTTGAACGGCAGTTGTTACCCGTGGTCTACCCTGTCCTGTTCTTCGGACATTCATACCTGTCTCCCTGAATCGCTGCAACATTCTGGACACACTTGTATGGGAAACTCCAAACCTTTCTGCAATTCTTGTGTATGTCCACCCTTCTTCTCGCAAAACTACCGCTTGGGCACATTCCTCTTGGGTCAAATTGCGTGTTTCGCGTTGCATAGCGATCGAGTGTAGAAAATCAAACGAAAGAAAAACTATTGATCACTAGAATTGATCGAGAACAACTGATTTTAGAATGGAGATAATACATTCAAAATCTGATAATATAATCTTTTTTTATTCCTGTTGGGAAAAAACATCTGTATTGGAGAAAAACGTTGAAAGTGGATGACATATCCATGCATAATTCTGATAAAAATAATTATCGTTGAGAACACCTTCAGTTGTAGAATAAATTCGAGATTTCCATAATATGCGTTAATTTTTTTGCGCAGTGTATTTCTGCTTGGAGAAACGGAAACCAAAAAACAGTACACACTTAGCCGAGTAAATCCCAGCGCCAGCTCCTGTATTGATTTTAGAACAATCTGTATACCATTTCACTCTATTTTCTTCAAGATTTTAATGAAGTTTTTCTCTCATTACCTGTTCCCTCTTTAGATATTCTGAGGACGCCTCATTCCCATATATATATATATAGACTCACTCTGTATATTTGTGAAATATATAACAGTGCAAAAACAGATGATATTGAATGTCCACTCACCTTTTGCGACAACTACTAGAGCTACAAGTGGAAAAAGGAGGTAAAAAAGACTATTGTTCCTCTTCAGCAGTGATGACGTAGTGGAGTTCAGCGGACGAGACTTGCCCAGTGGGTCTGTGCGCATGCCCATCCCGGCGATTCCATACTCACAGCTAGCGTACCGTCATTGCCGGACTCACTGAAACAAAACAAAAAAAAAAATAAAACAAAAAAAAATCACATGTAAATGCTTGCTATCCTACTTTCATCCATCAATATTGCAGACGCCAGAGCTCACATTTCGTAGAATTCTAGATGAACAAAATCAAAAAGGAAATTGTTGAATTTTCCCAGTTGTTCATTTGCCCAACCTTCAGAAAAAATCATCCTGAATGACCCTGCAAAGTCAAGGTTAACCTGAATGACTTTGTGCTCACCTTGAATAATGTTGAGTTGAAGGTCAAGGTCATCCAGAAACAAAGGAAGTAACATTTCGAAAATTGAATGAAGCAAAGGCTCTAAGTTGATAAATGTCAAACGACAAAGTTAAAATTTACAGAGACTGAGAGGAAAAGACCTAAAGAGTTTTATGTGAGTCCACTTCTAGTGGATACCAGAATTGAACCATTATTCTATTGGTGGAAAACAAGTGTTTTTTCGTTACATTATTCATTTCTGTTCAGATATTTCCTCGAATAAAGAAGAAGTACCGATAAATGATTAATTCCTCCTCCAAAATTCTCTCGATGAATATTATCCACGAGAATAATTGAAATGTAATTCAGACACAATCGTTTAATTAGAATTCATCGACAGACTTTCAAATTACACAATCAGAATCTCTCCCCTCTCCTAGATATCCGATTCACCCCCGACTTATTCAACTTTAGGGGGGTGATTATTCACTTTCAATCAAATATCGTTCAGCTGAAAGGACGATGGGTGAATAAATTCCCCAACTCGAATGGAAAATCGATGGGAGAATTGGAGATTTTTCTCGGGGACTGAATGAATTTGTCCATCTTCAACATCTTACGCAAATTCGATTCATTGGGGTGGAAAATTTGAATCGAGGTTTTATCGAACATTAATCAAGTAGTTGATGGTGAGTGGTAGTCGAAATAAGTAGATCTTGGATGTCATAAAATAATCTTAGATACTTTTAAACATAACGCCATCGAAATATTAGTCGATTTTTGTCTGCATCATGAAGTTTTCATTTGTTTCTCATTTGTAAACGTCAGTTTCCAAAAACACAATATTAATCAAGAAAGTTTATTTTATCAAGTCACTAACATGTAAAACTGCGACAGTTAACTTGCAAAATTTTTACAAGTTAGTAGAGTATTATTTTCATTAGAAAATTTTGTTTAATCGTCATATATGTTGAAAATCATGGTACAATTGTTATTTCCAGTAACATAGATTTTTTATGATGAAAGAGTTGATACTGATGATGATGAACCAGCTGTTGACTCAGAAACTCGAGGACTGCAGAACATTTGTACTCTCTTTACTACCAAATAATTTGCTAGACATTTCGATTTTTTTGTTGACCGAATCATCGACATAACTCATCGCAATTTCGGTGCTCTTCCACCCTCCTGCACGCTTTAGTGCTAAAATATCTCCACCCGAATCCGCAATCACAGTGGCTCCAGTTCTGCGAAAAGAGTGGCCGGTGTATAACTCAGGGTCTTTTAAACCTAAATATTTCGCTATTTGCTTTGGGACACCACCAATAGTGTGCTGACCAGCATTAAGGGAAATGCACTTTCCATGTCGGTATGTCAAAAAAAATCTTAGGCTTTCTGTTCCAGGAGGCCGAAGATTTACATATTTTCTGTATAACATGCAGGGCTTGAAGCTGCAGCCATCATCGGTTATGGTGAATCTTCTTGTTGTTAAATTTTTTGTTTGCCGCAATGTCACAATAACGTATTTTTCCATATCTTTCACATCATTCATGTTTAAGGAGAGAATTTCGTCACACCGACAACATCCAAAAAGCCCAAATATTGTTACTATTTTCGCCAGCAACCACTGGTCATCAGGAGCATCTAAAAAAAATTGTTCAGCCTCCTCTTTACTCAAAACCTTGGCCTTTTTTGGCGTATGACGCTCATTTTTTCGTTTCAGAAACGCTATTACTTTTTGAAATCTGCAAAAGACAACTAAACGTCATATTTCTCAATAAATTTTCCAAGGAAGACAAAACTGCGAACAGGGGCATTTTCTTTCATTTTCAAGCAGCTTTTCAGCATAGACCATTTCGCCTATAAAGTATTAGGGCTGAATCTAGCTGATAGTTTATTCAAGTAGACCAACAAAACATCTTCAGTTACCTCAATCACACTATTTTTGTTTTGCCACTTTTTGAAGTTGTCGTATTTTCCCTCGTACCTTGAAGCTGATTTTGCAGGTAATAAACTTGATGCTACACTGCTGGCTGCCTCAATAATTTCTTTTGGTTCATTCACTTTCGCTTTCGCCAGAACAAATAAAAGAAAAATAAACAGACATGTTCATGACAACGCTTCCATAGCTTACGACATTTGCGACAAATTATTGAGATTTTTTTGGAATTTATCGAACCTTTTTACAAATGAGAAACAAATATAATATAAAACAATACACGCAAGGTAACGGGTTTTACTGGCTCAAGGAGGTAACTATTTCCTCCATTCGCCAGTAAAAACCCTCTTACCTTGCTAGTAATGTTATATACTATTCTAGATTAATCATGTTAGTTTACGAGTCGAGAGGTTTTAATTTTATGCTTCAATATGAAGTTTTTACCGAAAGAACTTACCGAGTGGGGATTTCAACACTTCATGATGCTGCCCGAAAGATGTAATAAAGTAGTGGCCAGCGATGAACAATACTTTGAACCATAAATGTATAACCAGTTTTTTACAATGAAGCCTCGAATTTCGAGGAAAAAGGGCAGAAGCAAAGTTGTAAACCTAAGAAGAAAAAACAGAGGATTGTTTGTTCAGATCTTCACGAAATTCTGAGCTTCAACTCCAAATTAATGATCAATTTTCAATCACAACAAACTCGCGAACTTCCCAAACCTCAAATTAATCCAAAGCAACAGTTCCCTCCTAAAACGGCAATCGAAAAGTCGAGTAGATCTCGACGCCCAATCAAACAGATCTCCCGGAATGGACCCAAGATGCTGTAATTCATCTGCAAACAACCGGTCGATGCAGTCAATAACTAAAGCCCCCTCGAGAACCCGTCAATATCTCCCGTTCGAATATTTATGACGCGACGTGGCATCCAACCCTTAATATACATTTTAATTAGCTTCGAGCCGATCTTTGAACCCCGAGCCGACCGGGGGAAATTGTCGGAAAATCGGGGAAAACTCCCCGGGAAATTGGGGAAAAATCGAGGAGTTGCCAGCGATGTTACGGGGGCAACTATCGTTAGTTTAATGGGTTGTCCCGTCGAGCGGAAATTATGGTCCCCTCGAGCCGGATCAGGCTGAACCTGCGCATCCACCTTTTTTAACCCACAATAAGTATTTCTCTCGAATTTAATTATTCATAATTGTTAAAAGTATTGCTCTCAAATTTGATCACATTTATTGATGTCTGTGGTAAGCTAGAGTGAGGCTCTGAGAAGCGGCGTTGCCGGTTGTACATTGGAGGGTTATTTGCGTAATCTTCTGTTTTTTTAACTCTATCATTTGGTCTAGAAAATTGTGAAAAACCAGTCTGAAATGGAGAAACTGTTGAAGTGTCTCCCCTGTATATTCAGCGGACGATGTGATTGCAATCCTGTTTCCTTCCTGTCTCATAGGGGATGATGAAAACTGCCAGTAATCAAGAACTCATCAGGAGGAAATTGCTAGGACGAAGAATAATTGATGAGGTTGGAAGTCTATCTACGTTGGTGCAGCTTAAAATGGCTAACCTGGCAACTTCCGATGACGATAATCAACAGAAAACCAAATTTCTAAGGACAATTTTCGACATACACACAAGGAAAATTTCGAGTGAATTTTGAACTTCCACATTTTCTTAAAAAGATCTCAATCGCATTTGAAAAACAGAGTTTTTCTAATAGCTTCTTTAGTTTGTATGAAATATTTTATTTCACTGTTAGAATCTTAAGAAATTTAATTTTTAGTTCATCCCCCTCATGCAAACAACGATCAGAAACAAGAGCATTGTTATACACTGCGCAAAAAAATTAACGCACATTCTGAAAATCCAAATTTTAATGAAAGTTAACTCTACCTTGACTTTATAACTTATTTTTTATGTTCTCTCGGAAAGGTTTTGAACGAAACAAGACACATTAAATGCATAGCGATCGAGTGTAGAAAATCAAACGAAGGAAAAACTATTGATCACTAGAATTGATCGAGAACAACTGATTTTAGAATGAAGCCAATACATTCAAAATCTGATAATATCATTTTTTTTCATTCCTGCTGGGAAAAAACATATTTATTGAAGAAAAACGTTGAAAGTGGATAACATATGCATGCATGATTCTGATAAACATAATTATCATTGAGAACAGGTCCAGTTGTAGAATAAATTTGAGATTTCCATAATGTGCGTTAATTTTTCTGCGCAGTGTATTTGACACAATAAACTATTGGACTTTGGTATAAACTTGAATGCATTCTTCAGTTTATTTTATTCTCAACCCCTATAAGTTTATTCTGACTTAATCACAATGAATACCGATCTGTTATATGAAAAAACCTTTTTTCTTGGGTACAAAAGAAAGGATTAAGTATGTACCTCATCAAGAAATACAATTGAAAAAAAACTGAGTTTGATAATCTTTTGCAAAACTAAAAAAATATTTCCTCAAGACCTTGTATAAGATCTTAAATGTGCTCCAATTAATTTCAACACCTATTTCTGAAAGACAACACAAAACCTTTCTGGATGCTTCGTGTCTAGATCATTTTTAAGAATGTTATAGAGGTTTGAAATTCACTTAAATTTTTTAGACCTTTTCAAAGATGTTTCGCACTCTTCTCATATCGAATATCACTTCAGCAGAAATGAACTAAAATGACCGGTTCCCCAAATGACAAAAACACCCTGAGTATTCGCCAGTGATAACAATAATGTTAAAAAAACCCGAGCAATAATACCTTGCCTGTTCTGACAAACCGACAAAAATCCGAACAAGCTTGGAGTCGATGATTAATCACCAATTATTTCAGCCAATCTTTGATGCCAGCTTAAGTAGTTATGATGAATCCTGAGACCCATCTTCTTGAGATGAGCAAAAATAACAACATAAGTCGAGTGTGTTTCAGAAGAACTGAGACTGAAGCACTCTGCAACTCTACAATCCAGAGTATTGGGACTTTATTGGTAACTTTGAGTCTTCAGATGGGATGACCCAAAATGCTTTGGTGATACAGAACTCTCGTGGCTCTATTCTCCAGAAAGCCAAAGACATTGGCTCTTTACCTATACCTTTTTCAAGGGAGGATAGAGAGTTTATCCAGACCTTCCTGATCATCTACCCATCTTCCTAGTTCTGTAACCAAGACTTCTTACAAAGAAAACTGTACATCAGATGACTTGGAGAGTAGTTGGAAAGCTTCTAACCCTTATCATAATATCTCAGGGCAGGATTAAGCTTAACTAGGCATGCTATGCTAAAGAATACCATAGCAATTGGTCGAAACAAGTTACCTTGAGGTCCAATCAAGCTGCTGAAGAGTGTTTTTTTCAGTTGGTTAAAGTCCAACACTCGCTGGCACCCTCAAGTACTGACCCTCCTCACCTTTAAACCTTCCACCCCCATCAAAAAACAATCTCGAAACTCCTACATCCCCTGTTTTACACCCCCTATCTCCAGTTCATCGGCACCAAACTCAAAACACGCAAAACAAACTCCTGTAAATATCACCCCACCGTCCCGTCGTTGAAAAAAAATTGACCTCCCTCCACACATCAATCAGAGACCTCTTGATTGATGGTAATTTTCCCCGACGGAAAATAACACCGACTTCGTGTGTTTTTTGATCGATCGTCCCTCTTGTCACTCCATTGTCTATGTACGGTTTTTATTGGGGGAGTTTTGGACCTCTCCAACGCAATGCTGGAGTGCCGCACACACCGGCCTTTGTCGCTGTCGAAACATCGGCCTGTTGTAGTCTAATTGAGTGACGCCATTTTGGGAGTTTCGAGTGGCAACACTGATTTCGGGCTTTTGGAGAGGTTGCGCTCTTTTTGGACGATAATACTCCATTCCCAAACCTTCTAGTTACCACTGAGACTCCTAGATCTTTCATAATGAGGCTGAAGAATAAACTCAAATTTTGTCACTGATAGCCTGAAATACTGGATACTGAAGATGCCAAATAAGGTCGAAACCGGTCTATCCTTCCTCTCAGAGACGAAATCTGAGTTAATCACTCAAGTCCTCATGATGAGAGATCTATGAGCTTGTGAATTGGAAATGGTATTCATTCAGATGCAGAATTGGAGACATAACTTGATCAAGACAATCACAGGCGATCGTTATCGAACGTAATTAATGCATTTGGGACAAAAATTGTTTTTTAATTTTGACATATTATCGATTTCGAAAATGTGCCATAACTTTTTCATTTACGAAAATATCTGAAAACGATTAAAACCTTCGAATAGCGCTGTTTCACTGGGAATAAAAAACTATATTAATTTTTTCCCACGGAAAAAAAAAACACTCTTTTACTTTAAATACGAACGCATTTTTTTCATCTTGTATCATGAAAAAAATTTAAAATAATGTCTCATTCCGAGTGAAAAAGTGCTTGTTGAAAGTTTCCATCTTTTTCAGATATATTCGAAAATGAAAAAGTTATGGCACATCTTCGAAATAAAAAAAATCTTAAAAAAATGAAAATATCGTCAAACGATTTTCACTACACCATTTCCAATTGTAATTCAGAGATCGTCAATTGACATTCAGAAAACATCACTTGCATTTCAGATTAGTCCATTGTATTTCAGAAAACATCAAATGTTATCCAGATTTGTAAATTGAATTTCAGAAGATATCAAATAAAATTCAATTGAGTGATCCGAAATACATTTGTTGTTTTCTGAAATTCAATTGACGCTTTCTGATATTAAAGTGACTAATCTGAAATACACTTGACGGTTTCTGAATTACATTTGGAAATGGTGTAGTGGTGTTTTCACGAAAATCGAGCCCAGGACTCATCTCAACGTTTTTACCTATCTAGTCTTGAAGTATCAGAAACAGTCTAAATCAAGCAATTTTGGATACCCTGTACACCTAATAATATGAATCATTTCCAATATTTTAAACCAATTTAAGTTGTGGAACATATTATATTAATAAAATCCTTGTATATGCTTTCTTATTGCACAAATATTAATATTTCAGCAGAAGATTCTCAAGTGCAAAAGAACACTTTTCCAACCATTTTTCGATGAAGCCTAGACAAAAAAATATAGTAGTTTCAAATTTTCAAAATATGCTATGAGATGAAACATTCAAACTTTGAAAAGAATATAACAACGATTATTTTTCAAACAATTTGCATTGGTTTAAAGTACCAAATTTTCTTGAATTCCACAGATACTTCTGTCACGAGAAAAAAATAAGGAATACTTTTATTCGAGAAATTGGGTTTCTGGTATATTCGAGGAATTAAAGAAGTATGTTTCGAAAAATCTGGTAAAAAAGGTTAGTCTCTAATCGAGAAACTTCATTTCAACGTATTCCATTTGCTAAAATGATTTGAGTTATAAAACTGGAACAACACTTTTTCTAAGAGATTTTCAACAGATCCGAATGAAAAAAAACATGAAAAAACTGTTTCTTTCGACCTTAGGAATCTTCAATTAAATATATATACAGTAAAACTGTGTAATTTTCCTCACAGAAGAAAAAATTAAGATTCTATCCCAACTCAAAGATTAAATTACATCCAACCAAACAATCCACGACGTCTCCAACTAAACCATCATCGAAAAAACATTCTAAAAACCACCGATAAAAACTCCAAAGCACAAAACCCCCCAAAAATACCTCCAAACACACAACACACAACACACTTACAGAAATACCGACAGACTACTCATGCGCAGAACACACCTTAAAGTAATTAAAAAATCCGTTTTTTCCTCGGGCCGGAGCTGCTTAGGGCTCGTTCACACGTCCGTCGCGCTTTCTACGACCGGAAAAGCCTCGGGAAAACCGGACGACCTGGGGAAAACTACGGAAAAACTGGAAAGGGCGCCGACAAAACATTAAGGTTAACACTACTTCGGGAAAGGGCGCACTAGGTTGGCGTGGACAGCTCGCAGCGCGACTACGGCGGCAGAAGATAGTAATGCGACTGCGCCGATGTTCCAACGCCCCGTCGCGACGAGCTTAGGGACGCCTGAAACAGGCGTCCTTCTAGGAGAAGCTAAAACGGTCGATCTTTGATTCTCCAAGAACCGAATGTTGAAAATTTTCAGATTCGAGCTTCATTAGAGCTCGTCAGTGTTCCAAATCCCGATTAATGCGAAAGGAGGAGACACAACTGGGTATTACTGCAGAAATGCGCCATCTAGCGGAACGCCGAGTAAACCTGAACTTTTAGGAAGGTTCAAAAGTCAGGGTCAATGTGATAATTCAGAATTTATTTCGGGAATTTTAGTTAGATTTGAAAATGCAGATTCAACTATGATTGATATAATAGTTATACAACTTTGCTTCAACCGTTTCTTATTGAAATCGAGGATTTATTATAAAAAACTGGTCATACATTTGTAAAAATGAAAAGTGTCATTTCTTTTAAAGAACTACATCCCCGTCAATGAATTCCGGACAGGCAAAAGTTTTGTCAAATTCGACACCCTGTATTTCTTTTCGTGGTTCTCCGATTTGGTTGAAATTTTCACCAGGTATAGTATTGGGTCTTGTTATATTAACCTGAAATTTACTTTGCGAGAATACCTGTAGTTCATCCGTTATACAGGGTGAAACCAAACCTTGTTTATACCCTTCATTTCTAAACACCCTGTGGTGAATTTGAGGCGGAATATTTGATATCATTCAGTTTTAATTTGAAGTATGACCCTTTCTCAACAAAATGTTCTTTGATTTACGTCAGTATCTACTTAAAAAAAAAAGATACACATTTTCAAGGAAAGTATTGCATTTTTCCAATTTTTATAACAATTTAAAGCAGAAGCAATTCGGAAATGCATTGAAAGTATGCCACGACGTATGGTAGAAGTGATGAGAAAGCGAGGGGAAATACACGCTATTAATTTCCAGATGTTTGTTTATGTTTACTAGTCGATAAGGTATTGTAATGTTCAAAATTGTTATAAAAAATGCAACACTTTCTTTGAAAATGTGTATCTTTTTTTTAAAGCAGATACTGACGTGAATCCAAAAACATTTTGTTAAGAAAAGGTCACACTTCAAATTAAAACTGGATGATATCAAATTTTCCGCCTCAAATTCAGCACAGGGTGTTTAGAAATGAAGGGTATAAAACAAGGTTTTGTTTCACCCTGTATAACGGATGAACTACGGGTATTTTCGCAAAGTAAATTTCAGGTTAATATAACAAGACCCAATACTATACCTGGTGAAAATTTCAACAAAATCGGAGAACTACGAAAAAAGATACAGGGTGTTGAATTTGACAAAAATTTTGCCTGTCCGGAATTTATTGAGTATACTTTCCATTTTCCGTTCTTTTTTTCATTTGATTTAAACGTAGAGAGTTGTTAATTAATGTCATTACGTATTTCAATGGTAAATTGAGAACCCGAAAAAATAGCATTGTTTTTGACTTCTTTCAGGTTCGTGAGTTATCATTTTGAGATATTAGAATTTGTTTGTTATATTTTCAACTAAAGAAAATAAATCGTTCAGATTGAAGACATCAAACCGTCTATTTCTTGAAATACTAAATAAGAATTGATTTTCATTCTTACACATTTATAATTCAAAGTATTGTCCATCTTTCTTTATTTTTAATCGTTCACCCTGTATACGTTATTACAAAAAAATAATTTTCTCATTATAGAAGTATACAGTACGTCCACCTTAAAACACAAAACCATGGATATCTCAGCTCTTCAGAAAATTCAAAGAGGACCAATTGAAGTCAACTTGACAAGTTTTTCAAGAAAATATTCTTGGAATTTTTAAAAATTTGATGAAAAAGGAAGACAGCTCGAAGGAAGTTCTCTTCCCTTTTAAAAAAAATCCCGAATACTGAATATTCCTTTCCAGAACTTTCAAAGATATCAGGTGGAAATTACAACAAAATAATGTGAAGACAAAAAATTCCTCGAGAAAAAATTCAACTAAAAGAGACCGTTAAATGGCCACCCATATCACCAGACTTAACGCCACCAGATTTCCCCCTATAAAGCCATCTTCAACTACGAAACATGAAGCATTTGAGAGAATTGTATAGAACTCTCCAAAATTCCAAACAAAACTATCTATTTTTTTTTAAAGAGGCTTTAAGCTTCAAAAACTCAAAACATTCGTTTATGTTTATACTGTGTCCTTACCCCCCCGAAGAACAAACCTCCGATCATTTCCCGTCGAAATTATGAAGGATCAAGGATCGCTCAAAGTCACGACGTCTAACGACGCCCTTTTCGGGCGTCGCGACGCCGTTGCGCGCCGCCACAGGTCGACGTCGTGAGGCCGTTTCGTCGTCATATTGATCGTCGCTGGCCCTGGATTTGGTACGGGACGCTTTGGCATAGCGATTGCGTTCTCATCGCGGGCGAAATCGCGGGCAAAAAATTTGTACACCCTTCGGGATATTATCGATATCGATTTTGGTATTTATCATGAAAATCCAGTTTAATATCTACGTTTTGAGTTGAATTGAGAATGAGAAGAAAAGGTTATGAACAAAGATAAAAACTCAAAAAAAATCAGAAGTCATTTTACAAATTTTGAAACACTACTCTTCAGTCATTCGTGAAAAAATACGAATTTTTCTAATTCCAAAACAGTAAGAATAACTCTTTCCATGAAATTTCGTCAAAGCTTCAGTTCCTGCTGTCGAAACAAAATTAAGTAATAAATTTTAATTAATAAGGGAAGTAGAAAAACAAGCTAACAAAAAAATTCTGAACTATCCAAGAAAGAACCGTGTACAAATCAAAAATAGCAAATTTGTGTATTGAAGGAATCTGATATACCTAGATTTTGAAATTTTTTCTACTGAAAATTCTTTATTGCGTTTATTTCTGAGACTAAGTGATCGAATTTCCTCAAAAATCAATAAGAAATCCAAGTTTTTATTTTCAACTGAAAGCATTCGCGTATATTGGTAACAGATAACAGAAATAATGTCATGTACCAAATTGCATAAAGACATCTATCTAAGATACGAGAATAGTTGTTAAAAAAATGATATATTGTGTCTCTCAATGATGGAATATTCGCAATGTATGATTTTCTTTTCTTCTTCAAATATGCAAAAAGCATGGACAAAGTGAATTTATTTCACTAAAGTGTTTCAATGGTATTTTTAAATGAAAAAACTCACGATTTCAATGTGAATTCAGTATCCATTTTCCCCTTCAAAACATTGAAAATAAACAAAACACAAATTTCTCTTCTAACCGAAAAATTCCATTATCGAGACTAAACTGAATCGATGATTCATTGATCGCCAGATGTCTGACTTCATTATGTGGTAAACAAGTTAGTTTTTCATCGGAGATCTTTCCAATACGGGTGATAACTTGATGAATGGAAATGTTCCAGTTGTAGAAACAGTCAATTTGTTATATTGTACAGGGTATTCCAAATTGCTTGATTTGGCTGTTTTGGTACTTCTAGACTAGATAAGTAAAAACGTTGAAAGGAATCCTAGGCTGAATTTCCGTGAAAACACCAGAAAAGAAAATCGTTTACCGATGTCTTCATTTGTTTTGAAGATATAACAAAATTTTGATATTTTTATTATTTCGAAGATGTGCCATAACTCTTTCATTTTCAAAAATATCTGAAAAAAAACTTTCAACAAGTACTCTTCTACTGGGATTAAGGCTTTATTTAAATTTTTTATCTTAAATTTTTTTATGATATAAGTTAAAAAAAATGTGTTCGTATTTAAAATAATAAATTGAATATAGTTTATCATTTCCGGTGAAAAAGCGCTTCTAGAAAGTTTTGATATTTTTCAGATATTTTCGTGAATGAAAAAATTATGGCACATTTTGGAAATCGATAATATATCAAAATTTTAAAAAAATCAAGATATCGTGAAACGGTTTTCAATTAAGGTGTTTTCACGAAAATCGAGCCCAGGATCTTTCGAAATTTTCACCTATCTAGTCCAGAAGTACCTAAAACAGTCAAAATCGAACAATTTGGGATACCCTGTACACATATTTCACCAGTAGATTTTTGAGGTAAAAAAAATTGTATACCATTTTTTTCGAATTTTCACAATAAGCTTTTCTGTCCACTTTTCAGCTCTTCTACGCATTAGGTTTACTAATTAATCCTTGGAAATGATGTAGCCAAAATTCAACTTTATCAATATTTCAAACGCAATCAGTAAAAGTAACTTAATTTTTTTCAATTTTACAGATTTTTTTTCAATATAAACTCGATTTTCAAGATATTCATTATATTTTTAAAAGTGAATTTCCTTAAAAAACTGTCGTAATTTCAGAACGTGACGAAAATTCGGAAAAATTATTTTTCCCCCAAGAAGAATTGCAAAATTCAAGTTTCTTAAATCAACTGCAATCTGATTTTTCATTCAATTATTCAATTCTTTTCCTGTGGAAATCGTATATTGCTTTCAATAACTTAATTTTTTTCAGCTTCAAGTTCATTTACACTATTTCTTTTAAATATAACCTACATGACTTCTTGTGCTTCTACACTTCCAATGATTGTGTTTTTGAGGTTGATAAATGTTATACGACTTGATTAAGACTCAAATAACACATAATAAAATAAAACTTTAAAACAAAGTTTTAACACCCCAACACAAACAAATCACTGTGAACTCTTTCTTTAAATCGTGTTGAAGGCTTGCTGCTTGTATTGTTTCAAGAGATCATTATTGTCATCGTAATGAATACTTGTCTTTTTCATTTTATTTGAATATTTGTTCTGGTCATTTTTAAACCATTTGAATCGTTTAATATTCAATATTAATTTGATTTTCAAAAAAATTAATTCGACTGTTAAGTGTAATTTCCTTTAAAAAAACTGCAGTATTTCAGAATATGATGAAAGTTCAGAAAAATAAATCACAATAGACCATAAGAATCGCTTTTCCTGAAGAAAAACAATAATGAGTCCCAAATATTTTTCAAAGTTTCTTTCCCAAAACTGTCTCTTTAAACAATAAACTCATACACGATATTTTTCATCCCAGCAAAGACCATCTAACATATAAAGTTCGGGACAGAATCGACATAGGAAGACCTCGTGACCCGATCGCATATAAATTGAATCGTTGAACGGGCGTAGACTCCAGGGGTTGGGGTGAATAAGGGGGGGAATTCCACGAGTAAATAAATCTAGAAACGCGATAAGTTCCAAGGCATGCATATTGTATGGGGGGTAGGTTAGCCGTTATCGGACTTCGTAATATCGCTCGTCTACGATATCTGGCCTCCTTGAATATCCTTTGGATGGTGGCTTTGGAGGAGGACAATCGGGACCTGTTGCAGGATAAACAAGTCGATAAGTAGAGGAGGAAAGAGATTTGACGTTCATTACTAAACAATGTTATAGATACATGCAAGAGTTGATGATGAAAATTGTTCTAAAAAGTAGAGAAAATCGCCGTAAAATCATTTAAAACTCAATAACAACTTGTGACGGTGTCATTTTGTCATTGCAAGAAAAAAATTCAAAGAGCGAAAAATTATTATAGGTAAATCTTCGTACCGCCACTGGTTCCTGACGAGATTGCAGCGATTTATTTTCATTCATTTGCGTATCGGGCTCAATCAGCCGCATATGTCCTGAAGACTTTTTTTGGTTTTTCCTGCTGGCTTCTTTGTCGTTCGATTATTATGATTTTCCCTTTACGATAAGCGAGATATTTGTGGTCGCAAATCTACGTTTGTGAATTACCTATTTTGCCTTTCATATTCGATTCATTCGGTTAAGAGCATTGGAAAACTCTTCAAAAGGCCGCATAACATCCATTGAGTAGATAATTCAAATTTTCACTCTACAATGCCTTATCGACAATGATGCTTGCAGGAGACCTTTTTCTTTTACTTCTACATCGTTTGTTCTATCTTCTACGTTTCGTTTTTCGAACATTACCTGGATTTACCTTCCTGAGATTGTCAAACATACCCGGAATACTTCGGATGCAGACAAGTCTAATTTCGAGGACAGTGGAATCTTATAGAACTGGCATATACCTACTTCCTATTCCCGGAGATATATTCAGGTCAGATCCAGACAATTAAAGTTACTCTCTTGATTTGAATTGGACAGTTTGAAACATTCCAGAGATTATTGCCAATTCTTTTTTTCATTTTAAACACTTTTTATTTTTAATTCATACAATTTACAATATAATTCTGTACTGTTAATTGTAAAGCGCATATAACGTTATTTAAGTCGACTTTTCATATTGTTTTTCTAAATATTTTCTTTATTATCATCATATATTTGCCGTCAGAGTTTTGCATTTAACTTTGTTAAACCCTCTGAGCCATTTCAGTAAATATTTGACAGAAAGATCACTCCGAAAACTTTTCTTCTACCTACTATCTCCCATACATCATTTGTATCATTACTTGGATTTCGCGGTTTACTGAGTAATTCGACGAACTAGGTAACCGGTGGAAAATCAAACTATCAGGGCGCTCAAAAATTTCAACTGTATTTCACCCACACCCACTCTCCGATTGAAGGGCAGCCGGTTATCTAAAAGTTAGGTAGCAGTCTAATTTTCTTTCTTTGTACTGCAAAGATTTTAGAGTGTTATAAATGTAACTGAAAAAAATCAGCGTTTGAGGTACAATCTTAAGCCAAGAATCCTCTGAAGATGCCTACCGAAGTTGTAGGCGAAACGCTAGGTGATATTATTCCTAATGGACCACGTCCAATAAGCCTGGAAGACTCTCTTAATATCTGAAAATTAATTCCTCACTCCATAAAGATAATTACGACCATAGTGTATTTCGCAATGCTGACATGTCCATCTTACTTTGCACTTCATGCATTTCATTTAGTAGAGATAACCCAATGTTATTTATAAATTGCCATTGCGTCGATAAATACGACGAATTCATCTAATCATCTTGCTTCTATCATTATCTCTACGTTTGTAAAATGTAACCACTTGTGCGTATTTCTGAATCAACTACTTTTTGAAATCAAGGAATTTAGAACGAAAAAACTCAATTGAATATATGTGAAGATTTAAAAGAATTAAAATATAATGAGTTTCTGAATCTGACGAAAGATTTCAGTGGACGATTCCTTGTCGAAAATTGAAAGTATTCTTTCTTGTGGACAAAAGTTCCAAGACATTCTCAATAATTACAATTTCATTGAAATTGTTGAAGAGTTCAAGGAAAACTATGATTCAATTCAAGATGAAGATCAGCACAATGTTGAATTACATTTTTTTCTTGAGAAACCATTCCAATACAACAGTTGAAAAAGTTTTGCAAGGATCTCTCTTACATTGGAAATTCTTGTTTCAATAAAAAGTTCTGTTACAATAATAGTTTTTGTCTAATTCTTCGTCAAATCCAATATTTTTCGATGTTTCGATGCAAAAATAACTTAAGAATATTCAAGAGAATATTCCATTAATTTCGATAAAAATTAAATGAATTAAAGAAAATAACGAAGGCTTATTGTAACACTAAATCATTCAAAAACTAGCCACTTCGTGGCTAGCTCTTGAATTGTGAAGACTTTGAAGAATATCAGTGCCTTCCCATCTTGTATAACTATTTTCTTATTTTTAAACATGTTCAATTCATCGAAAAAAAATTTCCTGTTCACCTGAAGATCTCCATTTTTCAGAAGAATTCGTGTCGGAAAATCGAAAATTATTTATGTAGAATCCTTCAAAAATTTCATTCGATTTCCAAAAAAAGGTCACAATCAAACGTAGGGAAATGAAAATAAAATTCCATCGACATCAATTTCGAAATTTCATATAAATCCAAAAAAAAAAAATTGTAACTAAGAAAAGGTTGAAAAAAGACAGTTCTTCCGATATTTCATCTGGGACGTCGCGACGTCGAAACAAGCGTCTGTCCTGCGAAACTGGCCCAGCGTCGCGGTCACAATAACGACAAACGATGACATGTATCCGGGATGAACAAGCTGGGATAAATACAGCGTCCAAGTTTCGCGAAAAACGGACGCGTCGTGACAGGAAAAGTTTAACTGGAAAGACGTCGGGGGCGTCGGTTGTCCCACACGTCAATACGTCGGGCGTCGGAGCGAAAAAATTGGCAGTTGCCGAAGAACTTTCGACCATCGAATTATTGCCCCTTTTATTTATGTTTTTCCCGACGAAAATCATGTTTTTGTCGACAGAAATCAACCCTATGAATTACCACTTCATCAATGAAATTCCTATATGAAAGTTTTATTCATTTATAATTTCACATTGTTTCAATTTCATGGTGGCCTTTCTGCCGACCAGATCTGAATCTCATGGAATTAACAAATGTTTCCAAAAAACACAACAGATACATTAGTTCATGTTGAATTTTTATCCTCACGAAAATTATTTCTAGGGAAATGAGCAATGTTTGTTGTTTCTTCTATTATTGAAAGGTTTTTATTATTTTCATTATATCATCTTAATAAACTTCGTGAATAAAACTGTCTTTTACTCTTCAATTCCTTGTAAATTTGGTTGTGTATTTCCTTAGACGTACAGAAATAATTCACAAAGGGGCTGTCATTCTGAATTATCAAACAGGTCTACTCCTTGTTTCGTCCAGATTCTAGGATTATTTCAGAGACTGAATTCCCCCAAGAGTGGCCGTTCAATTCCTCCAAATAAGGGCGAAAATGTTGCAACCCTCGAGATAGAAGAAACATTGAATGGCATTGAGTCCAGGTTCGCAGGAAAATCATGAAAATTTCAACATGCGGTGAGGTTAGATTTAGCCCCCCCTTTCTTGGAATCAACGCTGGAAAAGTTCCTCCAAAGATAAGGGCGTACTTCCACGAAAAATATCAAATGAAACTATGTTGTTGTGATTCTAATTGATGCCCGCTCAGACTCATATAATTTAAAGGTTCTTAGAATTTTAATCCCCATTCAGAACATCAAAATGCTTCACGAAAAAACACACAGAAAATGCCCTAATTCAAAACATAAATCCAGAATCATTGAGGCGTTGTGGGATCCCGCAGGGATCCGTGCTTGGTCCCACTTTCTTCCTCCTTGACACCTCAGATTCACCTACTATAGTTCGATCCAAACGTTAGGTGGCCACACAGGTAACCACGAGATAGCACCGTCTCTACTTGTATGTAGAGAGTAGAGCTTGACTTTTAACCTCTTAAAGTCGACAATAACAATGCCAGAGTCGAGTAATTCCTACAAAAAGGTCCCATTTCGATCGGGGCAGGATTTTTTACATTCTTAATGTTGGGAACAAGTCAAAGAGAATTCTGCATCTTTGAGCTTACTCAAAGTGGTATAAAAAGACCCAACTACGAGTAAAGATACCTTAGATCATTCTAGATTCTCTGAGGCTACTCAATGGTCTCTTCATGGGCTGTAGAAAGAATATTCCAAAACAATTCAAAACCAGAATAACCAGTGACTGTAACAGTCTTTCCAAGACTCTTTCTTTGGCTGAAGCATTCAATCTTGAACCTTCACTCATATACACTGCGCAAAAAAATTGTTCTGTTAAAAATACAGTGAGGATTTGTAGCGTACTCTTACAAACACCTGGTACTTCTTAAGTCCACAGTTTCGATGGAACTTCCTGGAATGATCTAACCCAGGAAGATTCCGTCTTTAGACTTCAACCTTCTCCTGAAACTCTCTCTTGTATGATACTGAAAGAATCAAATCTTCCTCCCCGAAAAAAACAGATTTGGGACCGCCATATTATTAAATCGCCACAGTCCGAAATTTTAAATTTTCATAGCGTGGTCGAGAGCCGTGCCACTGCGGATCGATACCGGAACTACGTCACAGACCCACCCATGACGTAACAGGGGATCTCAGACCCGGCGCTCACTTGTTTTCAGGAAGAGGTGAAAGATCGTTGAGAGCATTGGTAACGTTACTTAAATGCAGGTTTGGGGAATGATTATTTGGGATTATATATGGCTTGCACATTTCTGTGGATAAGAAAATGACGCACGATAGATCCAAAAGTATGTGAGAAGAAAAAAAAACATAGTACACTGCGCAAAAAAATTAAGGCACATTCTGAAAATCTCAATTTTAATGAAAGTTAACTCTACATTGACTTTATAACTTATTTTTTACTTTCTCTCGGGAAGGTTTTGAAGGAAACAAGACACATTGAATGGAAGTGAAATTCAGGATTTCACCGAATCTTATGTGAAAGAAGAGGAATGAACAATTTTCAAAATACTGAAATGCTGATAAGTGATTTATAACTTGGTATTTCCACCCTTTGCGTTCATTACAGCTCGGCAACGACGGTTCATACTCGAAATGAGTAATCTTGAAATGTTCTGATCTAATCATTCCCAGATTTCTCCGAGTTGGATTCCTAAGTCATTAAGAGTTGCTGGTTGATTTTCTGAACTTCTCAGCCTTCTATTGAGGTTGTCCCAAACCTGCTCAATTGGATTGAGATTTGGACTTCTTGCTGGCCATTCCATTCGAGAGGCTTCAACCTCTTCAAGGTATACCTGAACGATGCGCGCACGATGGGGTCTGGCATTATCGTCCATAAAAATGAAATTTTCACCAATGTATGGAAGCAAATGGCTCCACATGCTCTTCAAGAATGTTCCTTATATACTTATCAGCATTCATAGCTCCATTATCAACGACCACTAGGTCTGTGCGAGCAGTCAAAGATATTCCACTCCATACTATAATCGATCCTCCCCCGAAACCAGTAGTATTTAGGAAATTGCACTGAGCATATCTTTCATGTGGACGTCTGTATACAAGTTAGAATCTTCACCCATCTGTGAAGTGGACTCTTTTCCAATCGGCCTCTTCCCAATGGATATGCTCTCTCGCAAAATCCAAACGCGCCCTTCGATGGGCTGGGGTAAGAGCTGGGCCTCTTGCCGCGACACGAGACCTTAAATCATATTCTCTGGGGCGATTTCTTATTGTCTGAGTGCTAATTTGCACCCCATGAGTTTGCTCAAGCTGATTTTGAAGGAGGCGAGCGGTTGCAAACCGTTGTCTCAACGAAGAAACGTTCTTGAATGGCAGTTGTTAACCGTGGTCTACCCTGTCCTGGTCTTCAGACATTCATACCTGACTCCCTGAATCGCTGCAACACACTTGTATGGGAAACTACAAACCTTTCTGCAATTCTTGTGTATGTCCACCCTTCTTCTCGTAAAACTACCGCTTGGGCACATTCCTCTTGGGCCAAATTGGGTATTTCGCGTTGCATAACGATCGAGTGTAAAAAATCAAACGAAAGAAAAACTATTGTTCACTAGAATTGATCGAGAACAACTGATTTTAGAATGGAGCCAATACATTACCTCATGAGGATCCAAAACCAACTTCCCCATAAGAATGGTTCTTTTATCAGCCATCTCTGGACACTTGTTTCTTCCTCTGATCCACATATCTTACAAATTTCATCTGCTAACGTTCAAAAAATGACCTACCATCACCCTTAGCTCAACTAGTGGCAACTTTTTGAGCTTCTGGTGAAGGAAGGCAAGAAGAATACCACAAATTTCTTTGCCTAATCAAGACTAGGAATACTCCTCCAGAGGGTTGTTCTATTTTCCCCCCTCCATTGTGGCACAGTTTTCTTATATTAATCCTTCTCCAGCCCACAGAAAGGTCCAGATCCAGCTTGCATTATATACCACAATGCCCTGGTTCCCACAGTAGATACACTTAACTGCCTCTAGCCAAATTTTTTTTATGGTATTACGGCATTCCAATGTCAACCGAAACTCTTCAGAGGCTGTATGATCCAAAAAAACTCAAGAAGACAAGATAGAATTGATGAATATCGGAAAACCGCATGGCGCAAAGTTCTCATTTCGAAGAATCCCGCATGTACAACACTCCAAACCCTTTCTGAAACTACACAGCGCGACAGATCCATTGTTGTCGCGTTCAGCAATCGGAACACGCCAAACGAACAAATACAATAATCCCCCTTTTCCTCCCACGATCCCCTTGCCACCTGTTCGACCCCGTTTCGCGATCGCAAATAGCGAAAAGCCTTTTGCCAACCGGAACACGCCTTCCCCATATTGCTTATCTGGCTAATCTCTTCGAGAGCCTTTTAAAATTCCGTTCTGATCGATTTTAAAACCTCCAACGTTCGCCGAAATTGGAAAAATGAAATCGGTAGATTCGGTTAGTACGAAAGGTGTTCCCCAGGGTACCGTCCGTGGGCCGGTTGTTTCCGTCAGCTTCGAATTAGACCTTGAAATCGCGACGTTATGATCTGGAAGTCTGAAGGTACGATACATCGACTAGAAATTGCACTTAAAATCACTAGCAGATTGAAATCTATCTCGTTAAAGTCTTGGGAACAACAATCTTAAGGAAGATTTTCTTCCACTTCTCCTTGTTGGTGTTCCCCAGAGTACCATCCGAAGAACGGATATTTTTAGAGCTCTACCAAATGGGACATTCTGATTCAGTAAACAGTTGAGTTCTGGTTATCCACGTTTCAAAAATTATGGACCAAAGTTGTCCATACACGAAAGGTTCTTACAGGAACTGTTTAATTCATTAATATTTAATTCATTTTTTAGAAGTGATTAGTGGTTCCTCAATACCCCAAGAATAAAAACAAGATTAACAAATGAACCCATCATGAAACAACTCTGGCCACCCCTATAAATACTGGTCCACAGGATTCGGATTCGAGATCGCTAAAACGGGCATTAGGGGGTGGAATAAGGGGATGAATATTCATCACACGGTAGCATTGCGTGATTGCGACAAAACGAGAGGTCGCTTGTAACTAGATGTTTTATAAAAAGAAAAAAACATCGTCATTTCGAAGCGGAGTACAGATTACCTCAGGTAATTTCAGGAGAAAAGGGCCCTTAGACAGACAGAAAGGGGTTGTTAAATTTTTTATCTTCGACAATGAATATCTCATAAATTGGAGGAAATCACATGTATATCCTACGATATGGAATAAGAAGGTTCATATTTGACATAAGACATTCGACAGATGACAATTATCACTGACATTTGACAGCTGACATATGACAGGTGAGAATTTCCACTTGAGAATTATCCCATTTGACAGCTAGTCAAATGTTGCGTAAAGTATTGCAAAAACCAGGGGGAAATACTCGAAAAAAAATGATGGCGGTGAGATGGGGCGAAATTTAAGTACAAATTTTCCGGTTACAAGATTTTCTAGTATCTGAAAAGTTTGTTCATCGAGTAATGTTACAAAATACACTCACCGATCTCTTCTCTGCGAGCAGATGGATGCAATTCCAGCAATGTTGATTAATGGCTGAAAAATAAAAGTAAATATAAGAAAACTTGTAACACAAGATTTGATCTAGGACATGAGATCACACAATCAGATATAATTTGATTACTTCAGTAAAAAGGAAAATGTTAATAGAACCCATTTAATGAAAAAGAAATCTTCTGAATTTTTTCCATTTGTCATCGACGACCTGGAGATATTCTATGATCGTCTTCTATTCGTTAGGTTAGGTTAGGTTGTTTAGGTTAGGTTAGGTCAGGTTCCTCCCCACAGGGAGGAAGACAACTTAATTGCACAAATGGTTGTGTACTCTTGTTCTACTCCATTCCCAATTGTAATTCAGAAATTGTCAATTGACATTCAGAAAATATCACTTGTACACTGCGCAAAAAAATTAAGGCACATTCTGAAAATCTCCATTTTGATGAACTTTATGACTTTATAACTTATTTTGTATGTTCTCTCGTGAAAGTTTTGAACGAAACAAGACACATTAAATGGAAGAAAAATTCAGGATTTCACCGAATCTTATGTGACAGAAGGAAAATGAACAATTTTCAAAATACTGAAATGCTGATTAGTGATTTAATACTTGGTATTTCCACCCCTTGCGTTAATTACAGCTCGGCAACGACGGTTCATACTCAAAATGAGTGATCTTAAAATGTTCTGATCTAATCCTTCCCAGATTTCTCCGAGTTGGATTCCAAATTCATTAAGAGTAGCTGGATGATTTTCTGAACTTCTCAGCCTTCTATTGAGGTTGTCCCAAACCTGCTCAATCGGATTGAGATCTGGACTTCTTGCTGGCCATTCCATTCGAGAGACTTCAACCACTTCGAGGGGTCTGGTATTATCGTCCTTAAAAATTAAATTTTCACCATAATGTGCGTTGATTTTTTTGCGCAGTGTATTTCAGATAGGTCATTTGTATTTCAGAAATCATCAAATGTAATTCAGATTTGTGATCCGAAATACATTTGATGTTTTCTGAAATTCAATTTTACAAGAAAATTAGCGCATTTGCTTGGAAGTGGAACTGAAAGAATGCTCTTTAACATTCTCTACATTCTTTACTATAAAAATGTCCTTGTACCCTTCTTATCCTACACACTCTGAAGCGTCGCGACGCCGATCTAATCTCCATCGAACGCACCGGATGCAAATCCGTTTTCTTGTGGTCAGACGGTCCCGGGATCTTGCCCCGGTCCCCCCTCGATCGATACGCCACTGCCGGGAAAGGGCGACTTCTAACCGCACCCCTTTTTCCCTCCTCCACCCCCGTCTTGACACAGCGGCGATATCGCTTCCCTGTTTTCTTTACTTTTTTTTCGTTAACCTTATCGACGAGATGCGAGGACGTTGTTTGCCTCTGGGAGCTCGCAGCTGAAGAGGTCGAGGAAAAGGGAGGTCCCGAAGGGGTTTTGGGGGAGTTTAGATGATGTACAGGATGTTCAGGCCACCCCTATCCGGATATGAATTTTTTTTTCCCGATCGTTGATGAGTTAAGTGCGTTGGACCAGTGAGGAGCGCGAGTTTAAAAAAATCATAAAGTGTATTTTCAATTTTTAAAGCATCTCTTAGCTATTTACTGAAATAGCTCAAAGGGTTTAACAAGATAAAATGCAAAACTCTGACGGCAAATAAATGATGGTAATAAAGTAAATATTAGGGAAAACAGTAAGGAAAGTCGACGTATATAACTTTATATGCGCTTTGTCGTTAACAGTACAGAATTATATTGTAAATTGTATGAATTAAAAATTAAAAGTTATTAAAATGAAAAAAAGGATTGGCAATAATCCTTGGAATGTTTCAAACTGTCCAATTCAAATCAAGAGAGTAACTTAAATTGTCTGGATCTGACCTGAATATATCACCAGTATTAGGAAGTAGATATACGCCAGTTCTTTAAGATTCCACTGTCCTCGAAATCAAACTTGTCTGCATCCGACGTACTCCGGGTATGTTTGACAATCTTGGGAAAGTAAATCCAGGTAATGTTCGGATAACGAAACGTAGAAGATAAAACAAACGATGCAGAAGTAAAAGAAAAAAGGCCTCCTGCAAGCATCATTGTCGATTAAGGCATTGTTGAGTGAAAATTTGAATTATCTACTCACTGGATGTTATGCGGCCTTTTGAAGAGTTTTCCAATACTCTAATCCGAATTAATCGAATATGAAAGGCAAAATAGGTAATTCACAAACGTAGATTTGCAACTTTACGTAGCTTGAATCCACTAAATGCGACAAGAAATATCTCGCTTATCGTAAAGGGAAAATCATAATAATCGGTCGACAAAGAAGCCAGCAGGAAAAACCAAAAAAAGTCTACAGGACATATGCGGCTGATTGAGCCCGATACGCATTATTTCGAAGCGCGAACGATGAATGAAAATAAATCGCTGCAATCTCGTCAGGAACCAGTGGCGGTACAAAGATTTACCTATTATAATTTTTCGCTCTTTGAATTTTTTCTTCAATGACAAAATGACACCGTCACAAAGGACTATCTTAAATGATACACTCTGTACAAGCCAGAGCACCCCTCAAGCAAAGGTAGTTGCAGTAATCACATCACAGATCCTCCCCAACTCATCTCATCGACCCTCCAAGGGTCTAAGAATATTACCCATCGCCAAATATTTATTTTTGATTACCCGTAAACGAGTTGCGAACTTAATTGCAACCCTCCCAGTCCCTCCCATCGATACACTCGTCTTTCTCTATCCTCATCAATTTCACCCCCGCAACTGGAGGTTCCCCAAACAGCACCGAATAATTATTTCCAATATCACTTTTCGATTTGGAGGGAATTGGGGGGAGGGAGAAGTCCCTCCCATGCGGGTTTTGGGGGTGAAGCGGATCGCTACACCTTCGTAGAGCGATTCATCTCTATCTGTTGGCGAGAAAAAGTTTGGGAAGTTTTTAGTTGAGAGGTGGAGGGTGGGGGGTTTTGGGGGTACTGCGGGGGTTTATGGGGATTTAATCCTTGCAGGAGAAGGAGAAGAAGTTGGGGTAGTCACCGGTGTATGTTGAAGCGTATATGTTGGTTTTATACTTCAGGATTTTTTTTATATGTAGAAGGCGAGCTAAATCGGGACTGTAACCCCAATGAAGCTAAACAAAACTAGGTTAAAAAAATATCAGGAAAGAAAGGAGATGAAATCAATAATATCATGTAATAGACACCCCTATATGATATTTGTCCTTTTTTGTAATAAAAGTGACTTTGTTCATACGGGGTTGCTGAGAGAGCGGCTTCACGTCAAACTAACAACAAAATTTGGCTCTCTCCAGCTCGAAAGACTAGGACTAAGTGTTATTTTTCTCGTAGAGAGTTTTTAGTTTCTAGGGATAATTGAAACCAGTGAAGTAACTTACATGAAAATCTATTTCCTAAAAAGCAACAAAAACTAGAAGATACTAAAATAACTAATGAATCCATACGTTTGTTCCTCAGACTGTCTAACACAATTTCATACAAAAAATATGAGTTCACTATTCACTGGGATATCTAAGACCCAAAATCCATAATAACATAATAATGAGAAAATAAGATGTGAATCGATTAGATGTGAGAGATGGCAAGACTTTTGGACTCGAACTTTCATCATGAATTAAAATTGAAAAGTTCTGACCTTTTATTTTCCCTATTAGAAATATACTCTCCGTCAATAAATTCCGGGAGGCAAAATTTTTGTCAAATTCAACACCCTGTATCTTTTTTCGTGGTTCTCCGATTTTGTTGATATTTTCACCAGGTATAGTATTGAGTCTTGTTATATTAACCTGAAATTTACTTTGCGAAAATACCTATAGTTCATCCGTTATACACGGTGAAACAAGACCTTCTTTTATACCCTTCATTTCTAAACACCCTGTGGTGAATTGGAGGCAAAAAATTTGATATCATTAAGTTTTTATTTGAAGTGTGACCCTTTCTTGACAAAAAGTTTTTCGATAATTCCCATGGTTCACCACAATTATATTAAATGCACGAACCTTAACTAAATTAGCAGGATGAGTATGACTAAATTGGTATTTCCAAAACCTTCCAAACGATATGTCACTCGTCATTTGCTGCAATTTGAATTTTTGATCATGAAAGACTGCGTCATCGGACCTTCTGAAGGAGCAAGTAGAAAAAAATTGATGAGGGTCCTCTGACGACCCAAAAAGGGGTTAAACGGCCACTAAACCAAAAACAAGAATCGTTATAAAGCACAATACCGGGAATTATTGATATTTTCCCAATTTTGTAGTGACCGGACATCGTTCCAAGGTAAATAGGCAGCGATATTGGTCCGTTTTTGATTGTTTGCGTTAGCCGAATAACTGCCTCCAATGGAATGAGCAATATCGGCTGCGAATCGACTGGACCGTGCCAGATAAAAGGGGGCTGTATTTCATCATTGGGGTTACCGCCAATTTTCGGTTGATTGATCGAACGAAAACGTTTTTTTGGGAAATTAACGGCGATAACCGGCGAAAACTGATCAATCAACAACGAACAGGAAGGTATACAGGGGTGTTTTTCACCCTTTTTCGAAAAGTTCGAATAAACTGCTCCACATGAGTTAGGGATGTTGATTTAAATTGTAAAAAACATAGTTTAAATGAGATTTTGTAATGAAAATTCATATTAATATGATTTCAAGTTGCAGGAAATGAAATTAATTTTAGCCTGAAGGTCTGCAGCGTATACAGGATGGTTAGGAAATACAATATACGGGCTTCAATAACAGCTTGACATCTTCTTTGCATACTACACACGAGTTTGTTGAGCATTTCTTGAGGAATTTGGTTTCATAAAGGGGGCAGAAGCTCTTGCAGATCATTTAAGGATTCTGGGGTAGGTTGATGATTATCTAATCTTCTTTGGAGCATATCCCATGCATGTTCTATGCAATTCAAATCTGGTGAGCGCGGAGGTCTCATACTTTATTTTATTGGATAGATTCAAGTTGTTATTGGGTTTTAAATGATTTTACAGCGATTTTCTCGACGATTACATACTTTTCAAAACGATTGAATATGATATCCCTAACTCTTGTGGAGCAATATATTTTTTTTCAAATTTTGTATCAAATCTGTCCATTTCAACATATATCTTTTCAAGAGAAATCATGCGGTATTATTTCATTCTAGCACATATTTCATGATAATATTAATTGATTACTATTTATTATTCATTATTATTCATCATAACCAATTTATAACCTCAATTAATGACAGTTGACGTGCAATAACTGTCAAACTTCGACAAACTCCATTCGAACTTTTTTTTTTCTGCTTCCGATATCAGAGCCGGGAAAAGTGATATTTCAGAAGCCGTACCAGAGTCCGATTTGAATCCCGACCCCTCGCAGTAAGACGATCTTTTCAGAGTTGCCTTTGCTGTCGGCTAAACGCCTCTAAACCGGAAGTCGTTGAAGAAGCCTTTCAGGTTATAATTCTTGCGAGAGCTCGCACAGGAACAACGTTTTCTCATCGCAAATATGGGGGGAAATCGGCGGAAACTCGAGCCTGGGAAATTGTGTTGATGTTTCCTTCGGATTTTAAAACGCCGTGTTCTACAGGGCGAACAAGAAATCTGAATGGATAAAAGGCGATCTGTAGTTCTGTTAGACGCGTTATCACGTCAGAACGACTGCATCAAATTGATTGATTTAGTCTAAGATCCCAGGGCCCCCAGACGTTACTTATTTTTGAAGTAATGAATTTCACAGTATAGATAGTCTTATATGTGTTAAATAGTGTGTGCATACTCGCTAGCTTGGCTAGGCGGCCCGTTCACAGGTAGAAGGTAGAAAAGATAGACAAAAACATACCGAACTTTTCTTAAATTGGAAGAACTGATTTTAATATATATCACGCAGAATATTATGAAAAATATATATTTCATATTGCCAGACAGTTTCCGTGGGCCGTAATTCCTGAAAGACGCTTCAAATTTCAATAAAAAAAAAGACAGGTTAGAAACATTGTTGCGAAATGGCCAGATTCAGCACTTTTGTTAAATTCGAAGCACTGATTCTTATATATGTAACGCAAAATATTATAAAAATAAATATTTCATATTGCCAGACCGTTTTCGTGAGCCGTAATTCCTCCCAGACGCTCTAAATTTCATTGAAAAAGAAAAACTTTTTTACAGTCGAAGTCTTCAGGGGATCATTTTGATACTTTTTGTGGAAAGCCAGACCAATCCCAAGGGCCAAACATTCTGCCAGACACAATCAAAATTTTGTTAGGTCCCTAGAAACTATTAATTTTTTTGCCTACAAAGTGTATGTTTTCAACATCAAATTATGGTAATGACAATTTATTATTATAATTATAACAGAAATCAAAAAATATAATCTTTTTCATCTTAATCTTAATCTTCATTGTCAGCTTCACTCGATGGTTAACTCGTACCTGGCATTTTACAATATTTTTATTGATAGAGGTTTCGTAACTACGAGTTCTTCGAATTTTCTCAAGTTGGTAGAACCTGCCTTGTGGGCCGTAATTCCTCGCATACACTTTAAAGGCAAAAAATTCATAGTTTCTAGGAAACTAATAAAAATGCTAATTGTGTACTGGCAGAATATTTGGCCCTTGGGATTGGTCTGTCTTTCCACAAAAGGAATTAAAATAATTCCCCAAGGATTATATTCAAAATTGAAGACACTAAATGTAAGAAAAGTTCATTTTTTAATGAAATTTAAAGCGTCTGGGAGGAATTACGATCCACGGAAATAGTCTGGCAATATGAAATTTTTATTTTTTATAATATTCTGCTTGACATATATGAGAATATGTGCTTCGAATTCAACAAAAGTGCTGAATCTGGCCATTTGGCAACAATATTTCTAACCTGTCATTTTTTTTATTGAAATTTGAAGCGTCTGGGAGGAATTACGGCCCACGGAAACTGTCTGGCAATATGAAATATTTATTTTTCATAATATTCTGCGTGACATATAAAAAAATCAGTTCTTCGAATTTAAGAAAAGTTCGGTATGTTTTTGTCCATCTTTTCTATCTTCTACCTGTGAACCGGCCGCCTAGCCAAGCTAGCGAGTATGCACACACTATTTAACACATATAAGACTGTCTATACTGTAAAATTGGTTACTTCAAAAATTAGTAAGGTCTGGGGCCCTGGGATCTTACTCTAATTCCTTTTTTGTTGCGTCCGTTATAGTCCGGAGAAGGTTTTTACAATGTAATATTTAAAAAAAAACAGGTAAAAGACAGAAAAAACGGAATTTAAGTTTGTTGCAACCATAGAGTTGAAGCAAAAATGATCTATATTTCAATCGCCTTTCGATAAAGTCAAATATCGATCGTACATCCTCAGATCTTTAAAATTCTTATCGTAAGGCCCCCAAATGTTCGGTGTACGACGCTTCACCAGGTGGACTACCGGTTTCAACGGCTCCCGGAGGTTTTCTTCACCTCCCCGAGCAAGAAGCATGGAATACGTTACGAAACGAAGGTCATTCTTTCGATCGGAGCGTAAAAAAATTGTGGATTATAACCGCGGCGACTGTAGACTTTGAAGCGTTGAGGTTAGAATTGACTTTCTCCGATTTTTCGAACGATAATAGTTCAATAACATGCCGAGCATCTTTCTTCTGGTAGAGGAAGTCTGGTAGATCCGTCGTTGTGGTTTTGAAGTGAATCAAGAATTTTTTCGGTATGCAGGGTGTCTTCAGATATTAGAACTCATGAAAAATAGTTCATTTGAACAAAAGTTCCTCATATAAAAAGTCGCTATAAAAAGACTGAAAGAAATGTTGGGCGTCAATACCTTAATACTCCCCTGAAATGCATCAAATTGTTTTATTTTCTAGGAGAAATTCTTAGATTCAAAAGACCGAGTATTTAAAAAATTCTGTCTCACTCTGAAATCACTCTGTATAATTATTCCTAAACAAAGTAATCTCGACTCGTTTCAGATTCTCTTGTCTATCTGTTTTTATTTGTAAACAGAGTTCTTCTTTTCTTTAATTTGTTCTCTACATGTTTTAGCCTAATTATAACTTTTTCGATTTCTCTATTTGTTGTCCTTGTAAATTTCTTATAAAGTAACCCTTTCCAGTCGACGGAATATGGAACAGCTAGACGTATTTACTTTTTCTCTACGAAAGATATTTCAGATTTGTCAACGTTTTCCGCAAAGGTCTATTTTTCGGAAAATTCAAATCGCTATAACTTCTACAAAAAATTAAAAAAAAAAAAAACTAATAGCATATTCTTAATCTACGCCCTCGAATTAAGATATAGACATAATTTGGTTGATCAATTCAAAAAAAAAAATTTTGGCCGAAAATCGCAATTTTTTCCATACATATGTATGGAAATTTTGTCAAAAATTCGATTTTCGAATTCATCGACCAAATTAATTTTATAAACTAATTCGAGGGCGTAGATTAAGAATATGCAATTAGTTTTTTTATAAATTAATTATTTTAGAAATTAGAACGATTTGAATTTTCCGAAAAAAGGACCTTCGTGGAAAACGTTACCAAATCTAAAATATCCTTCGTAGAAAAAAGTAAATATACCGTTTTAATCTCGAAGAAACGTACTATATTATGGTGAAAAGATCATAACTATGCCATCTATACTTTTCTTATATCTCCTCTCCAAAGTTGACCGATTTATCCGAAAAATCGCGGAATTTTCTGAATATTTTATAAAATATTGAGGTTATGGAAATTCTAATTACATATTCTTAATCTACGTCATCGAATTAATAAACCATGATACTTTCGTCAATATAGGATGAAAAAAAATTTTTATTTTCAGTATACCATTTTCGAAATTTTTTCCGAAATAAAAATATTTTTCTTTCTACGTTAACGAAATAATTATATAATATTAATTCAAGGTCGTAGATCACGAAAATGTAATTAAAATTTGGATATCTTCATTATTTTGGAAAATATTCAGAAAATTCCGCGATTTTTCGGAAAAATCGGTCAACTTTGGAGAGGAGATATAAGAAAAGTATAGATGGCATAGTTATGATCTCTTCACCATATTATAGTACGTTTCTTCGAGAATAAAATAGTGTATTTACTTTTTCTCTACGAAGGATATTTTAGATTTGTCAACGTTTTCCGCAAAGGTCTATTTTTCGGAAAATTCAAATCGCTATAACTTCTACAAAAAATTTGAAAAAAATCGCAATTTTTCCCCGCAATAATTCGACGTGTTTCAGGTAATTTTTCCAATATCTATGGGACAAGAAATATACGGGGTGGCTCATCTGAGAACAAATACCCTGTATATCAGAAACAACAGTATTTGTAACACTGATTACTGGTTACGTTCATGCTTATTGATAGTGAAATAATATTCACAGGAATTTTGTCCAAATTCCTGTGAATATTATTCCAGTATTTGTAACGTTGTTTGTCATTTCACAACCTCTGATACACTCCGTGGAGCGGTTCCATATTCCGTCGACTGAAATCGAGGTATCTTACACCCCTAGGGCAGTAAATTTGGAAAACCCGGGAAGGCGATTTTCCGAACCGTCTGTTTTCCAGGAAACGGTTTCGGCCCTTCGCCACGGACGCTTTAACGCGACCTGCTCTATTAATAGAGCCCTGGCTGTGACGCGAAATCGATATCCTATTTGCGAATGTTGTTTTATTCATGGAACATCGGGATGTTAGGCGAGATTGTTGCATTAATCAACTAATAAAGGCCATGAATTCATTATCGCGCAGGAAGAAGGCGGAGATTAGCCATTTCGCGACGTCTACCGACGCCTACTTTAATGAGGGGATCAAGAACTAACGCTAGGCTTTCCACTGTTTCTTTCGTACAACTTCCCCCTTCATTGGAAAAGACTCTAAGTGATGATATAGAGGAGAATATTCGAATTTGGCGCCATAATCGCAAGGTTGCCAACCAGAGAAAAAAATAACTGACAGATGACAGTTATAGGTTAGAATGATCCATACAGAACACTTTATGATTCTTTCTATAATTCTGTTGCAAATGGTTATATTTAATCATTATAAGTTGGTGCATTTACTCCTTGCTATTCTATCTATGTTTTTCAAGTAATATATTAAAGTAATCAGGAGAGAGCTTGCAGATTCAGAAACCAAACGAACCAAAATTCAATTTCGGCGAGCCCAAAGCCTCCCTCGAGCACCTGAACGTATCAGGGGCGTGCAGTCGGACGTAAATTGGAATATTTCCTGTCGCAACCGATCCTGCGGCCTTACATGATACATTTCCGGTTATAATTGCGATCCTGCCAGGATTTCGACCCATGTGACAGCATCCCGGACGTTTGCTGAGGCCACGCGCATCCATACAAGTCATAATTTATCTCCAATTCAACCGCTACA
This sequence comes from Hippodamia convergens, assembly GCA_038502775.1. Taxonomy (NCBI): domain Eukaryota; kingdom Metazoa; phylum Arthropoda; class Insecta; order Coleoptera; family Coccinellidae; genus Hippodamia; species Hippodamia convergens. Next base: position 30,703,674 of record CM076614.1, read on the forward strand.
CTGTCGGGTCTTTAATTAAAATTGAGACATCGGTTGTATGGATCCAAAGATATTTATTGGAGATTTCAGACAGGGGATATTTTCTTGTTTTGATTCGTTTTGTTCAGATGTCTTCACTCGATCGTGATCTTATCTTCAAAGTAGAAGTTTTTCAAATAGAAGTTCACCTAAAATCCACAAATATCTTTTCGGCATTTTCATCGTTCCGTTCAGATCGAGGGATGAATTTTCCCCTTATTGCAATTTAGTTCCGAGGGAATTATTCGGGACTCGTGGAGGGTCGTTTTTGTAACGAAAATACGGGCAAAAACCATAATGGGGTATTCGACAAGAGTTGCGAATTTTAATTAGGACGATCCATTAATTAGGGAAATTTATAGATGAGGGCGGCATTCATCGGATAATTAAACAAGAAATTATCGAAGTGCATCCGGGGATGGCAGGAGAAAACGGAGAGAAAGGTTAATTGGGAGTATTCCTTCTTTTCATGGCCATAATTTCGACCTCTTCGAGTTCTAATTTGAATATGAGCGGGGCAACTCATTTTGTATGCCTTCCATTGCATGAATTTTTCCTTGGAATCGCTCAGTCGAGTCCACCTCACCATTCAAGCCTTTAATACCTGTCTTGTTCAAAGTCTATGGAAGAATTGAAGAAGAAGAAAACACTGCACAAAGTGAGTTTTATTGAGATGAGGACTCTATTTTTATCCATAATTCATTACGAGAATATCCTTTTCACCAATTTTCAATTTCGAAGTAACTGTCAAGAATGCTGCAACCGAATCGAGGTCACCCTATATATGAAACAGTTGATAATCCTGTCGTGAGAGATTAAACTGAATAAAATGAAGTTCAATGAATAGTCGTTAGTTCGTGGCAGACCTAGAGATTTAAAGGAAAAACCATACTGAAATGTATGAAAAGTTGAGGAAGGAAAAACGAAAAGTTTCTTCGGAACTTTGGAACTACAAGATTTAAAAGGTATCTGGATCTTGGTAAGAAAGAAGTACACCTCCTCACCGGCTTCCTCATGGATCAAAAGATGTTCCAAAAGAGATCTCTGTGGGATTCCTCTTTCTGTCTCCCTCTCAGTAATTTCTCCAAACATTTTCTAAATTTCAAGTGAGAGTTTAACGTATGTCAAGAATATTTCCAAACCTTCATCATCCATGGAAATTCCTCAGTCCAAACTACGGCCCTATACCTGCCTGCGACCCTTAAACCAGTTGGTGCATGACGGCAGAAATCACGGTCTGACTCTAACACGTCTCTCAGAATCCGACGGACGTGTTAACAAGGAAGAAACGTCGACGCGCCTCCCGCAAACTGACGTCGGGACGCTCTTGTCTGTTTGGACAATGGGCATGTTAACTTAGATAACTATTCGGGGCAGGCCAGGGTCTGGAAAGGCTGACCCCCATCGATCCTAAAATAACAGGACGCCGATTCCATTATTTAATATTCCTGCTGGCGGTTGCAAGAAAGGAAACATCGGCCGGGCCTCCGGCTGTTTCAGGATGCAGGACGCCTTGCTGGGGTTTTTAAGAACCGGTTCGTTAAGGGTTTTCCCTCTGGATATCTTTGTTGTTTCCAGTTGAGGCGCGATTTCGTCTTCTGGTACGTCCTTTGGGATATTGTACAGCGTGGTACAGTCGCTGAGGTGTCTAGTTTTTATGCTATAGGTTGATTTAGGAATTTGGCGAATCATTATAATTGGCTATAGCTTCCGCACTATTATTTCTGCTACGCTCTCGAAATAAAAACATCTCTAGGGGAGCACTCTTTACTAGTGCTAAAAGTGAAAATAACTTTGTCAGTTGATATTCAAAGATGAATAAAATCTCTCTAATGTTTCCAATATTCTTATGAAAAAGAGAGCTAAAATAATACAATAAATGTTGAAACAAAAAGTACCTAAGCTGAGGTAAAAAAAGAACGGGGTATCATAACATTCTTCGTATGATACTATAGAATCATACGATACTATCATCACTTGTATCATACGATACTATACAGCCAGGGGAAAAAACCTCAGCCGAAAAAACCTGTCTCCCCTTATAAAAATAACATAAAATATTAAATATCAGGAAAATCTTGAAAGACATCAGTGTGATCATCTTCATGTTATCCGTCGATGGGCTCGGATAGACAGATTCTTCCCAAAACGACTCAAAATTCTTAATCTGAAATGAAAACAGACAAAGCAGAAAAGAAACCGATTATTCAGAATAAATCAAATGCGTTTAGGAAATGCATTTGCTACTTTAGAAAACATCAACATTCAGAATTCTTGGCCGAATAATGTTCGGAGGTTTGTAAATATTTATGACAGAAATGTCACAAAATTTGAAAGAAATGAAAAACACTCCATAAATTTCCCCTTTTCGAATCTGTTGAAAATTCCGAACTGATAACTTTTTGACATAACAAGCTAAACTTGTAAAAAATTAATTAATACATAACCTTTCAACTGTCCTCTTTCACGAGGATTTTTTTTCTGTTGCCGTGTGGGTTTCTTGCAGAAGAATCACTTCGATACCATGTTCATCATCTAATTTGGAGACGTAATCACACTTGTCTTTCGAAATTCCTTCGATATTCAAATTCAAAATCCACAAATTCTTGCTCTCTGGTCGTGAGGGTTCTTCAAACCGGATACGACCTTCCAGGTGATGATTTTACGGCACTTCAGATGATTGAAGACCGCTACGGGGCCCCAATGAAAGGCAATCATCTCCCTTTGATAAACCAAACATGTTATAACACAAGAAAAAAAAATATTTTTCAGGACCAAAAACTACGACATATTCCGAGAATTGTCATTCTGACAATATATCTCCTCGATGGGGCCATGTATAATTGGATGTGTTCCATGCACAGTTTCTAGAATTGGCCTGGTCATCAATCTTCTGCGTTCAACGGTCAACAATTCGAACATTGTTGGCATTCAATTACCGAGCAATTAATCAAGGTCTAATATGCATTTCCCAGGCACCTTTCCCAGCTTTATCCGCAGTTGTAATGAAGCCCTAATCCCTTAATCCCATAGTCCACGCAAGTTCCTCTCTCAACGTTTCCATGTAACACCGGAGGGTGTGCTGATACACAACAGGGAGGATTTCGATGTTAAACAGGCTAGGAGGGGCAAAATTTGAAAAAGTTTCATACAATCTTGAAGGTTTATAGAGTCCTTTAGTTGTTCCCTGAGTGAAAGGTAGTTACAGTTATAGTTTAAAAAAGGGATAGAGTCCACTCCGACGTTATGGTCTCAAGTTTCTTGACCAAGGCATTGTTTTCTTTGGCAGAGTATTTCGTGACTATGTAGGAAATATTTTATTTCTCCTCTCCACAGAATCTGATAAAACCATTCTCAACATATAACTTATTTTTTATGTTCTCTTGGGAAGATTTTGAACGAAACAAGACACATTAAATGGAAGAAAAATTCAGGATTTCACCGAATCTTATGTGAAAGAAGAAAAATGAACAATTTTCAAAATACTGAAATGCTGATGAGTGATTTAATACTCAGTATTTCCACCCCTTGCGTTAATTAAAACTCGGCAACTTGAAAGCATCTTAAAATGTTCTGATCTAATCCTTCCTAGATTTCTCCGAGTTGGATTCCCAAGTCATTAAAAGTAGCTGGATGATTTTCTGAACTTCTCAGCCTTCTATTGAGGTTATCCCAAACCTGCTCAATCGAATTGAGATCTGGATTCCATTAGAGAGACTTCAACCTCTTCAAGGTACTCCTGAACGATGCGCGCACGATGGGGTCTGGCATTATCGTCCATAAAAATGAAATTTTCATAAATGTATGGGGCAAATGGCACTACATGCTCTTCAAGAATGTTCCTTATATACTTATCAGCATTCATAGTTCCATTATCAATGACCACTAGGTCTGTGCGAGCAGTCAAAGATATTCCACCCCATACCATAATCGATCCTACCCCTAAACCAGTAGTATTCAGGAAATTGCACTGAGCATATCTTTCGTGTGGACGTCTGTATACAAGGGAACGTCGATCACAATGGTAGAGGCAGAATCTAGACTCATCTGTGAAGATAACTCTTTCCCAATCGGCCTCTTCTCAATGGATATGCTCTCTCGCAAAATCGAAACGCGCCCTTCGATGGGCTGGGGTAAGAGCTGGGCCTCTTGCCGCGACACGAGGCCTCAAATCATATTCTATGAGGCGATTTCTTATTGTCTGAGTGCTAATTTGCACCCCATGAGTTTGCTCCAGCTGATTTTGAAGGAGGCGAGTGGTTGCAAACCGTTATCTCAACGAAGAAACTCTCAAGTTACGTTCTTGAATGGCAGTTGTTACCCGTGGTCTACCCTGTCCTGGTCTTCGGACATTCATACCTATCTCTCTTGATCGCTGCAACATTCTGGACAAACTTGTATGGGAAACTCCAAACCTTTCTGCAATTCTTGTGTATGTCCACCCTTCTTCTTGAGCAAATTCCTCTTGGGTCAAACTGCGTGTTTCGCGTTACATAGCGATCGAGTATAGAAAATCAAACGAAAGAAAAACTATTGATCACTAGAATTGATCGAGAACAACTGATTTTAGAATGGAGCCAATACATTCAAAATCTGATAATATCATCTTTTTCATTCCTGCTGGGAAAAAACATCTTTATTGAAGAAAAACGGCGATAGTGGATAACATATGCATGCATAATTCTGATAAAAATAATAATCATTGAGAACACCTTCAGTTGTAGAATAAATTTAAGATTTCCATAATGTGCGCAGTGTAATTGTAAAAATTGCCCAATTTCTTTGACTGTTAGTATATAAAAAGTAACCTCTCTTATGGAACGTTGAAATTATGTAGTACACTCAATAACCTTCATCCCTTTTATTCAGAGCTGAAGAAAGAAGAACCTTCAGAAGAGGGCAAAGTCTGTAGGTTCCATTCCAGATTGATTATGAGCTACCCTGTATTTAATGGCGTGTCGCGGTCCTTCAGAAGGACGTTTTTGGGACGTTGAAAAACGCCTCGGATAATTTTATCGGACTCCCCCCTTTCCCTCCTTTATACACCGCTTCCCTTTTATTTATGGCGCCGATAAAGGCTCTACGAGTTCCCATTGATTCCATTTTCTTTTTGTCGGAGTTTGCATCAGAGGGAAAGAGTGCTCTCGGTTCTTTTACGTCTTGATTGCTCTGCGACTGCAAAGCCGTCGGCAATTATTGCAGAAATCGCTTTTGGCGATTTGATACGCCGCCAAAATATGGCAGCAATGCGTCGCCTATGGCTTCGATTCTCATTGTTTCAAAATTTAACAGAAAAAAATGGTGATTAGTCATCGACTCTGAACTTGTCCGGATTTTCTTCACTTGCCGTGAATTATGCGCAAAATTGCATGTATATTTCGTTGATTTTGGTTAATTGTGATCTCGAATTTTCTTCTGTAAACCAGTTTGAATTCTTAACACTCCTGGAGGAGGGTAGATACTTGGCTTGCAGGAAGGGCCCGGTAATTTGCCATGAATAATGAAGGAGGTCATTCTCCAACAGCTGGAAAGTTTTTCCCATTTAACTTTCCGAAAGAACTGGCTTTTGCAGCCCCTAACTTTCAACTCTGAAACTAGCGCGCATCAAATATTGAAACGACGGACGAAACATTTCTTGCGGCAACCACGATCAAAAGCCAGTAACTATTCTGCGAGGGAAAAACACGATTCTTCATCGGGAGAGGCTTAAATTTTTGATATACTGGCTGTTTTCAGGTGATAACCAACAAGTTCACTATTTGAATAAAACAAGTTTTTGGACAACTGCCATTGAATGACATTTCTATATGCAATGGAATGATCAACATAGCCCTCGGCTTACCGTCGTAGACTTCCATCCACCATGTTTTTTTATATACGTAATATTTGCTCCTGCTTCTGCTAGCAATGAAGCGGACGATCTTCGAAAACAGTGTCCAGTATATTGCTTTGGTTCTGGCAGTTTGAGGAATTCGGCAACGATAGATGAAATTTTGCCAAATGTATAAACACCAACTGGATTGGCAGTGCTTTTATTGTTCATGTATTTCAGAAAAAACGACGATGTTTGATGACAAAAGGGCGCAGTGCAAAGTACTTATGAAAATATTCTACATACTTCCCAATAATACTGGAAGAACGACTGACTTTCGTTTTTGTATTTGGAAGTTGTATAACCAATGATTCATTTGTTATTTCGATGTCTTCCACTAATAAATTACACAATTCTTCACGCCTAAAGGCTCCGAATAATCCGAAAATAGTTGCAACCTCAACCATCAAGTATTTCTCATCTTATGCCTCCTTTATAAACTTTTCAACTTGTTCACGAGTGAGAATTTTCGATTTTTTGGGACGATATCCTTCACTTCTCCGTTTCAAATATGCTATTACCTTGAAATATTCACTAACATCCACACCATTTTCAACAAGGGCGCTTGACTTTATCATTGAAAATTTGCTCCACAAAGTTGATGAACTCCGTATTTTTTATTTTTCTTCTAAGTATGCCAGGAAAACAGTTTCACTGAAGTTCCCTTCTACATTTTTCAATTTACACCAGGCCAGGAAATTGTTATATGCAATATCGTACCTGCTGAACAGATTTTTTAGGTAGGAGTTCCAGATTTGCTCTTCTTGCAGACTCTTCAATATCCAGAGGAACAACCAAATCGTCACTTTTATTAATAATTGGACTCTCGACAAACATATTAAACAGTAGAAAACCCAAGACGAAAATTGGACAGGAACGAAATTCAAATGATACCGTCTTTGCCATTCACAACAACCTTTTGATTATTTGAATAGTAAAATGCATTTTGAAGTTTATTGTAATTGCAAATTCGTCCATTTCATTATCAAAATAGGGCAGTTGTACAAGAAACATTGTATGGTATTTGTGTTAAAAGTGATTTCATTTTGTTCGTAACATTGTTCACTCACAAAATGAAACGTCACTTTTAATACTAACTAGGTGGCCCGGCGAACTTTGTTTCGCCTGAGAGATTCATAAAGTTGTATCAACAAAACTGGTACTTTTTCAAGTAGGAGGTAAATAAGACAAAATTAAAGTACAAAATATAAAAAAAATTTAATTACATTGAAATAAGTAGGTATGTACATTGTTATTTACATGAATAGACTTCACTTTATTTAAGCGATACCTTATTATTATTTAAAAATTGTCTCATTGTTGTACCTTATGATGAACCACATTTTTAGTTTTTTCGTCATAAAATTTTCCGTAGTGTTCGGAAGACACATGGTCTCAGATGCGTTAATATTATTATTAAATGTAGTTCACCGAATTTATATCAAATATAATACTTACACGAAAACGTTATCAACCTCAGCGACATCTACTGACGTTATTCGCAAGAAGGAAAATTATTTCCTACTTTTTTTTCCATTTCAAAAAATTTTTCATTGTTTTAATGTATTTTATGTTAACCCCACCGTAGAAGAATCCAACAAAAAAACTTTCATAACAAACAGTTCATCCAATCTTGAGTTATAAATGGTGTAACCAACAATATGGCCGACTGAGTTTTATATATTAGGATATCATAAATAACTATTATAGAAAGGTTTTCATACATACTGTGTTCAAGGTAATTGCTGTGAAGGGATCGCATTTCTCGCTATGATTAATCACAAATACTCTGATGGAGTTGTGGGCGATTCTTATGACGAAATTTCGGAATGGTAACCCTCTTATGGGGGGCAAATTATTGCCCAGCGATGGACAATACTTTGAATAATAAGTGTATAACAAGTTTTTCACAATAAAGCCCCGAATTGTGGAAGCAAAGTTGTACATCTGATAAAAAGAAGATCCATCATCGTCGATAAAGCTGTTTTTCCAGCACGAGCTGCAGCAAATCTACCAGCATCGTTATTCCCGAACTTCCCAGACGTTGTTAACATCTCAACTATCCGCAAGAGCGTCTAGAACAAAGGCCGATCCATCGAAACACGCGATAACTCGTCGATAAGTAGATCCGGTTGGGAGCAGATGTTTTGGGGGCCCGGCGTCCCGACGCAAAACAATGTCTGACGCTCGGCGCAATAAGCCCCTTTGTCGGCGTCCGCGAAGTGCACAATTAGCAAAAAGACGATCCTGACGACGCGGAAGAAACACAAAGGAGGCCGTGTCTGCCCCCCCAGGAATCGGGGGAGATTTCAATTCGTGCTTTCGCTCCTTTCTCCTTTTGTCTTTGCCCCAGGCGGTTCTGGGCGTTTGGAGAGGAGAACCGTGCGTGAAGGGAGATTCTCGTTCGAGTATTTGGTGATTGTTTCGAATATATGTTTGGGGATTTTACCTCCCAAACCACAGGCAGGAGCTGACTTTTGTTGGTGCCAAGAGAGCTAAGTGGAGGACTTAGGTCATACTTGATTTGCCTCCCCTACATCTATACTGCTAAACAAGAGTTAGGGATATCGCATTAACCCAAATGGACCTACCGTTCCGTATAAAGAACACCTATCTAAAAGTTTTCTATTCATGCTCAAAATAAAGAAACAAAGAAGGCGTCAATACCAACACATAAATCAATGCTGTCTTCAACACTGAATATAACCTACAAAGTATTCAGTATTCAACTTCACTTTAAAGCCCTGTTAACTTCATAAATATATCAATTGTTGCAATACCTCATTTTGTCCGGTGGTGTATTTTTCCATAAGTATTTATTTCATCACGTTTGCGAATAAAATAATTATATCTATGCTTGGATGAATAATATTAGAGGCGAATTCATCTTCTCCATGATTTCAAATCCTGATTTTAGCTATGTAAATGAAGGCGTTCTTTTAACGGAACGGTAGGATTATCACCTACTATATTACCTGAATATATTGTTATAACTATTGGAAAAATAATCTGAGTCTGCATGAGATACTACATCATGCAGATAATCTGGATATGATTTCAGAACCACCTGATAGCAAAATTTTCTTCTGAACATAATTCAATAGTTTTCTGTAAGTGAAATGACGATAATGTTGCTTATGCGCCTACTAATTTCTTATTCGTCACAAAATCTCATTTAACTATATTTTTTGCACTCATGTGGAGCAGTTCATTTCAGCACAATATTCAACAAGAAATTTTGTAACAGAGTACTTGTTCTTAATGTCAATTTTGAATAATGGAAATGGTGCTACGTAAATTCTTGATCTTTTAAGAGCCATTCAGTTGAAAAAATTGTTGCCTAAACAATTAGAGAAAAGTTAAATTTAGAACCATGAAAACATGCAGCTTTTCGCAGTCTACTTGTCGATACGATTTCAATTGGGAGTTAGGTGAATGATGAGGAAGAACTAACACAACGCATGAAATTTCGAGAGATTACTCCTCAGCCAAATTTTTTTCAAAACTCTTCAAAATTCATGCCAAAAAAATCCATTTCCCAATTATCCCTCGCTGTGAAAATAGTTTTTATTCCGATTTTCCCAGGATCAGATAAAATATCCGACGAATCAAGCTGGCCGTAACCAAACAACGCCTCTCGACATGAACGCAAAGACCTGTTTGTTCCCATAAGATTCTTATTCTTCATCCTTCTTGAAGCTGTACCAGGTTAATATACTCTGAAGCTTTCGTCTGACCACCGCCGTCCTTCTGCACTTCAAGTGCACGAGGTACGCCGACCAGTGGCGTAGGCAGCTGAAGGGCTAGTCACGACAACCGCATTCGATACGTCACTGACTCTCAATTGTCATCCTGATAGATATGTCGTCATTCTGAAGCTTCTTTTGGAGTTATTCGCACGCAGAGCACTCAAATGATGAAAAATTTGTCCCAGGAAACGCAAGAATTCGGATTTATTACAGTTCAACATCTCCAAACGCTGTAAAGTGCCATCTGGTATCTTTACAAGGTAAGCTTTTCGTGCAAGTTCAATTCAGGTTGAGTCCCAACTAGATTGAGCCCTATTGAATCGATTTTTCTGAAGACTGAGGTTACAACTGTTCTTGCACTATTTCTTTTAATATTCATTCATTCACGATATCTTTTTCTCTTGTCTTCCTGCCCAAATATTCATTGGAGCTCCATTCCATCTCTTTCCTATAACGATTTCACGAACATTCTCGCACCAACTTTCAGTCTCCGAAAGATCAGATACCAACAACAATACCCACCTACGCCTCTGTTAATAACAACAATATTCTGGCAAGGTAACGGTAAAACATACGACGGGCGGTGTGTATACACTCATTTTGTCCGTGATTACGGGATATCTAGTACCATTTCTTAGGAGACTGATTTGCTTCTTGTTATCCTAAGATTTTACGTTTCGAGATGTTCAATTATAGCCTCATTATTCCGTTAGGAAAATATCGGATCAAACAGCGAATTCCAATGGAATGGAACATTCAGATTCAGTTGATTCCGACACATTCGGGACGTGGTTTCGAAGAATCATTAAATCCGGAGAATCTTTCAAGTAGGAGAATCATTAAACTCGAAGAATCATTAAACTCGGGGATTGTTAAACTCGAAGAATCATTAAATTGGGGGAAGAATTGATCTGGTGAACTCGAAGAATCATTAAACTAGGAGAAACATCGGAGTATGATGGAAATGTGAGAATCATTCAAGTAGGAGAATCATTAAACTCCGGGGATTGTTGAACTCAAAGAATCATTGAATTGGGGAAATAATTAAGCTGGTGCAATCGTCAAACTCAAAGAATCATTAAACTAGAGTATGATGGATTTGTGAGAATCATTCAATTAGAGGAATCATTAAAGCAGAGAAATGATCAAACTTGGAAAATCATGAAATTCTGAGAATGATTAAGTTGGGAGGGAATCATCAAACATGAAGAATCAGTAAACTCGAAGAATCATTAAATTGGTACAATTTGGTCTATTGAAATTGAAAAAACTCTAAATTCTGAATGTATAGGAATGGAACAAGTGTTTCTAGAACTTCCGAATAATAAATAATCGAGTAAATTCCGCGAATTCTGAATAACTCTTCTGAATATCTCGAAAATGGTTAGTCACATATCGCGAATGATCGATGACTGGTCGAAATCCCTCAAATTCCTCGGCGAGATCGTAAAAGACTAATTAAAAGGCCTCCTGGCATAAGATTCGTTTTCAGAATCGTATCTAAATAACCTGCCACTGAAGATGTTGATGAATTCTCTTTCTAACCGGTCCGGTAGAGGCATGGAGTCCATTCATCGTATAGTAAGAACGGAAGACGTAACTCTTTCGGGTTGACCACGATTTCCTGTCATCTTTATTAGATTCGATTTCAAGACTAAATTTTTTCCACTTCAAATTAAAAATTGAATTAATTTTTTTTTCGTCAACATTTGATCCTCTAATGAGACATCTCTATACCTCAAAAACTATCAGAGTTCACACCACAATTCTAATCAGAAGCTTAGAAAAATACAGCAGTTAGCTGATGAAATTTATTGCGTCCCATTTGGGACGCACATGGAATAATTCTTTGACCATCTTAAGAAAGGAAAAAACTATCCACATCGGCTGCAATATCTGTGTTTTACAAGAATAAAATGGCCATCATTGAGGCGAATCTTTCTGCATCAATAAATAACTACCACAAGAATTTCAGAAAGAGTAGTTTCAACTATTCTTGCGTGAGCTTTGCGAAGAATTTTTCCGCATTTTCCCCTCCATCTTAATACCCCATGTAATTATTACAAATACCCCCTTTTAAAAGAATTACATAAAAGCATATCGGGACGACGATTGAGGTACTTAACCTGAAAATGCACACTCTATTCCAACCATCGACATTGTGAATGAATCGAACAATTCATTCCCACGCCTAAAATAATTGTAGATGGTACCTTTCAACCGTCTACCTTCCCAATGACAACTTTTCAGAGGCGTATCCAGATCTCTTAAATGGGTCAAGAATAATCCAAGATGAAAAAAATTGAAAATTGGAATTCTCATGAAAAAGTGTGAAACAAAAGTTGTAGATCTTAATATAACCTACAACTTTCCCCCTTAACTTTTTTCCATAGGACTTGTAGTTTTTCCGGAAATCGGAAAAAAACCGTTTTCTACCCTTAAAATCCAACCCCTACCTCAGATTCACTTCGTGATTAATTTTACCTATGATATTTGATATATTCTATTCTTTTTACTACTCCTACTTTTTCGCAATCACGGAATCATTAAAACTCATGATAAAAGATCTCTGAGCCTGGGAATTGAAAATGGTATTCATTTCGATGATTACTATTTTGAATTCATCTATGTTTCAAAAATGTTCTCGATGTGCCTTCGTAAAGGCAAAGAATTTTCTTTTTCTTAAAAACATCAGGCTTCACAGTCACAAAAGAATTGGGCGTTTCCATCACTTTGAGAAACTAGCAAGCGGGCCCTGAATAGAGCCACTGCTAAAATCTCATTCAGTGAAAGAGGAAGTACAGATTTCTTTTTTTGCATTTGATTGGAGATGTGAAACTTCATTTTGACGCAATTGGATGTCACCACCTTAGTACTTTGTAATATTTTACTCATTACTTCACAACCAATTGCTATAAATTCTGAAGTTTTTTATGAAGATTTTGTCCTGAGATGTGCGGGATACTGATGAGGCCCAACAAGGCCGAAACCGGTATATCTCTCATCTCAGTGACAAAATCTAATATCATTTCTCCAACCTCATGATAAAAGTTCTCTGAGCCTGGGAATTGAAAATGGTATTCATTTCGATGATTACTATTTTGAATTCGTCTATGTTTCAAAAATAGAAGAATCATGCTAATGATAGATATTCTGTGTCAAAGTCATGAGATTTACTGTGCTCTTCATAGATCTTCGATTAAATGTCTTATTTCTACGCCGATCAATACCACACTCATATACAGGGTAATTCAAAATAGGTGATCCCATCTTTAGGATAGCTAGAAAACTGAAAAAAATTGGGTTTTGTTTAGTAAAGATAGAGCGCGTTGAAGAAAAAAATATACGCATTTTTCACGATTTTGCCGGAACTAATTGCCGTTCACTAATTAATAATAATCGAATAACAAATTTATAATGATAATAATGAAATCAGAGATGGCCCAAAAATCAAACATTCATGAAAAAAACATAATATATGTAAAATTCAAATTTGTTTTTCGCTTTTCAATTATTGATCGGTCTAGAACATGAAAAACTGTTTTACTAATACAATGATTCATTGCGATGACACGGGAACAGTCATCTTCAAGTTTTAAGAAAGTGGTCGGCGACAAGAATTTTAAAATGGTTTCATAATTTTTGATTTAGTTTCGGGCAATTTCTCATCGGGAGAACATCTCGTCGCGCTTACGCGAAGTGCCTTTTGTGTTTTCGAAGAACTGTTGTGCTTTTATGAATTGTGTGTTGTGAATTGTGGGACGCCGAAAGACCTTTGGATATTACAGCAAAAACGTGAGTCATTTTTTTAATATTTACCCTGACAACGATAGTTAGAATTCCGCGTTTTTTATATATTCCTTCATTTTCTAATTATTCAGATAATTTTGTGAAATATTCTAACAAATTCTTAGTTTCGTTTTGCTTTTCATTTTAAAATATCGTCCGATACTCCAATTTCAATGACTCATTTATTATTATGGTTACCATTACGTAAAATCTCTTTGTGTATTGAGCATCCACATTGGTGAAACATTTTTTAAGCTTTTGTATTTAGGTGTCATGAACGAAATTTTTGAATTCGACTAATTTCGAAAAGCAGTGCCCATCCTTTTTCGATTTCTTTTGTCTTTTGTTCAGGAGACCGACAAATGTAAGAAAAAATTTCAAAAAATACATTCAAATCCTCTGTAAATTGTATAAATTTTCGATCATGTGAGCATGAATCTCCGAATTACGAAATAGGACAAATCATACATTAAAATGGGTCATTATTGATCCATCTCGTGTACGTTAAACTTAGCTTTTATTATGAGGTCAATGGAAAAAGAAATTCAAAAATCAATATTGCTGTTCAGTTTCATATCGATAATGTACAGGGTGATTCACTCATCTTGGTAACCCCAATTTTCTCGAAAACGTCCGAATATTTTTTCATTCTCTGAATAGCGTTTTAAACAAGTCAATGGCAACTTGAGATGCGCATAATAATCTGCTGAATAAATAAAGACGTCAGGCGTCGCGGCGCTATCAAAAATTTTTTCTCCAGGGACATACCTTTTTTCTCATGTCATTCGAAAGATAATTTCATTCTGAACTTTTTTTTCGAATACAATTTTCATCGATTTTTTACCGTCAGCGATCTGCAGCGTGTTTTATGTTAATTCTATTCCATTCGTTTTTTTTCTATATTGTGTTACTATGCCTTCATTTGGAGACATAGATATGATTTTGTGCCTTGAATTCAAGAAGGATAGTTTTTTAAACAATCTGCCTCTTCAAATGAGATTAAATATGTGGATACAGCAAGATGGGGATCCATGTCACAATGCTGCCATTGTGAAGAGATATTGAGATCAAAAATTGTAAAATAAATGGGCCCTTATATTCTGACCAAAGTAACTTATAATGATATAGGGAAATGATATAACTTATGTATTGATCATAGTGGCTAGATGACCTAGATATGATTTTGTTTCGTAAAATGAAGGAGGTTCTATACCAAACTATTTTTCTTTTATTATATTCATTAAATATTATAACAATAAACATTTTTTCAATAACGAACGAAACATTTCGAATAATATGTTCTATATACCGGCCATTATGATCCATACATAAGTTATATCATTCCTCTATTTCATTATAAGTTACTTTGGTCAGAATATAAGGGTCTACTTGGGCACATGCGTTTCTTCTCTTTATTTCCAAATGGTCCAAGTTATTAGAATCAGTTTGGTATACCATATTTTTGAGGGTACCCTTCAGGAAGTATTCCATGAGCTTTAGGTCCGGTGATACCTGATGGGTCCATTGGTTCCTATCCATTTATTATCGAACTCTTGATCTGAATATCTCTTCACAATGGCAGCGTTGTGACATGGAGCCCCATCTTGCTGAAGCCACATAGTTCATCTTATTTGAAGAGGCACAATGACTAAAAAAATAGCCTCCTTGATTTCAAGGCACAAAATCATATCTGTCTCCAAATAAAAGTATACTACCACAATACACAAAAAAATGAATGGAACAGAATTAACATAAAACACGCTGCAGATCGCTGACGGTTAGAAATTAATAAAAATGGTATTAGAAAGAAATGTTTAGAATGAAATTATCTTTCGAATAACATGATAAAAAAGGTATGTCCCTGGAGAAAAAATTTTTGATAGCGCCGCGACGCCTGGCGTCTTAATTTATTCCGCAGATTTTTATGCGTATCTCAAGTCGACATTGACTTGTTCAAAACGCCATTCACAGAATGAAAAAATATTCGGACGTTCTCGAGAAAATTGGGGTTACCAAGATAAGTGAATCACCCTGTACAGGGTGGTCAGATTTCGATGTTTTAGTACTATATCTCCAAAATTGAAAGAGATAGAAAAAAGGATTCTACATGTCATGTTCTGTCACCTGTTCGTTCGAACATCTCTGCCGTCGCCGTGGATTAGTCCTAGACGTTTCGCCAGTTTCGAGTGTCTGGCATCTTCAGGAGTTATATTTCAGGATATATACTGCAGGTCGCTGTGGTTTCCAGTTTTCGTGCTACAGGGTGATTTTGGAATTCGGCCAATTATTACACTTGGCTATAACTTCTGCAGCTCTAGCGAAATGCAGCTTCAAATTTTAGAGCAATTAAATTTTTTTTTTCAAATGGAAACCGTAATGTGCTGTGACATTTTTCAATAGACTTCTCTGAGACAATTTCGAAATGTTTTCAATCTCTCTGAAATTTCTGAAATTTCTATAGCACTGGTAAAATGAACTAAAAAAAGTGCCCTGAAGATGTTTTCATTTTGAGAGCATAGTCACAATACTAAGGAAGTTATAGCGGATTATATTAATTATCCAATTCCAAAATCACCCTGTAGCACAGTAACTGGAAACCGCAGTGACTTGCGGTATTCAGCAATTAAGGTTTCTAGAAAAACAAGAGAACATTTGCTTGTTTTATCTCTTTCAATTGAGGACATGTACTAAATCAACGAAATCTGACCACCCTGTACTTGTCTCATTGTTGATCCCGTGATTTATAAAGTCGTTTTGTCCATTTCCACCAGAAAGTGTCTCTTCTAAGAGTGCTGATCTCAAATTGGAAGTACAAAATTTGTTCACTTAGGGCTTTATTTTTTTTTAAGTTCATGTGCCAACAATTTCGGTAAAACGTTAAATTTCGTCTGAATGGCAGTAATTTCCAAAAACTCCCTACGACGGTCCATCATTTTTTAGCCAGATTTCAAGATGAATGTATGAAATTTCACCATTTATATAGAATATAAATCAGAAACCCGATTTTCATGCATTTATCTCAAAAATCGACATGGAAAATCAATCCTTCCTCCTGACTTTTAAAATTTACTGCGCACTAGACGAAATTGTACGGTTTAACCAAACATTCATGTGAATTTTCAAATGAAAACGAAAAGACGTAACCATTTGGATTTAGGTATCCGCCATAAGATGTCCAACAATTTAATTATTCAGTATTCCCAGAATTCATTATCAAATGGAAACCATTCGATGATGTATCTGTTAAAGCGAAACAAGTGCAAAAAATTTTCACCTCATGCTCAATCCACATGTCCTTCTAACGATAAGTTACTAACAGATATGAATCTTTTTCAGTTATCTGCGTTTCGCTGAGACAGCAGGTGTACTTCAATGCAGGTGGACTTGAC
The DNA here is from genome assembly GCA_038502775.1 of Hippodamia convergens. Classification (NCBI taxonomy): domain Eukaryota; kingdom Metazoa; phylum Arthropoda; class Insecta; order Coleoptera; family Coccinellidae; genus Hippodamia; species Hippodamia convergens. The sequence continues at coordinate 30,720,491 of CM076614.1, forward strand.
GTGCTGATAAAACAAAGAAGTGTGTAGTGTTCAGTGAATGACATTTCTTCTCAATCAGATCGAACGCTAGAGTCGCGATACGCGAAATCATAAATCTGTTAATCTTTAGACCGCGAAATCATATATCTGTTAATCTTTAGACCGCGGAATCGTAAGATTCAAACTGTGTTTTGGTTTCAAACACAATCCGTAAATCTGTAGACCGCGGAATCGTAAGATTCAAACTGTGTTTTGGTTTCAAACACAATCCGTAAATCTGTAGACCGCGGAATCGTAAGATTCAAACTGTGTTTTGGTTTCAAACACAATCCGTAAATCTATAGACCGCGGAATCGTAGGATTCAAACTGTGTTTTGGTTTCAAACACAATCCGTAAATCTGTAGACCGCGGAATCGTAAGATTCAAACTGTGTTTCGGTTTCAAACACAATCCGTAAATCTGTAGACCGCGGAATCGTAAGATTCAAACTGTGTTTCGGTTTCAAACACAATCCGTAAATCTGTAGACCGCGGAATCGTAAGATTCAAACTGTGTTTCGGTTTCAAACACAATCCGTAAATCTGTAGACCGCGGAATCGTAAGATTCAAACTGTGTTTCGGTTTCAAACACAATCCGTAAATATGTAGACCGCGGAATCGTAAGATTCAAACTGTGTTTCGGTTTCAAACACAATCCGTAAATCTGTAGACCGCGGAATCGTAAGATTCAAACTGTGTTTCGGTTTCAAACACAATCCGTAAATCTGTAGACCGCGGAATCGTAAGATTCAAACTGTGTTTCGGTTTCAAACACAATCCGTAAATCTGTAGACCGCGGAATCGTAAGATTCAAACTGTGTTTCGGTTTCAAACACAAGCCGTAAATCTGTAGACCGCGGAATCGTAAGATTCAAACTGTGTTTCGGTTTCAAACACAATCCGTAAATCTGTAGACCGCGGAATCGTAAGATTCAAACTGTGTTTCGGTTTCAAACACAATCCGTAAATCTGTAGACCGCGGAATCGTAAGATTCAAACTGTGTTTCGGTTTCAAACACAATCCGTAAATCTGTAGACCGCGGAATCGTAAGATTCAAACTGTGTTTCGGTTTCAAACACAATCCGTCAATCTGTAGACCGCGGAATCGTAAGATTCAAACTGTGTTTCGGTTTCAAACACAAGCCGTAAATCTGTAGACCGCGGAATCGTAAGATTCAAACTGTGTTTCGGTTTCAAACACAATCCGTAAATCTGTAGACCGCGGAATCGTAAGATTCAAACTGTGTTTCGGTTTCAAACACAATCCGTAAATCTGTAGACCGCGGAATCGTAAGATTCAAACTGTGTTTCGGTTTCAAACACAATCCGTAAATCTGTAGACCGCGGAATCGTAAGATTCAAACTGTGTTTCGGTTTCAAACACAATCCGTAAATCTGTAGACCGCGGAATCGTAAGATTCAAACTGTGTTTCGGTTTCAAACACAATCCGTAAATCTGTAGACCGCGGAATCGTAAGATTCAAACTGTGTTTCGGTTCAAACACAATCCGTAAATCTGTAGACCGCGGAATCGTAAGATTCAAACTGTGTTTCGGTTCCAAACACAATCCGTAAATCTGTAGACCGCGGAATCGTAAGATTCAAACTGTGTTTCGGTTTCAAACACAATCCGTAAATCTGTAGACCGCGGAATCGTAAGATTCAAACTGTGTTTCGGTTTCAAACACAATCCGTAAATCTGTAGACCGCGGAATCGTAAGATTCAAACTGTGTTTCGGTTTCAAACACAATCCGTAAATCTGTAGACCGCGGAATCGTAAGATTCAAACTGTGTTTCGGTTTCAAACACAATCCGTAAATCTGTAGACCGCGGAATCGTAAGATTCAAACTGTGTTTCGGTTTCAAACACAATCCGTAAATCTGTAGACCGCGGAATCGTAAGATTCAAACTGTGTTTCGGTTTCAAACACAATCCGTAAATCTGTAGACCGCGGAATCGTAAGATTCAAACTGTGTTTCGGTTTCAAACACAATCCGTAAATCTGTAGACCGCGGAATCGTAAGATTCAAACTGTGTTTCGGTTTCAAACACAATCCGTAAATCTGTAGACCGCGGAATCGTAAGATTCAAACTGTGTTTCGGTTTCAAACACAATCCGTAAATCTGTAGACCGCGGAATCGTAAGATTCAAACTGTGTTTCGGTTTCAAACACAATCCGTAAATCTGTAGACCGCGGAATCGTAAGATTCAAACTGTGTTTTGGTTTCAAACACAATCCGTTAATCTGTAGACCGCGGAATCGTAAGATTCAAACTGTGTTTCGGTTTCAAACACAATCCGTTAATCTGTAGACCGCGGAATCGTAAGATTCAAACTGTGTTTCGGTTTCAAACACAATCCGTTAATCTGTAGACCGCGGAATCGTAAGATTCAAACTGTGTTTTGGTTTCAAACACAATCCGATATCTAGAATAAAAGTAGTAACCGTTTCTTCGAAATATATGGACAATTCGGTCAAACTCTAGCGTTCGACTGTGGCCCAACGTTTCGGACTAAGTGCGCGTATACGATTGGGCCAGTGCGTATCGAGTGCGGGAGTGTGGTGGACAATGGACAATCACCAACTGAATTGCTAATGAAAAAATCTTACCTCAGACCTCCTGAGTAGGTTTTAAACCCTGAGGGGCCGAATGGCTATAAATCACTCAGATTTCTTTCTTGCATTCAGTTGAAGAACGCTTTGAGGTTCTGCTTAAGCCTTAGACTATGCATTATGTCCAAGGCTTAAGCGGTATAAAAGGGTGGTCGACGATAGCTTCGAAGGCACACTAGAGCACTCTTACGAGGGTCCCGTACCAGCCAAAATTGCGGTGTCCGTAAGCCCTATCTGAAAAGTAGGCTGTCATCACATGGCTAGGTATATTTGTGTTAGTAAAAGAAATCGTTGCATGTAAAGGCTACAAAGAACCGCCTGGTTGACCTCCCCCCATATGACTGAGCAATGAGTCATAGCTACCATTTGACAGATTCTATGCTGTCCTATGGTAGCTTTGATGAGCTTGGTGAACCCCGGGGTCAAGGGGTAGCGATACCCGGCACAATACCTCCATGGCCTCTCCGATGAAAATATGCCAAGACAAGTTCCATTCCAAAACTGATAACTTTCATTAACTTGAACTGTATTTTCATCGAGGGTCATAAGGTGGAATGGAAAGTTGTGCACCATAAATGCAAGTAGTTCATTTCTTTTTAGGTCAAATCAACACTCGAGAATTTCTCATAAATTGTCTCGCTCTTTTAAATGGGTCACGAATATTCCAAGATGAAAAAAAAGAAAAATTGAAATTCTCATGAAAAAAATGCCAGACAAAAGTTGTAGATCTTAATATAACCTACAACTTTCCCCCTTAACTTTTTTCCATAGGACTCGTAGTTTTTCCGGAAATCGGAAAAAAACCGTTTTCCACCCTTTAAATCCACCCCCTACCTCAGATCCACTTCGTAATTAATTTTACCTATAATATTTGATATATTCTCTCCCTTTTAATGCTCCCACTTTTTCGCAATCGGGGAATCACTAAAATCCAGGAGAATTATTAAATTCACGCAATCGTTAAACCCAGAAAATCATCCAAATCAAGGAATCACTGAAGCATACGGAATCGTTAAAATCGGAGAATCCCCATACTGAGGGAATCATTAAACTAGAAGAATCATGCTAATGAGAGAATCATTCCAGTTGGATAATCATTACACCTCAGAAAAACGAAAAACTCATAGAAGAATCAAACTCGGAGAAAAGGAAAAATTGAAATTCTCATGAAAAAAGTGTGAAACAAAAGTTGTAGATCTTAATATAACCTACAACTTGTCCCTTTAACTTTTTTCAAGTGGACTTGTAGTTTTTCCGGAAATCGGAAAAAACCGTTTTCCACCCTTAAAATCCACCCCCTACCTCAGATTCCTTTCGTAATTAATTTTACCTATAATATTTGATATATTCTCTCCCTTTTACTACTCCTACTTTTTCGCAATCGGGGAATCATTAAAATCCAGGAGAATCATTAAACTCACGCAATCGTTAAACCCAGAAAATCATCCAAATGAAGGAATCACTGAAGCATACGGAATCGTTAAAATCGGAGAATCACCATACTGAGGGAATCATTAAACTAGAAGAATCATGCTAATGAGAGAATCATTCAAGTTGGAGAATCGTAACGCCTCAGAGAAGCGAAAAACTCATAAAATAATCAAACTCGGAGAAAAGGAAAAATTGAAATTCTCATGAAAAAAGTGTGAAACAAAAGTTGTAGATCTTGATATAACTTACAACTTTCCCCTTTAACTTTTTTCCATAGGACTTGTAGTTTTTCCGGAAATCCACCCCCTACCTCAGATTCACTTCGTAATTAATTTCACCTATAATATTTGATATATTCTCTCCCTTTTCCTACTCCTACTTTTTCGCAATCGGGGAATCATTAAAATCCAGGAGAATCATTAAACTCACGCAATCGTTAAACCCAGAAAATCATCCAAATCAAGGAATCACTGAACCATACGGAATCGTTAAAATCGGAGAATCACCATACTGAAGGAATCATTAAACTAGAAGAATCATGCTAATGAGAGAATCATTCAAGTTACACCTCAGAGAAGCGAAAAACTCATAAAAGAATCAAGCTCAGAGAAAAAGAAAAATTGAAATTTTCATAAAAAAGTGTAAAACAAAAGTTGTAGATCCTAATATAACCTACAACTTTCCCCTTTAACTTTTTTCCGTAGGACTTGTAGTTTTTCTGGAAATCGGAAAAAACCGTTTTCCACCCTTAAAATCCACCCCCTACCTCAGATTCCTTTCGTAATTAATTTTACCTTTAATATTTGATATATTCTCTCCCTCTTAATGCTCCCACTTTTTCGCAATCGGGGAATCATTAAAATCCAGGAGAATCATTAAACTCACGCAATCGTTAAACCCAGAAAATCATCCAAATCAAGGAATCACTGAAGCATACGGAATCGTTAAAATCGGAGAATCATCATACTGAAGGAATCATTAAACTCCGGGAATCATTAAACTAGAAGAATCATGCTTATGAGAGAATCATTCATGTTGGAAAATTGTTACACATCAGAAAAGCGAAAAGCTCATAAAAGAATCAAACTCGGAGAAAAGGAAAAATTGAAATTCTCATGAAAAAAGTGTGAAACAAAAGTTGTAGATCTTAATACAACCTACAACTTTTCCCTTTAACTTTTTTCCGTAGGACTTGTAGTTTTTCCGGAAATCGGAAAAAAACCGTTTTCCACCCTTAAAATCCAACCCCTACCTCAGATTCCCTTCGTAATTAATTTTACCTATAATATTTGATATATTCTCTCCCTTTTACTACTCCTACTTTTTTGCAATCGGGGAATCATTAAAATCCAGGAGAATCATTAAACTCACGCAATCGTTAAACCCAGAAAATCATCCAAATCAAGGAATCACTGAAGCATACGGAATCGTTAAAATCGGAGAATCACCATACTGGAGGAATCATTAAACTAGAAGAATCATGCTAATGAGAGAATCATTCAAGTTACACCTCAGAGAAGCGAAAAACTCATAAAAGAATCAAGCTCAGAGAAAAAGAAAAATTGAAATTTTCATAAAAAAGTGTAAAACAAAAGTTGTAGATCCTAATATAACCTACAACTTTCCCCTTTAACTTTTTTCCGTAGGACTTGTAGTTTTTCTGGAAATCGGAAAAAACCGTTTTCCACCCTTAAAATCCACCCCCTACCTCAGATTCCTTTCGTAATTAATTTTACCTTTAATATTTGATATATTCTCTCCCTCTTAATGCTCCCACTTTTTCGCAATCGGGGAATCATTAAAATCCAGGAGAATCATTAAACTCACGCAATCGTTAAACCCAGAAAATCATCCAAATCAAGGAATCACTGAAGCATACGGAATCTTTAAAATCGGAGAATCATCATACTGAAGGAATCATTAAACTCCGGGAATCATTAAACTAGAAGAATCATGCTTATGAGAGAATCATTCATGTTGGAAAATTGTTACACATCAGAAAAGCGAAAAGCTCATAAAAGAATCAAACTCGGAGAAAAGGAAAAATTGAAATTCTCATGAAAAAAGTGTGAAACAAAAGTTGTAGATCTTGATATAACCTACAACTTTCCCCTATAACTTTTTTCCGTAGGACTCGTAGTTTTTCCGAAAATCGGAAAAAACCGTTTTCCACCCTTAAAATCCACCCCCTACCTCAGATTCCTTTCGTAATTAATTTTACCTATAATATTTGATATATTCTCTCCCTTTTACTACTCCTACTTTTTCGCAATCGGGGAATCATTAAAATCCAGGAGAATCATTAAACTCACGCAATCGTTAAACCCAGAAAATCATCCAAATCAAGGAATCACTGAAGCATACGGAAACGTTAAAATCGGAGAATCACCATACTGAGGGAATCATCAAACTAGAAGAATCATGCTAATGAGAGAATCATTCAAGTTGGAGAATAGTAACACCTCAGAGAAGCGAAAAACTCATAAAAGAATCAAACTCGGAGAAAAGGAAAAATTGAAATTCTCATGAAAAAAGTGTGAAACAAAAGTTGTAGATCTTAATATAACCTACAACTTTCCTCTTTAACTTTTTTCCGTAGGACTTGTAGTTTTTCCGGAATTCGGAAAAAACCGTTTTCCACCCTTAAAATCCACCCTTACCTCAGAATCACTTCGTAATCAATTTTACCTATAATATTCTCTCCCTTTTACAATGGATTTCATCCTGCTATAATCTCTTGTTGTTCCAAAAAAAAAAAAAAATTGGCCAGTTGGGATATCTGCGAGAGGGTGTCAACCCCACCCCTTTCGATAAAAAACCGAGGTGGCGATGGTCGGACCGCTCCGCTCTGATGAACTGGCGCGGAAATTCACTAGGAAACGTGTATCCATTAATCAAAAGGGCCGAATTGGCACGTAGGACCGTGTGAGGTGATGTATCCGTTGCTCATGATGTTAATTTGACAAGGAGCGGGGGCGCGCGGGCCCCGGCTGGCACGTCGAAATCGATACTGCGAGGCGGTAGATCAAGCGGAGCTGTTCGCCGCACAAAAATTACGGTCCGTCATTTCGCGACTCGAGAAACTGGGACGCACCGGAAAAACCAAGAATTCGCGATGATTCCGCGATCGGGGAATCATTAAAATCCAGGGGAATCATTAAAATCCAGGAGAATCATTATACGCGCGCAATCGTTAAACCCAGAAAATCATCCAAATCAAGGAATCACTGAAGCATACGGAAACGTTGAAATCGGAGAATCATCATACTGAGAGAATCATTAAACTCGGGGAATCATTGAACTAGGAGAATCATTGAACTAGAAGAATTATTACACTTAGAGAATCACTCAAGTCGGAGAATCGTTTCAGCCAGAGGAAGCGTTAAATTCATAAAAGAATCAAACTCAGGGAATTGTTTGACTCGATGAATCATTTAATTATGGGAATCATTAAACTCGGGGAATCATTAAACTAGAAGAATCATTCTAATGAGGGAATCATTCAAGTTGGAGAATCGTTATACCTCAGAGAAACGAAGAACCCATAAAAGAATCAAATTCAGAGGATCGTTCAACTAGAAGAATCATTAAATTCGAAAAATCATTAAACTCACGCAATCATCAAACCCAGCAAATCATCAACATCAGGGAATAACTAAGGTAGACGGAATCATTAAACTCGGAGAATCATTATATTGAGAGAATCATTAAACTCGGGGAATCATTAAACTAGAAGAATCATTAAAATGAGAAAATTATTCAAGTGGGAGAATCATGACAACTCAGAGAAGCGTAAGCATAAAAAAATCGAACTCAGATAATCGTTCAGCTAGAAGAATCATTAAATTCGGAAAATCATTAAATTGAGAGCATCATCAAACTCGAGGAATCACAAATCTCGGAGAATCATTAAGCTAGGAGAATCATTGAACTCGGAAAATGATTACACTGAGAATCGTTTCAGTAAGAGGAAGCGTTAAATTCATGAAAGAATCAAACTCGGGGAATCGTTCAACTAGAAGAATCATTAAATTCGGGAAATCATTGAATTCGAAGAATCATTAAACTCACGCAATCGTTAAACCCGGACAATCAACAAAATCAGGGAATCACTGAGGTAGACGGAATCTTCAAACTCGGAGAATCATTATATTGAGGAAATCATTAAACTCGAGGAATCATTAAACTCGAAGAATCATTAGTATGAGAAAATTATTCAAGTTGGAGGATCGTTAAAACTCAGAGAAGCATAAAATAATCGGACTCAGAGAATCGTTCAACTAGGGGAATCATTAAATTCGGAAAATTATTAAATAGGGAGAATCATCTAACTCGAGGAATCACAAATCTCGGAGAATCATTAAGCTAGGAGAATCATTGAACTCGGACAATGATTACACTGAGAATCGTTTCAGCAAGAGGAAGCGTTAAATTCATAAAAGAATCAAACTCGGGGAATTGTTTGATTCGATGAATCATTAAATTTGGGGAATCATTGAGCTCGGAGAATCCTTCAATTCGAGGAATCGTCGGAGTCGAATAATCATTATTCTGAGAGAATGATTCAAGTAGGAGAATTGTTACAACTCGGGGAAGCGTTAAACTCAGAATAACATCGAAGAATCCTTCAACTGGGGGAATAATTAATTTCGGATATCGCTTAACTTGGGGAATCGGCGAATGAGTTATTAATTGTTGGCAGTGAAGAACCAAAAATGTTCCAGAGAATAATTTATGATTTTTGTTAGATAATATGCTGATTCCTTCTGTCAAAAGAAATACTACGAACCTACATTTTTAAGCTGAGTTTCTGGTGATGGTAGATATATTTTGTTGGTTTTTCAAATACAGAAAAGTACATATTTTTCATAAATTCTGTGTCAAGTCCGTCCATCCTGTCACATCTTGTAGAGCAAAATCATGCGAGAATATTTCATTCCAGCACAGTTTTCATGGTAAAAGTTATTATTTGCAGAATTTATTAGAGAAAAAACAGTTCTACCAATCAATATTTTTCAATGCAAGAATCACCCGACGAAATTTTCGGCAATATTTCATAAATTTCGATAAAAATTCAACGAATTAGAGAAAATAATGTGTGATACTCGTACAGAAGGCTGATTTTAACACTCTTTCATTCAAAAACTAGCCACTTCGTGGCTCGTTTTTGAATTTTGAACTCGTGTAAGAATATCACTGCATTTTCAACTGTTTTTCTTCTTAAAACCTGCTACCTCGACAATTTGAAAAAAATTAATGAAATACATACTAATTAGAATCAATAAATTATTTTTCAAAACGAGAATCACTTTGTTAACGATCAAGAAAAATAAATCTCATCATAAAAGCGTTTATTATCTCTTTCAGCCAGAAATTTTTTCGAAAACCTGCTTTCTCATTTTCCTTGCATTAAAAAAAATCCTGAAGAAAATCCGAAATAATTATAGGTCTAATCGTAGGACAATTAAAAAAAAACATCCACGATATTGGGAAAACGAAGAAACAAATTTATAAAAATTCCAGAAAAATCCTTATTGATTCAAAAAAAAGATCGCACCGTGGGAAATCGATACCAAAATCCCAAAAAACCAAACACCACAATTTAAATGTCCACATACCTCTCCTCCAAGACCTGGAAACTCCACCAAAATCCAAGAAACACCACCAAACCTTCCACAACCACACTAGAACCCACAAAACAGACGCACCTTAAGTCAGGAAAACTCGATTTTCACCCGTTTTTCCACGGCAAGACCGATCAAAAGATGCCTAGGTGTCAATTCGGTTGTTGTAGGGAAAAGTCAACCTGCTACGCGTCTTTCTACACGAAATTTCAAAGTTGTTGCTTTGCCTTTTGCCCTATCGCGGTACGAACGCTGTAACAGGAGATCTCGGAGATAGAACAACAATCGATCCTTATCAAGGGATGGATAACGTTTGTTCCCACTTTTTCACGAATAATTACTCGAAATTGTAACATAACGAAGAAATAATAAAATTTAATGCTGTACTACAGATGAAAAAGGAGAAAAACAAAAAAAAAAAACAAGGAATAACTACTCCCCGTACTTTTTCTATAGATTCAACGAGTGAATGACTGAATTCGACAACTTTTTACGCTTGGCTTTGAAATAATAGATTGCATAATCTCTTATAGTTGAGCGTCGAACGGAAGATTGCTGTTGAATCTCGTGATACAGCATCCGAAATGCACCTTTTCACGGCACCGGTGTGTATAATATAAAGGCAGTTACAGATAATGGAATGAACAAACGCAGGTCAGGTTTCTTGGATTTTTGCAAATAGCAAGTGAGCGTGAAATTCCAAGCATTCCACAAATTCGTCCATTGAATGACCGCTGCGGGAGGGTATACGGGGGGTCCTTCGAAAAACCGAGGATAATCAGGCTCATTTCGAGATACATTTCAGAAGAATGACGATGAATATTGTTAAGAAAGAATATATCAGCATGCGTTTCTTCATTTCCAATGATTTTAATAGCCCCCCCATTTAATAGATACGAGCCACCCCGTATATTTTTTATCCCATAGTGAATTTCCCGAAAAACGTCGAATGATTTTTTTTTGGACATCTTTTGACGTATATAAGGTTTGAACCCCTCAAAATAGAAAAGGGGTTAAGTGATACTTCCACCCTGTATAATAAATTGAATGATATTGAGGCTGGAGCAGAATTATGCAAAATTTTTTGAGAATCTCAACTTCATTTTACACCTTTTATAGTTTAGTGAATCATTGATTTGTACACATATTTCACCAGTAGATTTTTGAGGTAAAAAAAAATGTACAGGGTATCCCAGTATAAGTGAAAACCGTTTCACGATATCTTCATTTATTTTGAAGATATAACAAAATTTTCGAAATTTTTTCGATTTAGAATATGTGCCATAACTTTTTCATTATCAGAAATATTTGAGAAAGATACAAACTTTCACTGGGAATAAGACATTATTTTAAATTTTTATTATCTTTAAATTCATTTTATGATGAAAGATAAAAAAAATGAGTTCGTATTCAAATTTAAAAAGTGGTTTTTTTCCACGAGAGAAAATTGAGTATAGATCTTATTTCCGGTGAAAAAGCGCTTCTAGGAAGTTTCAATCGTTTTCAGATATTTTCGTTAATGAAAAAGTTATGGCACATTTTCGAAATCGATAATGTATCAAAATTAAAAAAAAAAATTAAGATATCGTGAACGCGGTTTACACTTATGGTGTTTTCACGAAAATCGAACCCAGGACCTTTCGAAATTTCTACCCATCTAGTCCAGAAGTAGTTAAGACAGTCAAAATCAAGCAATTTGGGATACCCTGTACACATATTTTACCAGTAGATGTTTATGGTAAAAAAAAGTGAATACAATTTTTTCGAATTTTCACACTAAGCTTCTCTGCCCACTTTTCAGTATTTCTACGCATCAGGTTTTCTAATTAATCCTTGGAAATGATGTAGCCAAAATTCAGTTTTGTCAATATATTAAATGCAATCAGTAAAAGTAACTTAATTTTTTTTAGTTTTAGTCTTTTTCAGTATTAACTCGATTTTTAAAGGTGTATTTCCTTAAAAAACTGTCATTTCAGAATATGCTGAAACTTCAGAAAAATAATTCTTTCTCCAAGAAAAATCGCAAAATTCAAGTTGCTCAAATCAACTGCAATCTGATTTTTCATTTAATTATTCAATTTTCTCCCTGTGGAAATCGTATATTCCTTTCAATAACTTAATTTTGTTCAGCCTCAAGTTAATTTACACCTTTACCTTTTGTACTATTAATTTTCTTCAATAATTTGTTTTATGCCTTTTTTAGTTTTATTCCTTTTAAATATAACCTACATGACTTGTTGTACGTCTTCACTTACAATAATTATGTCTTTTAGGTTGATAAAGGTTATTTTACTTGATTAAGACTTTTATAACACCTGAAAATGTTTTAAGATAATAAAATAAAGGCTTAAAACAAAGTTTTAAACAACCCAACACAAACAAATAACTGTGAACTCTTTCTTTATATCGTGTTAAAGTATTGTTGCTTGTATTGTTTTAAAAGTGAAGTACTGCAATTTGTTAATGAGACATCATTGTCATCGTTATGAATACTTGTCTTTATCATTTTATTTGAATTTTTGTTTTGGTCGTTTTTGAACGAGTTGAACTGTTTAATGCTCATGTTTACAAATGAACTAAAGGAAACTATTCAAGATTCATTTTGCACATATTGCACTACAAAAATGCTCATAACGAACAGGAGAACCTTTCAACCACACTCAATTCCAAACTATTACAACCCTAAAGAAAACGAGCACAAAAATAGTTACCTCACAAATAAAAAATCACCTATTCAGTCCCAAAATTGAACTGAATACCCCACAATTAATCACAGAAGCTCAATCGAGCGGTTAGGATCGAAATAAAACAACCATTGTGAAAATTTAACGTTTAATCAAATCTTCCCAAACTTTCGATAACATAAATGCCTACTTGAGTTTCTTCTTAGGGCGGAGATTGTTAGTGTGTCCACATTTGGTCTTCCTGCAGTTGGTAGCACGTGGGTGCAGTCTAGCGTAGCACTTACGACAGATCATTTTGTCGCAGTTGTACTTCTGAGCGAGCAAACGCAGAGAAGGTTCGATGATACCACCACGAAGACGGAGTACCAAGTGGAGGGTAGATTCCTTTTGGATGTTGTAGTCAGAAAGGGTACGGCCATCCTCCAGTTGTTTACCAGCGAAGATCAAACGTTGTTGGTCTGGGGGAATTCCTTCCTTGTCCTGAATTTTAGCCTTAACATTTTCGATTGTGTCTGAAGGCTCGACCTCTAAGGTGATGGTCTTGCCTGTGAGGGTTTTCACGAAAATTTGCATCTTGACTGTTTCTAAAACAGAAATTAATTTGTCAACGAGTTGTCACGAAAATTGTCAAAATCTCGAAAGGTAATCATGACGATGCTTTAAAACTTTAGGAATATCATCAAAATAATACAAACTTACTAAATTATCAAACTAATTACAGCAGAAATTCAAGAAAATACTTACTTTTGCAAAAACGTGGTCGCCAAGACTTCCAAACGTTGAATCACAGATCCTAAAGATCACAGAACACTTCGCACCAGCACACCCACAGATTACTTTCTTTTCGTTATACCGTGGGTCAGAAAAATTTGTGAAAATTTCCGTGAAATATCCAAATTTTAACGAGGAATACGAGAGTTCCCGCCAAAGAATTCAATTTATTAGAGTGAATCTTTGCAAACGAACCATTTCCTATTAAATTTCTTTCTGTCAATGTGTCAAAATAGCGAACCACAGATTTGACATTGAACAACTTATATTCTATGTTCTCAGTAGTTCTAACTTCTCAATCCCTGGTAGTTCAAATATCAGTCACCTGTCATATTATCCACTCTATGCTCCATATTTACCTTTTCGCGAATTATAAACAAATAAATTTCGAATTTTCATTTTTATTGTTTCGAAATGAAGAAAACGAACGTGCATTTCCACCCCATCATAATTTGCATCCAAAAAATAGCCCTATATGAGACAAAATCAGTAAGTATCGCTGGAGCATTTCATACCGAAATCGACTATGATTGGATTTGCAGAAATTTTATCTGGTGGGTTCAAACAACACCCAGACGAGATTCAGGGTGATCAAAATCGATCGAATGGAACCAAAAGACTTAATAGTTTACGATGATAAAGTAGAATATACAGCACAAGAGATCCACAACTTGATCAACATGATTCTTGCTGGAAATAGAAATAATACATCGAACAAAGGTTCGCAAAAAATAATCTCAGCTTTCGGGATAGCAGGTACGAAATTTAGAATCAAAATACGTATTCGTGTTGAATTTGGATGTTTTAGGGTTCATAAGGTTCTTAGAAGGTTACTACATCGTTTTGATAACGAAACGTAGGAAAGTAGCTGTCGTTGGCATGCATACTTTGTATAAAATAGAGGATACTAACATGATTTACATTCCGCATGAATCCGTTAGAATCGTACATCCTGAGGAGCCAAGATACGTTAAGATGTTCCAAAGCATTGATCTAGCTAGTAATTTCTATTTTAGGTACGTTTGTTTTGGATTTATTCAATGTAGTACAATTGTATCCTTTTTCAGCTATAGTTACGACCTGTCGCACAGCCTACAACATAACCTAGCAACACCAAAACAGTTCATCCCAAATAACGAAGATCCTAAGAACAAATTCAACATATCTTTAGACTGTAACGAAGGTTTAGAAAGCTACGGCATTCGCACAAAACCGTTCAGGAAATTCGTGTGGAACAACCACCTTCTATGCGCCGTAGAGGCGGAGCTTCATCCTGATTGGCTGCTTTACATCATACACGGTTTTATCGGCCAATCATCGATCAACGTGTTTGGCAGAGCCATCTACGTGACCTTGATAGCTCGTAGGTCATCTAAATACGCCGGAACGAGGTTTTTGAAGAGGGGAGCGAATTTCCAAGGTGATGTAGCTAACGAGGTGGAGACTGAACAAATGGTGCACGATTCTGGAGTTTCTTCGTTGTCTGATGGTCATTTTACGTCTTTTGTTCAAATGAGGGGGTCAATCCCAGGTTGGTATAACATTTAAACTTTTACGAGTGAAAAAATTTAAGGTTCTAGCTCACTGGAAGCAGGAAATGGGGAAAATGGTGGCGAAACCTGCGATAACCTTAGATCTTCCAGATCCTTTCGCCGAAACTGCTGCGATTCATTTCAACGAGCTTTTTAAACGATACGGTTCACCGATAATCGTCTTAAACTTGGTGAAGCAGAAAGAACGAAAACCGCAAGAAAGTTTGTTAAGCGAGGTTTTAAACAACGCTATAAAATACCTAAATCAATTCTTACCAGTCGAGAAACAAATTATCTACAAAACCTTCGACATGGCAAGAAAAAACAAGGGAACAGCCAACGTTATGAAATATTTAGCCGACATCGCAACAAACGCTGTCTTAAAAACCGGAATATTCCACAACCAACCCAAGTATTACTCGCAAAAACAAAGTACGGTTGTAGGGCTCCGAAAAGAAGATGACCCCTTCAGCCTACAAACCGGGATAATCAGGACAAACTGCGTGGATTGCTTGGATCGGACAAACACCGCTCAGTTCGCCATAGGAAAATGCGTATTGGGGTACCAACTTTGCGCTTTAGGTATTTTAGATTCTCCGAAACTTGAATTCGACACCGATTGCGTCAGGATGTTGGAATGTTTGTATGAGGATCACGGAGACACCCTTGCGCTTCAGTATGGGGGATCCCAGTTGGTGCACAGGATCAAAACGTACAGGTAATTTCGAAGAATCTTCCAATTTTGTTGTTTCTTCGAGGCTGAGGCCGTTAAATGTCACACTGACAGTAGGTCAATTGTCACAGACAACTCTATGATAAATAGTTCTCTGTCTCTCTTTGGTTATGTCAAAATCAACCACAGACCGACATTGAATCTTTTCATGGCCTAAGTCTTCGAGAGTAGTTCAAACGAACCATTTTCAATTTTTTTAGGAAAACGGCCCCTTGGACGTCCCAAGGCAACGATATAATGCAAACTTTGAGCAGATACTACAGCAACACCTTTTCCGACGCTGAAAAGCAAAACACCATCAACCTTTTCTTAGGAATCTTCGTGCCGGACGAAAACAAGCCTCAAATCTGGGAATACCAAAACGACTATTACTTCCATCATAAACCGAACGTTTACACCAACAAATCCCTGAGTCAGTGGTGGGACAAAGAAGTGGTAGACTGCCTACCGTATTCTTTCAACGACGCCACTAAATCTTGCTACGAAATCATCCAAGTTCACTCCAAAGATGTCGAAATGATCGATGCTTATGTTGATTATCACAGACCCAACGAACTGAGCGTTCTAAGCGAAGTTTTCGCATTTCAAATCAGTCATTCCTTCAAGGACTTCATGCCTAATTTCACCACAGATTACAGCCCTTTCAGCATCCGAATCAGGCCTGTTAGAAAGAGGGACGACGTTTCTGTGAAGGGGCACGTGATGAAGAACCCTTCAGTCTCCGGGCAGAGTTCCACAAGCTCCACAGCTTCCAGCACAAGGTAAAAAAAAAAAAAAAAAAAAAATAATTCCACAATAAACGTTCTTTAGCTCCAGCGAAGATGAATCTGTGACCGAAGAGGACGGTTTTCACCTGATCGACAACTCGATGACCGCATCCAAAACCTCAGACACCCAGCCCTTAACCTTCAAATCTCTGTTTCCGACTATGAAAGAAGTTTACGGTTCTGAAATAACCGAACCTAACGAAGACGATTTGCAAGCTTACAAACGGTTGGTTCCTTCCACCTTCAAAATGTATTTTTTCATTGCGACTAATTTTTTAGGTACATCTTAATAGGGAAAAAAGCTAACGGAACGGCTGTTAAAAAATTTACCTCTGTTTCGTTCAACTTGAGACCTTGCAATTTTTCCAACGATTCTACGAGGAGAGTAACCCCGCCTACTGTTAAAAAGGAATCTGTGGAAGTTTACAAGAGGTATATAACAACAGCGTTAGTTGGGGGATTCACCCCAAAAACAGCAGATCTTGAATTGTATAGAAAGTACACTTTATATAAATAAATATAGACAAAACAAAAATTTTTTTTATTCTTTTATCGTAATCAAGAATAACACTAGAATGAGTGAATTTGATACTTTGTTGTGATTCTTGAAAAAGACAACATAAATTAGACAAATTCGGTAAAAAACTCATGTTGAACAAAAATAACAGAAATATCTGAAACAACAACACAATGAAAAAACTACACAGAAGTTAACACTTTACAAATATGAAATCGCATTAAAAGGTCTTCAAAATCAATTTTCAATTCTTGTTACAACACTTAAAAACAGTAACAGAAAAAATCATTAAGTTAAGAAGCACGAAACATTCCAATAACACAATAAATCTAGAACAAATATTTAAAAAATTCATATTGAACAGAAATATCACGAAACTTCTGAAGCAACAACACAATGAAGAAACTACACAGAAGTTAACACTTTGCAAATATCTAATGGCATTAAAACATCTTGAAAATCAATTTTCAAAAACAGTAACAGAAAAAAATCATTAAATTAAGAAGCACGAACATTCCAATAACACAATCATATCATATTGAACAACAATAACAGAAATATCACAGGAACACCGATACAACAACACAATGGAAAAACTACACAAAAATTACCACTTTACAAATATTCAATTTCATTAAAACATCTTCAAAATCAATTTTCAATTCTTGTAACATAAGAATTTATATGATATCATCAATTAATAAAAAAAAAACTGGCTGAAAAAAAATCCTTATTTTCAAAGAAGTCCATTAAAAATTAAGGAGTCATCAAAGTTAAGACCTGGCACTATTATCTTTTGACCTAAACTGTCTCAATAACTCTTATATTTCATGTTTTATTCATTTTCACATGAATGACGCTTACGTTGTTTTATTCAGAGGGAGAATTTACATATTTCTGAAATAATCTTGATATTTTCTTGGGAAATTGGTTCAATTTGTAAAATTCTTGCTTGGAAAAATCGAAATTGATTTGATAAATTCTTACTTACATTTTTCGTTTGTCGCATCATTTTCGTCCGATGTTTTCACTCCCTTTAGACCAACCATAAATGTGTCGTCTATTGCTGTCCAAACAGTGATTGTTTTCAAATGAAGGGGAAATACTGAAACGAAAATAGTTCAAATGACTTCCAAAACTGTCTTGGAGATAAATTTCATCTTCTATGTTCCAGGTCTGATTTGAACTACTAAGTACTAGTTTCTGTGACCTACTCAGCCACAGATTACTTTATTTCGGCATCTATGCTCCGAAGATTGGGGTTACGTTCATAG
The DNA here is from genome assembly GCA_038502775.1 of Hippodamia convergens. NCBI lineage: Eukaryota > Metazoa > Arthropoda > Insecta > Coleoptera > Coccinellidae > Hippodamia > Hippodamia convergens. The sequence goes on from CM076614.1 coordinate 30,738,461, forward strand.
AATTAAATTTTGTCACAGATTTTTCATTCTAAAGGCATAGAAATTGATGTCAGATATTTTCGTGAATGGAATAGTACAGAATAATATTAAATTTCTTCATTTCTTGATCGATTATGAATTTTAGAACCTAAATTTTTGACGAATTCCTGGATAAATCGGAAAAATTCGATTTTCTCTGGTTGGAAACAGGTTAAAGCACGTTTTTTCCCAGTCAACCTGTTAATTACGATAAATAACAAACAAACGCCTTCTTTACTAGCCGAATTTCGAGCGTAAAAAATAGAAATTTCGAAAGAATGACATATCGATTGATGCATCGTCTGAAAATAATCTTGCCGCTTGCGTCGCGACGCTTTTATCCATCAGTTGCGCACAGACGATCGTCCAGAAGCATCCTCCAAATCCATGAACTTTATTGCAATAACCTTGACCTCCGTATATTGTCATAACATCAAAAACCATGATTAACAGATGAAACTGCGAAAAAATAAGGTAAATATTGGGCGAAGTAGATCGAAAAGTAGCAAAAACACCCCTATTTAAATCATATTTACGTCTACAGTTGCTTTAAATGAACCCACGACCTATAGAAAGGTGTCATAAAAATCTAGTAGGCTTAGAACGTTTATATAATTTTTATTCCTTCATTAAAAACCGCAAATTTAACATAATTTCCAGCAATAACGACTCTGCCATTAATATCCACTTCGTTTTGGCGGTTTTCACATTTAATCCTGAGAACGTAAAAGGCGGAAATGTACTTATGTTGAAATCTATGAATATCCCTTTAAAAATAAAACGTTTTCTTCAGTCGGTCAAATTTCGTACGCTCAATACACACAACATTCTAAATATAACCGCAAATTCGTACCAAAGCAAATCAAGCGAAGATTATTGACGAATACATCGACACTCCAACTTCTGAGAAAATATACAGGGTGTCCTTAAAAAAACGAAACGTATTTTCAGATGCTGGCGAAGAACAGGCTTTATTCGGTCCTGAAATGCTATGAGAAGAGGGAAACTTCGAAAGATTACGCCCCGCCAAGTTTCGACGTTTCGAACGAGACATCATCAGGGATGGAAGACCCGTCTCATTCGGGAAATTCCCGGAGGAAAAGGATGAACGTTTCCCTGGAAAAATCCAAGTTCTGGGACATGTGTTGCTACTCCAGGAAAAAATCGAAAATGGCTAAAATGGAGAGAAGTGAGTTCAAATTTTTTATGAACAAGATTTGAAAAATAACGTTAGACTCGTTTGAAAGCTTTCAAAATGATTGAAACCCCTATTCAATATACAGGATGTCCCAATAAAAGGAGTTTCTTTACATTATAACAGAAACCAGATCAATTTTTTCTTAATCTCTCTGAATAATTAATTGTCCAAAAAGTAGCGTAAAAACTTAATAATTTTTCCTGCAAGTTTCTTTGTTCCTTCGCCTCAATTGATGCATTAATTTGTGTGGTGCAATATGAAACTAATAACAAGAATTAAAAAGTTTCAAACACGATTATATTCTAAGGATATGAAGACCCACGTTTGTAAATATGTACCTACTCAATTTAATTATGTTTGAGGGGTTTCCATACTTCGATGCGTTTGTAAACATGCCCTTTAATTTTGATGAACAACAGATATTATTCCCATAAGAACTTTCTTTAATTAAAATTCTAATATTAGAATTTCGATTTGGAAAACTGAAATATGATAGAAATTAATAAATGAGTGAATTGAACGTCAAACAGCCAGGGGCGTAACAAGGATTTTTAAAAGGGTGCAAAGGAAAATGAGTGAATGTTAAGTTTTCAAATTTCATTTCTATTAACTGTTTTAGCTGTCAAAGCGACTCTACTCATACAAAAATGGTTTAGAAGGTATATGGCCAGATTAGAACTGAGAAGGAGGTATACTTGGAATATTTTTCAAAGTTTAGAATACGCAGGAGAACATGACCAAGTGAAGGTATTTATTTATTAAAATTCTGGAAATTATCATACATCGAAATTTTTTTGCAGCTCTACAATTTTTTTAATGCACTCCTCAGTCACATTCCTGTAAATAGAGAAGAAAGTACGAGCAGTATTGCAAATGCAGCTTCAACTGGTGAGTCACAATTTTTTTTATCTTGATTCGTTCGTTCATTATTTTTTTTAGATGAGTATTTTACTGTACTCATTCAAGATGATTCAGAGGAAGAGGATATTTTAGACGGTGAAAAACAATTCAGAGTAACTTTTCCTTTAAACGAAGACATTGTCAGATCGCTGATAGAAATGTACAAAACAAAAAGGGTAAGTGGAAAAGAATTATTTTTTGAAGTAATAATAAAAAATTCATGGTATGGTGGATTCTTTCTTTAAAAAGTATAATTTGATGATAGCATTTCAGGCTTCCAGCAAAAGACCTCGGGGAAATATTAAAAAGAGCAATAATAGGGTTAAGGAAAATGCCCAATTTCAACCCTGCATGCACGGCACTGGCGAAACAGATCACAGTGTGCGGGGATTTGCACGGGAAGTTCGATGATCTCCTCACAATTTTTCATAAAGTAAGCACCGAAAAACCAAAAAAAAAAAAAAATAAATAAAAAAAAAACAAAAAGTATTGATCAGAATTTTTTTCAGAATGGTTTTCCTTCCCACGAAAACCCATATATTTTCAACGGTGATTTCGTAGACCGTGGTCGTAGGAGCATAGAAGTGTTGACGGCTCTTCTATGTTTATTCCTCCTCTACCCAGAAGCAATATTTTTGAACAGAGGAAACCACGAAGACTCTGTTATGAATTCCAGGTGAGTTTAACACAATTCCCCATTTGTTTAAGCAATTTAGTCAAATCTTTCAGGTACGGATTCATCAGAGAAGTCCAACAAAAATATCCCGTAAGTATCGCAACCATAGAAACACCCATTTATCTTTATCTTCGATTCATGGACTCTAAAAATTTCAACATTTTTCCAGAGAACGAGTTCACACATTCTTAAACTCATAGAGGGGGTGTACAGATGGCTCCCTTTAGGCACCCTTATCAACAACAAAGTTCTTGTGGTACACGGAGGAATTTCCGATTCTACAGACCTAGACATAATCAAAGACATCGATCGTAGTAAGGTAAATAGATTGTCACAGAGGAAAAACGCATTAATCTCTCCCTGAGGCGAAGTGATCTGTAACTGTCACCTGTCAGTGGTCACCTGTCACCTGTCAGTTGTCACCTGTCACCTGTCAGTTGTCAGCTGTCAGTAAACAAATCCTAACCTGAATTTCAATGAAAAATTGTAGATGTATGACTGCAATCTCTTCTAAACTAACTTAACGCCATATTAAGGATTTAAGATTGCCTAATCTTTTTTTCAGTACGTTTCTTTACTCCGTCCTCCACTCTCCAATGGTAGTAAAGGATCAGACAGTGTAGACAAGGCTGAATGGAAACAGGTACTCGTACTTTTCGACTGTAAAACACGAAAATATGAACTCTCCCTTTTTAGGTGTTCGATCTACTCTGGTCTGATCCCATGACAGGAAATGGCTGCGTTCCAAATACTCTACGAGGCGCTGGAACTTATTTTGGACCCAACGTCACGAATACATTCCTTCAAAAGTACAATTTGATGTTTCTCATCAGATCCCACGAATGCAAACTGAATGGATTTGAATTATGCCACGACGAGAAGGTAAAAAGAAGAAATCTGAAATTCATATTGTTCTATGATTTTCTTTTTCTTCCCCAGGTGGTCACGATTTTCTCTGCTTCCAATTACTACGAGATAGGCTCGAATAAAGGGGCGTATTTAAACCTTTTAGGCGACGATTTGACGCAACACTTCGTTCAATTCAGCTCCGTCATAGGAAAGGCCAAAAACTTAAACTGCTTCCAAAAAATGAGCATCATAGAATCTTCCGTAGTTCGAGAGATCCAAGGTCAGATCTTACGGAACCAAGCCAAGTTAGAGGCTGCGTTCCGGTCGATAGATCCAGAAGATACCGGTAGGTGACATATGTCACTTGTCAAATTTGTTTTCTATGTTTGAATGGCGCGAAATTTGAAATTTGTGATGTTTTAGGTTTGATTTCGGTGGGGGACTGGTGTAAAGCTATGGAGACGTCTACAGGACTTGAGTTGCCTTGGAGAATGTTAAGAAATAAATTGGTGACGATGGATGCAGAGTCTCAGATGGTCGTTTATCGAACTACTTTCGATAATATAGGAAAAATAACTTCAGAGGTGAGTTTGAGGGAAGTTTAGGTCAGAATTGAGTCTGTTAACTTTACAGTCAGTACAAGGAGTTCAAGGTTATTCCACAGTTGCCGAAACGTTGTACAAGAACCGACAAAACCTAGAAGCAATCTTCAGGATAATAGACAAAGACAATTCTGGCAAGTAAGATAAAAATTTAAACACCACAACGAATAACTTAACATTTTCTTGAAGGTTACATCAACAGGGAAGAATTCCACGAAGCCTGCGACCTCATCAAAGAGTACCTCCCAAATTCCAACAGCATGGAGCAACTGGACGACATCTGCCAACTTATGGACCTAAACAAAGACGGATTGGTTGACCTCAACGAATTCTTGGAGTCCTTCAGAATGGTCGATAAAGATAGAACGAAAAGTGAGGAGTGTTTGGAGGAAAAAGATAATCTCCCAGAAGTTAAGGTTACAGACAACGGTAAACCTGTTGAGGACCAACCAAAAGAAGAGGAAAAACCCCCAGATGAAAACCCCAAGAAGGAATCTCCAGAATCTGGCTCCCCCAGCTCTTTACCCCTTTTTACAGTCTCCCCTTTGAGCTCAGCCTCCCAAGATGTCTTCTTATCGAAAGATTTGGCTCCAGTGAAAAAAAATCAACTGGCAGATTCCTGCAGACAAGGAAGGGAACACGTTCCTTTTACCCCAAGCGATTCTATCCAGTCCTTGAGCTACATAGAGCTTGTGGAAAAGGGGGACTCTATCCAGAAATCCAGCTCCTCCAAAGAGCTCTCAGAGAATTGCCCAGATTTGCTTCCAGAAAAAAACGACGCAAATGTTGTCTCCAGTTTTAAGTACGAGGAGAGGGAGTCAGATATGATGATGAATAGGTGGCGTTAGGTTATCTGGTGATATTTCACAGAATTTAGGTTTTCTTCTTCTTCCTCCACTTGGCCTACGAATTCAGAGTTCTACAGTTTTTATCTTCTCAGGATTTTTTCGATTCTCTTCTTCCATTTTTCTCGAAAATTCAGGATTTCTGATGCTCACTTTTATGATCTTGCTAAAATTTCCATCATTTCTTCCCAATTTCGCATAGATTTTTGAGAAAAAACCCCAAATCACAACCTTACGAAAGTTCCAAGTGAAATATTATCTGATACGCGATGGTGAATTGAAATTCATCGAACTAAATTAATCCTATATCCCTTTGAATTTGTATATACGGATTTCCCAATCTCAGAATCTATATATTGTTACAGAAATTTATACACACTTACCCATAAATTATACATGGACCAACACAAATAGATATAGATGGATATTGAACATTGTGCTTCTAACGTGTATTTCCAAACCTACGAAATCAAAAAACGAATCAAAGAAATTCTAAATATTCTTCAGGATCAAAAGTACTATACACTGTTTGTAAATTTAACTCGAATGAGAACATATCTAAGATTATTGAAATATATTAAACGATATTACGAAATCTGGTACTCATTTACCTCTCTCATGATTCGGTAAATCACCGGCTTGGGTATTTTTCACAAAACCATGGAAACTAATTCGCACTGTTTATACTCGTGAAAATTAACATATTTGGATTCCCAGGCATTTCTTACCCTCATTCTACATGATTTCACAGTATTTCAGCAATTTTCCAAAATACAAACCCACGCTTCGATTTCGCCATTTTGTTCTGAACAGGAACAGGAAATCCCTGAAATCACAGATTATTCTGTTATCTATGGCTGTAGTAAACGCATAGAGAAATAAATGGTAACTGTATACCACAGAGTGGACTAACTTAACACAGAGTTCTGTGATCGTGAAGGAGTCACAGAGTTTATTAGCTCTCTGACCATAGAATCAGGATATGATCACAGACTCTTTGGGCCATAGAGGTGGAGAGTCACAAAATTTGGTTTATCTTGGACCATCGAATCATGATTCCATAGATATATGAACAAGCGACTAAAGAATTTTTTTCTTGTTCTCTCGAAATTTTCCCATAATTTTTATTTTTTTAGCGATATCAATGAAACAATCAAAGTTTAACTTCAACCTCCTCAAACTCCAATCGATAATGGAGCCTAAAATGATATTCAGATTTTGTAGATTCAATTTTTTTTCCGATCAATATATTGAAGTGTAGATTTCTAAATAAAGGGACATGATAATTTTTGCAGATTGCTGTTTTAACGGAGCTGAAAGCGAATTTCAAAAGATGGCTGATGCATTCCCTTCATTCAAATTCTAACAACTCTAACCTCACATTTCGTTTGTTGTGTTTCGTATTTGATAATTTGATTCAAGTTGGAGAGAGAAGACCTTGAATTATGAGTTTTCGAATTGTATTCTTTTTCAAAACTAACTTTTTTCAATAAAGGTCGCCAAGTTTACCGTTACTTTCATATGCATTCCAATTAGCTTCAGAAGCTAGGTAGTATTGGAACAGTTTATCTTATCTTATCTTTCAGTTAATGAAAGAAAAGAGTGTTGATTCAATCTTAACTGTGTTTCAGATTAACTTAATTTAATAATCCATAAAATGGCCAAAAGGATTCAACCCATATGAAGCCACTAAATGTTTTATAATGAGAAGGAATTTCAAGACCATATACAAGTTTTTCTTTATCTCAGGAATATCAGTAGTATGTACAGTTTTATTATATCGAATTTTGATAAAGAAACCCAAAAATGAGGTTTCTTTTCGGGATTCTTTCCTAAATAAACCAGGCTTCGGTCCAGAAGACGTAAGTGAACATTTAATGATTCAAATTAATTCATTAATTCAACTCCCGTTAATTCTAGGTTCTCATTCTCAATGGTGAGAAAATTGACTGGCATAATTATGCATTAATTGAAAATGATCGCAAAAGAAAAGGTAAGATTTTAGGTTTGAAAATATTGAGACATTATGTTAGAATATAAACTTACACATAGGTTTTGAAGATTGAAACATTTCACTTAATATAACTCTTGCTGAATCCACCATGTGTAAATAAACACAGTTTTTTCTGGAATAAAATCCTCAAACTACTTGATTTTTACATCAATTAAATTTTCTATGATTTTGTGATCTGTAGAATTTTTTTTTCTGTGCTCCTTAAGTTTGAATCATGAAAAGTAAAATTGAAGTGAATAATGTTTATTTACTAATATAGGACCTGGGGAACATGGGATACCAGCTGTTTTAAAAAGCAACGAGTTGGAAAATTATGAATCTTTATACAAAGTGAACGGTTTCAATGCTGCATTAAGCGATAAAATAGCCTTGGATAGATCAGTTCCAGATATAAGAGACCCAGGGTAAAATCCTATATCTTCCCCTACAATTTTCATATCGAATTACGTTTTAGATGCAAGAAGAAGAAATATTTGAAACATCTTCCGACCGTAAGTGTTATTGTTCCTTTTCATAACGAGCACTGGAGTACCCTACTCCGAACTGCTCATAGTGTGGTTAATAGATCTCCTCCTGAATTACTGAAGGAAGTTATATTGGTCGACGATGCCAGTACGAAAGGTGAGAGAATCCAATTGGAATTCCAAGAATTATAACGGGTATTTTCAGAGTTCAGCAAGAAAAAATTGGACGATTACTTGGCCTCCAATTTAAGTAAAGTACGAGCTATCCATCTTCCAACGCGAAGCGGTTTGATTAGAGCTAGATTAGCGGGGGCTAGAGAAGCCATCGCAGACGTTTTAGTATTTTTAGACAGTCACACTGAAGCTAATGTAAATTGGTTACCCCCTTTGTTAGGTAAGTATTTCAACTGAATCCTTTCGAAATTTATGTTAATTTATGTTATAGAACCTATCGCGCAAGATTATAAAACCTGCGTATGTCCTTTTATCGACGTAATTCAATATGAAACTTTTGAGTATCGAGCTCAAGACGAAGGGGCCAGGGGGGCCTTCGATTGGGAATTCTTCTACAAGAGGCTACCGTTACTTCCAGAAGATCTCAAACATCCCACTGAACCCTTCAAGTAAGTCTAAACTAACCTAACCTAAGAAGAAGAAGAACCTAACCTAACTTAACCTCTTGTTTCAAATGAAGGCTGTTAATAATTTCAGGAGCCCCGTAATGGCTGGAGGATTGTTTGCGATAAGCGCCAAATTCTTCTGGGAATTAGGGGGCTACGACGAAGGCCTAGAAATTTGGGGGGGCGCGAACAGTACGAGTTGAGTTTCAAAATTTGGCAGTGTGGTGGGCAAATGTTGGATTCCCTTGCTCGAGAGTGGGCCATATTTATCGAAAGTACGCCCCTTTTCCCAACCCTGGCAAAGGAGACTTCGTCGGAAGGGTAAGTACCCTTTTTTCATCGAAAAACTGAAAGAGTCTCAGTTTCTTCCGTAGAACTACAAGAGGGTTGCTGAAGTTTGGATGGACGAATATGCCGAATACTTATACATGCGGAGGCCCCATTACAGAAACATCGACCCCGGGACTTGTCGAAACAAAGAGAAATTCGGAGATCTTTACGCTGCAAACCTTTCAAATGGTTCATCGAGAGAATAGCCTTCGATTTGCCCCTCAAATATCCTCCGATAGAACCTGAGGACTTCGGTTCAGGCGAGGTATAACCTCATTCCTTGACATTTGACATATGACATTTAAAAAATAAATTCCCTAGGTAAGGAATGTTGGCACTCCTGAACTCTGCGTAGACGCAGGTTTTAAAGAAAGAGATGCCGAACTGGAGATAGCGAAATGTACGAAAGGCAGAAAGGTGAAATCAGACCAAAACTTCACTTTAACGTGGCATAAAGACGTCAGGGTTAAAGGAAAATCTCTCTGTTGGGATGTGTCAGATCCTAATGATAAAGCGGAGGTTGTTTTGTTTCCCTGCCACGGAATGAAAGGAAATCAGTATTGGAAGTACGACATAGTAAGTTAATTTCTTTTTGGCTACATAAAACAGAAAAATTCAGTTAGATCATTCCGAAATCATTCAAATTCGAAATTGACAAGCGAGTCTGTCAAAATTTGACATTACAGGTTAGGTGAGTCTGTCAAAATTTGACATTAAGGTGACATTGACAGAAGTATTAAGAAGTGAGTCGATTAAGTGTTTTTTTTTCATTTAATCTTTTCATTAGGAGAAACAGTGGTTCATGCATGGTACAAATGAAAGGTGCTTGGATTGTGACCCGAGCAAGATGAAATTGTTCGTGAGTAACTGCGACAATGCCTCCAAAACCCAAAAATGGAGGCTTGAAAACGTGAACCTAACAATGCTAGCCAATTGGGAGAACATAGGAGCTGCATAACTGCAAAAAAGCAAGAATTATGTTTTCGTTTTGTCTTGAATTTTCTGAATAAGTATTGAACTTTCGTATTTATAGACATTTTGTACGTAAAAGTATTACTAATTGTTGTGTTTCTTCTGAAATGAAATTCTCGAATTGCCAAATGGACCTAGTTCAACAAATTTTCTAATCAGCAAGATTTTTCTATTGTCGAGAGTGGCAATCCAATATTTTTCGGATACACTCTGTATAATAGAATATTGATAATGTTATAAGCAGTATACATTTGTTAAAAAGCGTTTCAATTTAGATATTTTACTGTGATAAAGAATATGTTGCCATATTGCTGAATAAAAAAATTAAACAAATTATAACTTTCTTTCTTTCTTCAATTTATTATCATCTGGTTCAAAATTCTCTGAAAGTTTTCGGAGTTCCTTCATTCAACCACAGTGACGACAAAAAATAAAAAAAATTCCTTGAGAATAAGAAAAATGTTTGTAGCAGAGCGTGGTTTCGATCCACGGACCTCTGGGTTATGGGCCCAGCACGCTTCCACTGCGCCACTCTGCTCTTATGTGAAATGAGGTTTCTTGTTGCATAAAAATATAATGGAATAAATATAAAATAATAAAGTGAAAAAATGAAGTCTCCCCGAAAGAACTCAATGAACATTCTCTTTTTATGTGTCCCAAATCGTCACACCATTCGTCTCCCCAAATTGAGAATCCAATTTCAATCAAAATCATATTTTTCATTTCATCCAAACATTTCCATATAAAACTAGTTTCTTTCCTGAATAAAAGATTAATAAGCTAAGTTTTGAATTAAACTTCTCGCTTTTACGTAATTCTGGCGCTTTTTGATAAGGTTGAGTCCAATCAAGGAATTCGATTAATCAATCTTTCGTGATCGGTGGTTAAAAAACCCTCACCTGACTGTCAAAAAACATCTGATCCTGTCATTTTGAATCCAAGGATTTTGCATCTGCCGTCGAATAGTCTATCAAAAATTAGTGCTATTAATTGTATTTTATCATCTAGGTAACTGGCAATTTCACGTAGATGAGCGGGCGTTCCCAGTGACCCTAATACACCTAATTAAAAAGGAATATCATTTTATGTAACAACGTTCTTAAATTGGAACACATACGTTTCCTTCATGCATTGAATTGATACCAGTGATAACCAAAATGAAATTATATAAAGAGAAACTGTTGAGTGACGTTCAACTGAAACGCTTAGGGGAACACCAATATTCCTGCACTAGTTGTAGTTATTTGGACAAATTCTTGCAGCCTTGGTGGAATTGGTTGGTGCTAAAGGTACCCTTATGGCTTGCTCCTAACCTTATCACTATACTCGGACTGATTTTAAATATTATCACCGCACTCATTCTAGTTTGGTGAGTAAACACATTCAGGAAACTTTGTTTTTCATGAGTTAACGTTGCAGGTATTCACCTAACGCTAAAGATAGTGCCCCCCGATGGGCTTGTGCCTTGTGCGGGATAGGCTTATTCGCATACCAAAGCTTGGATGCCATAGACGGTAAACAAGCAAGAAGAACTGGCACCGCAAACCCTTTAGGCGAACTATTCGATCATGGTTGTGATTCAATTTCTACAGTATTTGTAGCATTATCCGCTTGCGTAGCTGTACAGTTGGGGAATTACCCGGCTGGATGTTCTTTCAGGTAACTATCTAACTTTTTACTTCGAAGATTTATGCTCTAAATTTTTTTTTTCAGTGTTTTTGTGCTATCACGCTCTTTTATTGCGCACATTGGCAGACCTATGTCTCCGGGACTTTGAGGTTTGGTAAGGTGGATGTGACTGAAGCACAGGTGACAATAATGGTGATATTAGCTATTTCGGCTATCTTCGGACCAGAAATTTGGTCTACCAAGGTATGGTACAGTCCCTATTTTTCAAATAACTGCAATCAATCATGTTCCCTTCCTTTAAATTCATAGTAAATCACTTTTTGTTCCCTCTTTTTCATTGAAAATTCAGGAAAGAATGCTGAAAGAAAGCTATTATCCTAAATTTGAGGTTAAGTATACTGTAACTCTCCTAAATAGTTTATAATGCATTTGAAAGCTTTTAATTACTTTTTAAATTGTTTTTATCTGCATATCTCGAACTTTCTTGAAGCATTATTTAACTTTTAGAATGCTACAAGAAAGTTAGGGATCTAAATTTGAGGTTAAGTATACTTCGATTCTCCAAAATTGTTTTAAATGCATTTTAAAACATTTTATAACTATTCACATTGTTTTTATCTACCTATTTTGAAATTTCTTGATGCATTATATAAAGTTAATCAATGATTTACCAGTTTTGAAAACTCTTGAAACATTGTATTATTCTGATATGTCTTTGATTATATTTAATTAATTTTGTTTGCACATTCAGTATCTTTTGTTCACATTAATTACTGTTATTCTTTGATATTTCAGAAGTGCATATACAATTTCTTGCATTCTACTTCATTTCATTTTAAACGGTGATCGAACACAAATGTTTTTTTTTTTTTTCATTTCATATTTTCCAGTTGAAGAAGAATTTTTTTCATTTTTTCGAAGCACGGATTCTAAATTGACCCAAAATTCAGTTTTTTAGCGACAAAATTCGTTTATGGTACTTGATTCCTCTGTCTACAACGGTAGGCTGTTCGAACGCTTTATACAAGAGCTTAATTGTTATATTCACCGGAGGTGTAGGAAAAAATGGATCAACAGTGGCAGTAAGTTCGATAAAAAAAACTCTGGGAACATGTGATTTGGAAATTTTTTACGCTCACTAACTCATGAAATCAGATTGAAAGTTTTAATTTTTTTTAAGAAAACAAAGCCACAATCCTCTTTTTGTATGCTTTCATTTAAATTGGGTCCATACGCATGATTTTAATTCATGTTTGAAATGGTAGGAAAAGTTTAAGGGAGACAACTGAAATTTTTTTAATTCGTTTAACTCCAGATGTTATTGTCCATGTTCTGCTAACACACTATCCAGGGAAATCTGAAATATCATGTTTTAAATGTTCTTGAGCCAGCATTGAACGAGGGTAATTTGAAATACTAGAAAGATTTCTAGGTTTTGTTAGGTTAGGTATCGTTTGAAGTGTTTAAAACGATCTTGAGCCTTCATTGATCGATAGTAATTCAAAATACTCGAACGTTTTCTAGGTTAGATATCGTTTAAAGTGTTTTAAACGTTCGTGAGTCAGCATTGATCGATATAAATTCAAAATACTCGAACGTTTTCTAGGTTAGGTTAGGTTAGGTACCTTTTAACGTGTTTAAAACATTTCTGAGCATTGGTCCATGGTAGTTTAAAATTCCCGAATGATTTCTAGGTCGCCGGCTTTAATTTTAGATGGTGTCATCTCATATCTTGCGTCTTCTATCTGGGATACGTTCAAGTATTTTTCGCTTTCGTTCGCAACGTTGCCAAAGGAGGATGCGGCAAAAATGGCTCTACCATCGCAGTAAGACATTCACATTAAACTTGAGACAACTGCATAAGGTTTTGGGTGAAAATTGGCACGAATCTCACCAGAAGTGTGATATCTTCGGAATGAATTGAAAAAAGTAGCAATTAAAGTTTTTTAAAACTTGAAGGAATCCATAATCTCCAGAATTTCACAAAATCTGAAACTTAAACCGCATTAACATTCTTTTTTAACCTTTTTTCGGATCTATTCTTGATCTTGAGTTGCTTTTTTCAATTTAAACCTAAATTCCAGAACTTAACTCGAAAAATAAGTATTTCTCGAACGTAGAGGTGTGTGCACAGTTGTTGAGTTGGGTATTGTCTTTAACCTGGTGAAAATAATTGATCTTAGATTGTACTTTTGGGCCAGACATGTACTTTGCTAGTGCTTCTGCGTATAATTAATGTTCTGTTCGTTCCCACCCAAGATCCCAGGGACTGCGATGGAAATCAAGACATTCTTGATGATAACTGCATGTGCCATAGCGGGATTTGTGGCCCAAGCTAACATATCGGTTATTTTCACTGGAGGCATCGGTAAAAATGGATCATCGGTCGCCGTAAGATGTCCTACACATTGAAAACCTTAACGCTTAGCCTTCATGGAGTTTTTGACAGATTTGAGTGGGTTTAGAACTGTCAAAAGCTCCATTTGTACCCCGCTTTTAGGTTAATCCTGCTTGCCTTGCATGAATTTTGCTTCCAAAGGTAGAGAATTACTTCAATGGTTGTTATAAGAACTTTATTCTTCCTTTAACCTTTATTTCATACCTTACATTGAAGTACTTTTCTTACTGTCAATTTCGTAGTTGGAACTAACCTAAAAACCAAAGATTTTCACCATTAACACCTTGATCAAATACCCAAATTCACAATGGTGAAAGTCTTTGTTGCTGTATTTAACTAGAACAAGCTTGACCATCATTCAAACTTCCTGGATTAAAACATTCTTTCTTTAGGGAACCAGTGTCTTATCTCCAGTTATACCATTCTCAATGATACTAGTACCAGCCTTTATAATATACCAAAAGTCCACAGAACATGTTTACGAGAATCATCCAGCCTTGTACATCCTTGCTTTTGGCTTGGTAGCAGCAAAAATCACAAACCGTTTGGTGGTAAGTACCGCATGAGGTATACAGGGTGAGCCAAGAATTTTCTCTCCTTCGATTTGCAGGTGGCTCACATGACCAAAAGTGAGATGGACTACACAGATTTATCGCTGATAGGTCCAACAATGTTGTTTTTGAACCAGTATTTCAACACTTTCATCACAGAATATTATGTATTATGGTTATGCTTGGTAAGTTCTTTCTAGAAACGATTTAAGTCTACTATTTTCCTACTTTGAACGAATCTAGGTTAGGGCTGTCAAGTGTCAAGTTTAAATTGACATCTGTCAAGTGTCAAGTTTAAACTGACATATCCTAACCGAGAAATCATATGTCGGTTTAAAGTCGTGGTAGGAAAGTTCAATGTTGGGCTCTGTTTTTTCAGATTTGGGTGACTTTAGATTTGTTGAGATACTGCTATCAGATTTGCACCGAAATCTGCGATTATCTTCACGTAGAACTGTTCAGAATACCGCATCCGGGTAGTACCAACACGAAAAGGTTACCTGCGGCATCTTCTTCTGGAATTAGCGAAAAGAATGGTACGAATTTAAGTAGGAACAATAAAACCGCTCGTAGTAAGAAAAAATGAATCTTGAATGCTTTAGTACTTCTGTAATATATTCTCGAGTATTCTGTTTAACTAAAAATATTAATGGCAAAGGTGTTAATTATTAAATTTTATGTAAACTATTACTTTGGGAGTTTGTTTTCACGAATATTGAAAAAGTATCAGTTTCGAAGGCACAATAAGTTTTCTATGCACTTTATTGTTTATTTACTTTGATAATGATTCAACGTACAATAAAAGTAACAAGTTGATATGTATAAAAAAATTCTCCAAGTTGCCAAACTGATATCCTCATTCAAACACACTGTATGACTAACAATCTTCTTGGATTCAAAATTTACGACATCATCGTCTAGTAGTGTTCCTTAGAATAACTATTTATTCCATTCTTCTGTAAATAGAACCTTTACGGTAATTATCTTGTAGCTGGATGTAAAAGTAGGCATTTTCACAAATCTAGAAGTGCTTTTAACAGTTTGGGTCACTCAGTCTTTAACATTTCAACAATGTAAATATTTTGTCTACAACTATCAGTTCATGCAAACAATTTTTTATTGATATAAAATTTATGTGTATTCGACAAGCAGAAAATGTTTATTTTGTGCTCGTCGAATTTTAAACTATTTTATGAATTTTTTCTACAGATAGAATATACAAGAATTTCAATGCCAAAGAGAACAAAATGTTAAAGTTGTTGAAGAATACGCACTATCATTTTCCATGACAATCAATTATTTTCCCAAAAAAGTGATTTAATTACAGATTTTTCATCCGATTTTCTTGTACAAAATGTAAAATATTATAATTATGTTAAGCTGAATGTTCACTAACTCCATTGTATTATAATTTTAATTGTATGCTGGGATTGTTTCCGCGTTTTTCCTGTATTTTCCGAAAATGGGCAATGTTTTTCCTGCTTTTAGGCAAGACGTATAAAAAAAATGACTCGCAAAATGAAGATTCCCCAATGATCAGTTTCGAAGACGCAAAAAAGGAGTCTTATTCGAAAAAATGATTGCAGTGTCGAATTTTGTAATGTTTCTTGTTGTTGATATGTTTTATCTGTTTATTCAATACAGAATGCTGTTCCTTTTTCCTGTTTGTTTATTTTAATGTCCTATCCAAGTCGTTTCGAGGTTAACACGATACTATACTTCGGAGTAGATGGCACCACCTGAAATTTCGATGACATTTCACAGAAACCACGCCCAAAAATTCATAATTTGACAGCTGAAAGTGGCAATATTTGTCACTTGCAGGAAAAAATGAAATTTTGTTTCATTTAGGAATGGAAGACGTGATCTTTTTCTGGGTCAGTTGTGAAATAAGTCAAGAAGATAGGATCGTTGCCAATCGAAAATATACGCAGGAAAGACTGAGAAAAAATTGGAAAATTCAATTGATTTCGATAAGATTTCTGGATTATCTTATTTATCAGTTTAAATTCTAGGAGATAACCTACTTTTTCTTGTAACTGACTGATCTATGTTTTATCAAAAAAAAAAATTAAAAATTCAAACAGCTCTTTCTGGATCTTGCAGTTTCTTCTTCAGTTAGTATATAAATATAGAATACGGTGGATATTTACTCTTGGTCTGTCCAAATTAACCAGAAATACTCTCGCAAAGAAATTAGTAAAAAAAAAAAAATTCTGGGAAATTTTTTTCGGTTGATCGGCGATCCACCCTGTATACGAACCCCTTTGTTGTCCAGGCTCTCCCGGCATGCCCAGAATCCAGGTCTTTCTCCAGAACGTGCCGATAATTGATTAAAATCATTGTATAGAATCGGGAGCAGAAAGAACCCGTTCATTGTGCGAGAGAACCCGATAATAATTGGATGTCTGATTAAAATCTTCCCCCTCAGAAGTCGAATGGGGGCCCCTGCACGACCAAAAAGTGGACTTTAATCGTTCCAATTCTTCATTCGAGCTCCGAATACAGAATTCTAAGTTTAATCCTCTGTTATTATTTCTCGATCGATGTTTTCTGTTCGAAATACACAGGTAGAATCGTCAATCTCGTATTTTTACGTGTTCAGAATTCTTGATCGGGACAAATCGTCCAAAATGAGGAGGTTCTTCAATCTATCGGATAAGAAATTGCTTGGACTGGATTCGTACGTGACAACGACCCAAGAAGTGCTGAATGCAGGTTAATATATTCACGACGCGTTGCTGAGGGTCGAAATAAACAAAAAAATTCATGGGAAACTTGGAATTCTTGAGGATTTCGACCAATATCAGAGAGACCCCGAAAAAATGTACTACAGAAATCATTTCTTCAAAATACTGGAGTAGAAACACAAAATAAAAACTCCAAAACAAATTAAAAATCAAAAAAAGTGTTCCAAAAATTACAATAATTGTTCAAGTATCCACCTAACTTTTCGCTTGTTAAAAACGCGATTATTCCTTCACTTTTTAGTTCATTTTCGTTTTGGGGTTTTCTCAAGTCTCTTTAAATGTTGTTGTGATTTTATTCATTTTTTCATCCGATCTAATATTTAATTGTTTGTTCGATCTTTTTTTGTCATGGATCCCCTGATTAGAACCTTATCAAACTCTCACCAAACTACCCTTAAAGCACACCCTTTTAAATGAAAAAGGAATCATCGAAATCTGTTGGAGGGATTTTGAAATATTCATATTTCATTGCATATTGCATTCTTGATGCAAATTTAAGACTTATCTGGTTTTCTCATAGATGCCATTCTCAGAACTGCACCAAATTGAAATGAGACGAAACTGTAAGTACCAGCTTTGAAATAAAAAAAGAATCATCGAAATCTGTTCATCCAGTCAAAAGTTCTGAGGTGACGTACATAATAAAAAAATTTAAAAAAACATAGACTAATTGAAACGATATGTATTGTCTTTTTTCTATCTCTTCAGTATAATTGAGGTGAAACCAGGAAACACTGTACATACAAGGTGTTTTTTCATGTGGAAAATCAATTTAGAAACACCTGTTGAATATGAACATTGTCAGAAATCTTCAACAGTCCTTGAATGATCCTTCTACACTTTTCCAGGTGAATCTAATTTTACAAAATCCCAAAAGATGGCGCAGGTGGTGAAATGTCAAACGTCAATCCAGACATCTGTCAAAATCTCCTAGTTTCACCCTGTTTTTCTACCGACTCATGTTTATTAAATTCCACCTAATTCGTAATTTTTTCAATCGGACATCGACGATTGCGAGCTGGCAGGCGAAATGAGGAGCACTACAGAATCCCCTTCGAATATCTCCTGGATCACAGCCTGATGGTTTCAGCACCTTTCCAACTCCTTTCTGCGCTCATCCTATTCGCAAAAACCGTCACATATCTGATAGCAACCACCTGAAACAAATTCCCGCATATGGCAGCCATTTTGGCCAAACTTCACATGTCAAACTTTGAGGTTAAGTGAGGAATCTCTTGACATTTAAAAAATGACAAGTTGATGGATCTCTTTCGCCAAAATTGATCTTCAAACTGTTGTTTAAGCTTGAAGGACTGAAAAGATTCTTCTTAACCTCAAAACACCAACAAAAATATTCAAAATTTGATTACTTACGTTGAATACAAGTCTAACAAAGAAGAAAATCACCTCAGATTCGCAGAGTTTGTCGAATTTCTGAAAATGCAATAAAAATAATGCTATCTTCAAAATATTAAGTAAACATTGACTCACCCTGTTAACATGATCCCTCAGTATATTCGAGTAAATCATCAATACAGCCTCCAAAGCCAGTAAGGCCAAGAAACTGACCGTCCACAAATTGATCAACGAAAAGTTTTCCTGAAATAAAAAACCCTCATTGAAAACTCAATTTTTTTTTCAATCAATGATACTGTTCCAAGAGGAGAATATGTCTGAAAAACAGAAATCCATTCCGACCCATAATTAGTTGAAAACAAAACGAAGTTACAAACATCCCTACGACGTACGAGACCTCTGAAAAGGCTTCATCCAGAGTTCCTGTTTGTTCCTAACTCAATCAACTCTCAGTTCGATGAAACTCACTGGAAGCGAATGCATCCAAGATTCGACGTCTTAACGGTTCATATCTCGATAATTACATTAATTTGAGAGAGTCACTTTCCTGATTTAATCAGAAAACTGTTTCCAGTGTCAGTCTCGCTCTTACAGCTCGAATCTCCATCGATTCATGCGTCTTTTGGAGAAAACACCGAGATAAAACCAATTTTGATCAAGATTCAATCATAAATAATGTTCTGAAAACATGTAACAATGTTTATTTGGTGTCCCAGACTTTTATACACTGGTTAATCCGACAAAAACTCGTTAATCCGAACTGTACTCGATAATCCGAACTATACTCGGTAATCCGTTGAATTACTGCGTTTTTAACGCTTAATGTTGACGCCATATTACATTGGATATTCGTTGGTGCGTTTGTCCACGTGGAAATGAAAGATTTCACCGTAATATTTCAACCGTTCACCGCCGTACAATCCGAACATCCCTTCCGGAGGCTTATATGAGAATCCCCATGCGAAATTCATGAAAATTTAGGCGACAAAACACTCGAAGCTCGGCAGAGAACGGATTTATTGGGTTGTAAACATCTAGCAGCCTTGGGAAAAGCTCCCTGCATCTAGGGAGGCGACAATTCTTCTGCATTACCTCATGCGCCCCTTTTGTTAGATCCCCCGCTTCGAAATCGCAAAAATTGAGTTCATCCGACGCGTGTAACGCGAGCATTAGCGCGAAAAACGTGTTTCTGGCTGATCCCTTTCAGACACCCTTCTCCAAGCCGATATTGGATGAGTTTCAGAGCCAACAGTCGTGGTAGCCATGTAGAAACGTCACTTACTGTCATTTATAACCGTCAAATTAAAATTACAAACGTCATTTTATAAATATCAATGGAGGATATCGGTCATTTTATAAAATCCAACTTCCAGTTATTTACGTACGCCAATGGAATATCCTGTTTAATTACCAGGTCATTAAGAGTCACTTTAAGTTGATTTTACTTCCATTAACATTCTTGTACCCCATTAAACAGGGTTACCTGAGGTAGTCATTTTGAAAGGAGTAATTGAATTTTAATGACCCAATAAATTACGAGTGTCATTCGATGACCTTGTAATTTAAAGGAAGATTGACAGTTCGTGATTTATCTTGAATCTCTTCAATCTTATCTTAAAATGAGTTGAACCTCTTTAGAACCTCTGGAAGAATTCAAAATGGAGACTGAAGCTAATAGAAATTTAACGATTTGTTTGAATGTGAAAATTTCGAACTTTTTACTGAAGGAAACGAAGATTTTGGTTCTTGATTTCGAGTAAACTTTCTCAATTACCTGTATGTACGTTTTTATGGCTTTTTTTACTTACTTTATAAATGCAGATGCAGAGGTGAACATTTAGGAAAATCATCAATGTGTGGGTGCATATGATTGCACAATAGGCGAATTGAACACCTGAAATAAAGATAATATTGGTAGGTATCTCAACATGGAAGCTGAAGTTTGATACACAATTTAATCCACAGTGATTCATAGGTTATGTTGAGGCTTCATTGTGAAAAACTGGTTATACATTTATGATTCAAAGCATTGTCCATCGCTGACCACTAATTTCTACCATCTTTCGAGCAACATTAGAACCTTTTGAATCGATCCACGAATAGATCAAATTTTTTTACTTCTTTATAAGAATGGAAGTGCTGGTGAGCTAGGCCTTGTGCTATTGATCGAAACGAGTGATAGTCCGAGGGAGCAACTAAAAAAGGCCTCACCAAAAGTATACTCCCGTCAATAAATTCCGGACAGGCAAAATTTTTGTCAAATTCAACACCCTGTATCTTTTTTCGTGGTTCTCCGATTTTGTTGAAATTTTCACCAGGTATAGTATTGGGTCTTGTTATATTAACCTGAAATTTACTTTGCGAGAATACCTGTAGTTCATCCTTTATACAGGGTGAAACAAAACCTTGTTTCATACCCTTCACTTCTAAACACCCTGTGGTGAATTTGAGGCGAAAAATTTGATATCATTCAGTTTTAATTTGAAGTGTGACCTTTTCTTAACAAAATGTTTTTTTATTTACATCAGTATCTGCTTTAAAAAAAAAGATACACATTTTCAAAGAAAGTGTTGCATTTTTTCAATTTTCATAACAATTTAAAACATTACAATACCTTATCGACTAGTAAACATAAACAAACATCTGAAAATTAATAGCTTGTATTTCCATCTTGCTTTCTCATCACTTCTACCATACGACGTGGCATACTTTCAATGCATTTTAAATTGTTATAAAAATTGGAAAAATGCAATACTTTCTTTGAAAATGTGTATCTTTCTTTTTAAAGCAGATACTGACGTAAATCAAAGAACGTTTCGTTAAGAAAGGGTCACACTTCAAATTAAAACTGAATGATATCAAATTTTTAGCCTCAAATTCACCACAGGGTGTTTAGAAGTGAAGGGTATAAAACAAGGTTTTGTTTCACCCTGTATAACGGATGAACTACAGGTATTTTCGCAAAGTAAATTTCAGGTTAATATAACAAGACCCAATACTATATCTGGTGAAAATTTCAACAAAATCGGAGAACCACGAAAAAAGATACAGGGTTTTGAATTTGACAAAAATTTTGCCTGTCCGGAATTTATTGAAGTAACTCTATTAATTTTCATGAATTTATGAAAACCTGAAGTCCCCGCATTACGACCACCCTGTACATACTCCCTAAACGATTTTACGTCCTCCCAACCGCATTAATAAAGGTAGTAAATAAAAATACGACGTTGGATGAAAAATCAGCCCTCCAACTACCTCCAGTTTACGTGCGAACATCAGCAGAAGAAAATATATGGAAACTTGCAGGTGCGCCGGATAAAGTAGAAAAAGTAACTCACTCCGCTGTTGCGGAAACTCGTCCCCCCAAACTTCGGGGGTTATTTCTTCTCCCTTCGCTTTTATTAAAGCCCGCGAACTCGAATTAAGGAATTGATGGTGGTTGGGAACATTTTTATTCACGGTAGCGTTTGCGGTATCCGAATATCGATTTCGAATCGGTTTCCGCGATTTTTAACACGGGAAATTCAGCGTCGTGCTTTTGTCTGCCTTTTTGCACGGCCTCACAAGTAGGAAAGTATCTATTTTCCTACCAGTGGCATCGGGATATGGAATGTTATAAAAGTTTACGTATCTTTCGAACTATCCGTCCGATATTGATGCGAAACTTCTTTTGTTGAAGTTTTTCACTCGATATGAGAACTCCCCAAGTTTCATCTTTCTGGGAAAACGGGATTAAAAGATATTACAAAAAAAGATTGTCCATACTGAAATGGTGGATGCGCTATTCCATAAAAAATTTTTACACCTTTTTTTGACAAATAGACAAAATATAACCCTTTCCATGCAATTTTAACTATGTTAAATCTTCAATTAAGCAGTTATTGTTGATTAGTTGGGTCTCAGAAGTATCAGGAAAGCTATTTTATTGAATATAATGCTTTTTATGAAGTATAATTTTTTTTTGTTATTGTTTCTATATTAATTTGCTGTTGTTGTATTTTGTTCATGATTTGTATAACGTTTGAGTACGTTTCCCTGATAAAAGACTGAATTTGTCGTTTAAATGAAGATTTCATAATTTTTCTGGGCGTCAAAAATAAAAATTATATCATTTTTTTTTTCATTTCGCAATTTTTACTTACCATAATAAACATCTTTCAACTCTGAAGCTCTCTTGAGGTTGAAAGATACTCGGCAACTGTAGAACAATATAACCATAACTGAAATATTCTAAAAAAATGAGTTACTTCATGTTCACGAGAATTTTTGAGATTATTGTTATAATTTCGGGAAATTGAATAACCATAATTAAGTGAAAGTAAATAATAACTGAAATAGGAGCAGAGTAATTTTTTGTTGGTGAAAAAAAGTTTAAGTTTCGAACATCAACAAATTTTTCATCGAAAAATTAAATTATAAGATCAACTTTTCACGTATTTATTTGAGTTCGTACTTACCAAGAAATAAATCAAAGCTATGGATGTTGCATGCTTATGGTTGAGCATTCTGAAGGAACCATTCACCTGAAATGGTATGTTTAATTCAAGAGCATCCAAGTTAAATAAACAATCTCATTTTCTTCAAATTTTTTAAAAATTTCGAAATTCCAAAAATCGGACGCCACTGGTGCAAGTGGAGATATTTTCTCTACTTCTGAGATTGGGTGTTCATCCTGCCCAAGTTTCGTGAGAATATCTAGTAGGGTTTCTGAAATATTCGAAAAAATTCAAGAACTATCAGGTGCTTTCGCCATTTTTTCAAGAAATTTGAGCCTGCATCGTGAAAAACTGATTATATATTTATTATTGAAAATATTGTCCATCGCTGGTCACCACTTTCTCCCATTTTTCTGGCAGCATAAGAATTCTGCATTGAAAAACTTGTCATCTCTTGAATCTATCCACGAATCCATCAAATTTTTTTACTTCTTCATAAGACTGGAAGTGCTGCCAAGCAAAGCCTTGTGCTATTGATCCAAAAAAGTGATAGTCCGAGGGAGCAACTAATAGAGGCCTCACCAAAGATATTTTAGAGCATTCGATGGGCCTCAGGCGGAGATTTCTTCATATTGAAGCAAAAAATTAAAACCTCCAGCAAATGACGAGAATTTGGCTCATAAACTGACGTGATTAATCAAGAAAAACTCGAAAATCTTCGAATATTCCTGTCTTAAAATAATCCTGGCAATCACCTGTCAGATTTTCTCTGCATACGCAGCTTTCCCTTTCCACAAAAAGGCATTTCCAGACAGAAAAAACGAATTTTCCCGAGTTGATGTAACAAAAACTAGAGGGACATTTCCCAACGTTCTGAAATTATATCACGTACAGTGGCATGTCGAAAAAAACACAGGCTCAAGATAAATAAGCACCAATTTATTCCCTGGAGTTTTTAGGTCGACATTTTTTTTATCAGCATCGCAACACGTACAATTTTCGTTCCAACAACGATGGGACTCCAGACTATATATAGGGGGGTTGGAAATTTGATTTTCTCGCCCTAGCCAAATTAAGTTATCGCCCAGGGTCTCCAACAGCAAGAATTCAACTTGGGACGCTTAAATTTCATAAGTTTATAACTTTTTTTCATTTCACTTCAGGAATCCCTTTCGGAGAATAGTTTATATTTCGAAACATGGACCTTAATACTCCATAATTGAAGGACCAAGGTCACGTCTTGCACTCCCAAACCTTCACCTCAAATCTCTCACCAAAATATTGCAAAATTCCTGACATTGCAATGAAGTTTTTGCCCGAGAATTGGCAAAAGTATCTATGATTTCCAAACAGACCAAATCAAGCGTGAAAATGCATGTGTTAAAGCAGCAAATCCAATTATAGCACCGTGAATTTGTGGTCGTTCAGAACGACCTTAAGGACATCCTAAAAATGTGTCAAAGTTCGTATACCCACCGATTGTTTCGAAATATTCTTATATACTATAAAAGGTTCTTGCAGATTTATCCATTTCATCGATTGATCGACAATAGCAAGTCTCGTTCGAGAAATCATGATCATTTTAATTTTTTTAGTCGGAGTTTCATTCAGTGCCGGTGCTAGTTTCGAAAAGAAGTCCATGATAGTTAAAAGGTCTGGATATGGAGACCAAAAAGTGTCAGAATCAGGTAAAACAGTCATAGACAAATCAACTTTATATGCTTTGGAATTAAGGAATAAAACACAGACTACTTAAATAGTCTATAGAATTAACCCATAGAATATTCATTTGAAAACTGTCAACAAGCAGTTGTGCCAACTGAATGAAAAAAACAGTCTATTTTCTTGATCTTAATCTTTATTTTATGCATAATTTCCTACATTTCAGGCTATACCTTCCAATCTCACGGCAATGGACCAATTGAATACTCCAGCTATCATCTCGACAATGGAAATTTTCAAAATATTCCTTTGGGGCAACATTTCCAATTTGGCTCACCCTATAGATATTACGACGGTGGTTTCACAGGAGGGAGAACGTATCACCCCCAATTACCACATTTTTACCAGAGAATTAATCTAGGACCAAACAGTCCAGTCGAATACAGGTAAAAAAAATTCTCTTCAAAAATCCAAAAAATTACGCACGCCACTGGCCGAACAAAATAATATTTCTTGTTGCAAGGGTTGCGTTGAGATATTTCCTTAAGTTCTCTACGATTTTTCTGGGAAACTCTTGAAGCTGTACTGCTCACTGATTAAGCTTTTAACACTTCGCATTCGTTCTCTTAAAAAAATTCTAGAGTCGCATAAAAAGAGGCAGGAAGGCTGAATGAATGCGCTAAAGACTGGCATCATTTACAGAACGGAAGGAGAGTTTGCGAAAAGGCACTTCAATCTACGTATATTTTTGTCTTGTTTCTTGAATGACTTCCCTGCATCTACATTTTTTTCGCCCTTAATTCGTTGATGTGAAAACCAAGAGCGGAGCCTTCAAACTAACGGCGATCCACTCAATTAAATTCCCAACAAAAAGCAAAGAAAGTATTCTTGAAGTCCTGTATAACTTTTGGTATTCTGAAATATATTCACAAATTCTTCTACAGAAGGTAAAACAGTAAATTAAGAATATTATCTCGTGGATTCGTTGGCCTATAAATGATTCATTTTTATTGTCAAATACAACCCTTTGCAAGAATATACACCAAATTCATCATTAAAACCTTGAAATTTGACAGCGGAAGCTTAAAAACATGGCTGCCTTCCGCTGTCAAAATCTTGTAACCATAAAGGAATATATAGAGCGAAATACTTGGATTTTCTCAGAAATCTCATTGTATTAAAATTGTTTCAGTCTTCCATTTCACAAAAACGTGTTACCTCATTATGGTCTACACGGTGGTAACTACGGTTACCAAAAACAAGATGGCCGCTCGTCTGAAGGAGAAAACAACCTAATCGAAGGCTCCACTGGAGTTAAAGGCTACAAAAATCAAGAAAGCTTCGATAATTCAGCCAAAGGCAAACATTTGCTAGATGAAAACCAAGAAAAATACGCAGAAAATGGCGGGAACAAAGAAAATAAACACGAAAGCAGCGGATACAACTCCAAATCGTCCGAATCCGCGAAAGGATCTAGGGGAAGCTCATCAGGAGAATCGAGCGGCCACCGAAAAGGATCGAAAACTACAGGGTTCCACAAAGTTTACCACAAAGACGAGTACAAAAAGGACCACAGTTTCTACGACGAAAAAGACAGCAGCGGTCATCACGAAAAATATGACTCCGACGATTCCAAATACGAAAAAGAAAGTGGAGGATTCGAAAACGGAGGAAGAAGTAAAGCTGGACATGAAGAAGAAGAACATTCTTCTAAAGGCTTACACGACCAAAGGCAATATTTAGACGAGGATGAAGGTCATAAGAAAGAAAAAGGAAACCAAGAACATTTCGAGAACAACGAAAAGTACTCACAAGAAAAAGAAAAGGAGTATCAAGATCAAAACGGATACGCTGTCAGTGATTCTGAATGAAAACCATAGAATTCATAATATTTGAACCTTCAAAGATTTACTAGTCGTTTAAAGCTATTCTGTATCGAATGTTATTATTATTGTTAGTTATTGATCATGTTTATTGTGTTTATGTTTGATTTGAATAAATGATTTCGCATTTGACAACTGTTTAACATAAATGTCGAAAAATCTTGACAACTCGCATAGAAAAATGTTGACTTAAATTAATGCCACTCGATAGTCATCAATGAAAAAATTATTCCAGAGTGAATGACATCTTCGAATGAATTTGTTTCGAAGTTCCATGAAGTTTTAAGTTTAAATTAAACTTGATAGGATTAAAAATGAATTTTTTAACGTGTGAAACTTACAATCAAACCTCCAATTGATACGAATTAATTCAGAAAGAAGAAGGCAAAAGCGAATTGCAATTTTCGATGTTCAAACACTGATATTTCGCGAGTCGGAAAGCCACAGAGCACAAGCAACGCGCAGAGCTGATAGCTTGAAGGGCTGAAAATGAAACACTGATTCCAAGAGCTTCATCTCCGGAGCGTAATACAAACAGTGAGGGAATAGAGAGGGAAAAGAGGGGAAAGGGCTGTCGGAAAATTGCAATCCCGACGAATTTTCCCTCTCATCGCTCATACGTTCGCAACTATCCATCCACCATTCTGTGTCAACTCTTCTTACATCATAGAAACTGACAGGCGGGTTGATTAGCTTCGTTTTCGACATCGAAATTGATAGGTCTCGTACCACAGACAGACATAATAATGAGTTGTCAGTGGATCCTTCAGAATATTCTATGTGTACGTGAGGAGCATAGAAATCTTATAAGTTCCCGCGAAGCATAGGATTTAAATGAAAAATTGTCTGTGGTTGGTCCTTAATTATTGGAAAATTTCTTGTATTCTGCACTCATTTAATTTAATATGATTTGGTAGTTCGATAAAGTTCAGGTGAATCAAAGAAATTTGTTCAGAGAAAATACCCACAGAGCTGCAAAAAGTTCGCGAGTCTCGGGAAAAATACACATAGAATAGTATATTCTAAAAGAAGTTGCAGAATGAGCTCCTATTCCAACACGAATGCGAAATTCGAAAACGAGCGACGAAGGAGCGAGTTTTCGAAAGCATGAGTGTTGGAATTGCCTTCTGCAACGAGTATTAGACGATATTTTCTCTATTTCAGTCAAGTTTTGTGAAAAATTCTCGAAATTCAAATGAAAATTCAGATTAGTGACTTTTGTATTGTATCTTGGCAGTTGGTGTGACTTACGAAATTTGACAGATCACGGAATTTGAATTCATTTGATTTGAAAATTGAGAGGATCGGAGGTCAGTACTGACAACCACACACGAAAAATATAACTAAAAACAATGCTGTAATGAGTTTCATTACAGCAGTACTTTTAGTACTGTAATAAACTCATTACGATACTGAAATAAAGAAACATTTTCAAGGTGTTTATTCTACTCTTGAAAATTGTTTATTATCATGTCTTTATATATACGCCAAAATTGAATGAAATTGTTTGATAATTTGAGACACAGGAAATAGTATAAGAACCTAGGTCAATGGCCAATTGCTGAAGCAGTTAAGTACGGTTATTATTATTATTTTTAGAAACCAAGAAAAGATGTGAAAAAATAGAGGTTACGCCACTGTATGGGAGTTCAACATGGTTCATAGGCAGCGATGCCAATGTTACTGATTTTACAGTAAATCTGCAGACTTTCAAATATCACATCATTTTTCTAACAACGATTGGAAAGAATTACAATTTCCCCAGCTGTTAATATGGTATTTGGGATTCTTGAATAAAAAATTTCATAGCCTAGCTCTTTTTTTTTCTCACTTCAAAATGAGGTTTACAAGGTGAATATGCCTTGAAATAAAAGCCTCGGAGATATATAATTTTAAATTTATAGACATATTAATAAGTTTTTGATTTCCCATTTTTCAAAGCTTTTGGGGCCCCCTTCACTGAAAGGACCTCTTCTGGGTGTACCTATGATGGTTTTTCGAAAGTTTCTTCGATTAATTTGTAAAAATAAGGGATAATTCCTGAAATAAAGCAATTTTCGTCTGCAATTTAAGATTGAAAACTGGCAACAGTGAAAGTACATGTCAATATCAAAACATCCAAAGCGATGCGTTTGTGTGTTGATTTTAATTCATAAAACAGAAGGAATACAAGTTAAGTGAAGATTCCAACACTGTGGGCGTATGCTCTGATTTCATAATGCTGATGTGGACTTATCTCATTGTTCAATTTATTTAAGAAGCTATTCAATCGTCAAGTTGGAGGGAGGACCATCAACAGTTGAAATAACTCTCTTGTACGAAATACTTGTCCAGAAAGTGTAGGAAAAATGCGTAGCTTAATACTTCTTGCATCTATTTTATCCCTAGCTGCGGCGTTACCAAAAGAGGAAAAAAACGAAAGGGTTTACAACAGAGATCTGAGTGGAAAGGAACATTTCGAAAACGATGTACACAACACAGAATATGATCACGAAGCTTTCCTTGGAGAAGAAGCCAAATCATTCGAGAATTTATCCCCAGAAGAAAGCAAAAGAAGACTTGGGTAAGTCCCATTTTCTCATAATTTTCACGTACCAAACAACTCGTTTTTCCTTAGGATAATTGTCGATAAAATCGACGCAAATAAAGATGGTTTTGTAACCCGAGAGGAACTGAAAGATTGGATAAGGTTCACCCAGAAAAGGTACATCACCGAAGATATAAACAGCCAATGGAAAAAACACAACCCAGAAGGGCTTCCAGCTTTACCTTGGAAAGACTTCGAAAAGTTAGTATACGGTTATATGGATTTCTCCAAAACCCTCAATGAAGACGATGAGAACTATTCCTACATGGTCATGATGAAAAGGGATAGAAGAAGGTGGCAAATGGCTGATGGAGATGGTTTGTACCATAAGTATTCTCATTCGAATACTCCTAACCTTATTTCATTCAGGTGATGATGCCTTAGACAAAGATGAATTTGGGAAATTCCTACACCCTGAAGAAGATGAAAAAATGAAGGATGTAATCATTTTGGAAACTATGGAAGATATTGACAAAGACAATGATGGAAAAGTATCTATGAAGGAATATATCCGGGATATGTATAGAGGGGAAGAAAATGAGGAAGAACCGGATTGGGTTAAAGGGGAGAAAGAACAGTTCACCACATATAGGGACAAAGACGGAGACGGTGAGTACTTAAATTCCAATTTATTGAAAAAAATATTCGTAACATAACCTGTCAAAAATTGGGTGATAATATTTGTTCTATGATTCTGAAATCGAGTAAGACGATAAGTTTTAAAGTAATAGAGTGACAATGAGGAAGTGTATTTGGAATATTTAATTGAACTTTGATCACTAATTTTATTGATTGTCGATTCTATTTAATTCAGCTCTGCAAAATCAATTGGAAACAATTCAATTGATTGGTTCCGAATTTCTATGTTCCAATTGATTGTCATTGATTTTTAATTATTGTTTAAAGAATTTAGGACGTGAATAAATTACGAATGGATGGTTCTACAGGATGTGAATACAAAGCAAATATGTCTATATTGTATTTTTCCTTGTTCCTTTTCATTCCAAGAATACCAGAAATTATCCAATCAAAACCTAACCTCAAAACACAACATTCCAAGGTAAATTGAAGATTGAAGGGAATTTATATATTTTCGTCGCAGGTTTCTTGGATGTTGAAGAGGTGAAAAGTTGGGTTATTCCTCCTGACTTTGATCATGCTGAAGCAGAAGCCAGACATTTAATTTACGAAGCAGATTACGATGCAGACGAACAACTCACCAAGGAAGAGATTATGAACAAATACGACCTATTCGTGGGTTCCCAAGCGACAGATTTCGGAGATGCCCTTGCAAGGCACGATGAATTTTGATTTATTTATAAGTTTCGTTCAATTCTCTTCATGTTCCTCGGTACTTAAGTATTAATCATTCCTCATTCTTCTGTGCAATAAATTTGTCCATTCTTTCGTCACATTCAAGTTTAAACTGTATTTGAGATAATTGTTTATAATATGCATCCTTCCTGTGTCTTTATACAATTTTTTCGTGTATCCAGTGTTGCTTTATGAGAGTCTGAAAATTTTATATATTAAACTTTTATACAGGTATTTTTTAATTAATTTTAGGTGAGAAAATGTTGTTCCTTGAATCGAATCTATTTTTGAAAACTATTAAAGTGTATTTTAATGCTGATTACTAACAATTCTTACTGTAAAATGTGCCATAACTTTTATACTTTTAAGTGATGTAATACCTGTTGTGGTGCTGCCAAATAATTTCATATGTGTGAAAAATAAACCAATTCAAGCCGAATCTCAATCTTATTGCAAATTATATCGAATTTAATTCAAAAACATTTCATGAAAATACAGTATAAAAACATATATAGTTCGTTTCAAAATGATTGGCATCTCGGGCGGCTGTGGAATCTCCAAAATATGTTGGTAATATCCCATCAGTAACTTTTGAGTTCTAGAATTTAGGTTGGTGTTGATTGAAAACACTAAGTTTTGACGTTTCAGAGTTTGAATTAACCTCCTGAATATATTTCGAATTTATTTCTGTATGCTCATGTTCTTGATTAAATCGACAAATTAGTTTTGGATTTGAATTATTATTACTGAATTGAAAATGGCTGGAATTCTTCAAGATACCTCTGGCCTCGCCCAACTATAAGGGAACGTGAAGTAGATTATCGTCGGTACTGCGAGTTTTTCAACAATTCAGCAGGTATTTCTGCCAGTATTAATCGCGTTTTGCTAGTTATTCAGGTAACAATCATTTACTTTTTCGAGGTGTTCTCTGATAAATAAACGAGTCTCAAATTTTCAGTTTTCACCTAGACCTGTCAGATGAATTTGGGAGAAAAGAGAAGGCAGTCATGAGTGAGCAGTGGATGGAAATCTATTCCACATGATTCAAAAAGACATTATTCGACGTATTATTTCTAAAATAAAAAACAATGAATTAATCAGTTTGTTGTTTTTGAACTGCCTGAAAAGTAACTGAAATTTAATCAAAATCAATTTGGTATATTATTTAATGAATCATGAAATGGACAGAACATATTGATAAATACAAATAAGTGATCTATTTTATAGCATTTCACACTTCAAATGATTCACAATTTGTCAACAAATATTTTCTATTTGTTTCAACAACTTTGTTATGAAATTGTAAAGTCAGGTCAGCTTTATACTTTTTGTTCCACCATACTCAGAAAAAATAACCCAGGGCTGAATTTTCGATAGTCATATCAAGAATGAAAAGATTGCTGAAGGGTTTTCATAAAGAACGAACTTTTATCGTTGATGAAGTCTTAATTATTTAATGAATGATATCTCTACATTGGAGTTCCTTGAAATCCTGCAAGATTTCATATTGAAGCATTCCACGCTATTTTCATCATCAATCCTGAATTTCCAATTCCCATGCTTTATCTACAGCGAAATTGTGTGGGTGTGTACATTTTAGTCATCATCTATCTCAGCCTGTTTCTCTTTTGCAATTGAAGAAGTTTGAAGATTTTTCAATACAACAATGATGAAAAATATTATAATTTCACAAAAATTCTTCAAATTTTTGCCTTGAAAATATATTCAATCATTTTATAGGTTATATTGATATATTTCAATCTATGATGAACACAGAAATTTTTAGTAACTTTTTGTAACTAGAAATAAAGCCCCGGCTGGAATTCCATGGCTTGCTCTGATGACAATCATTTTGAAACGGACTATAACCTCTATGACTTTCGAATATTTATTTAATAAATAATACAAATAATTTATAATTAAAAATCAAATATAATTTCAAATATTCATAAATTCAATTTAATATATTCATACAAAATAATGTATAATTCGAGAATATTCATTTACAAATTCCGGCAGAGTCCATTTTTTACACAACCGCATAGAAAAAGAAGAGTATTCTATGACTCGATATGACGTACTCAATGTCTATGAACCGATCAGATGTTCTAGAAAGCAGTTGTCAGAAGAATAGTGTCAGAGAGACAGTCATAGGAGACAGTGGTGGAAGCATCTACATCTTTTCTATTTGTGTGGAATATAATTCATTAGTTTTCTTGAGTTCATCGTTACAGTTTAGTGTTCCCGAGTTATTCATTTTCTCCAAATATGGATTTCGGAACTCTGTTGTGCAGTGCTCAGAAAAATATCAAGAAAGAGGTATGAATTTAGAATTTTATTTAAGTCTCATTTAGAAACTTTCCCTTTGGAGCCCTATCATTTTTGGGGCACGTGTTTATCCATGTAGTTTTCAAAAAGCATGTTTTCCAAATCAACCTAAATTAATTCACCCATCAAATTTCATTAGGAACAAGTCTATATGTTATTGTTTTCTATTTTCAGCCCATCAGGTATTACAGTACGAAATTTTCACCTCCTAAAAAGGAGCAGAAAAACAAAACTGGCTTATCTGTAAATGTGAAGAAATTTCTTGAGAAGAAAGAGCAGGAAGAGAAGCAAAGGAGGCTAGAAGCTCAAAAGAGGAAAGAAGAATTGCTAGCCTTAAGGTCAAAGGTAAGTCCTCTCATTTCAAGAATTTTTCAATTTCCTACTTTAAACAGAAATCATGTTCTTTCTGCTTTTAAGTTAGGTTAGGTTACTTTTTTTTTTAGGCGTTTTTAACAGTATACTTATTGTCTTTAATTTGCAGGATAAAAAAGCTGTGAAACGCGTCAATGTCATGTTGAAGAGGACCAAATCTGCCAACCAATCAGTTATAGAAGATGCCGTGGATTCAGACAATACTGCCGTTACCTTAGCAGGCTCCATGCAACCCGACGAAGACGACTATGGTTACGTCTCGCAAGAAGCTTCTGCGTTTTACAACAAAATGATGGAGAAGTACAGCAAGATGCCGGAAGAACCTCCAAAGTTCCTCATGGAGAAGAAAAAAGTCGATACCAACTTGAGCTCGACCAAAGATAGGGTTAAGGCCGCTCTAGAGAAAGAAAAAGAAGAGGCTATGATGCCACATAGAAGAAAAAGGAAGCACAAAAGTGATGATAATGGAGGTTCTTCCCCTTCAGATCATAGCAGTTCTTCTAAGACAGTTGAGGAAAAACCTGAAGTTAAGAAGCCAAAGACTGATAAACCCAAGCCTAAAATGCCTCCTCCAATCAATTTTAACGGTAAGTTTTTCATATTCCACCTGAGAAATATCTCGCTCTATGTTCTGAATGAAATTTTGACAACTGTCAAATAGAATATAGAATAATGAATTTATTCTTGATTTTGTTTTCAGATCTCCTGAAATTAGCTGAAAAGAAACAGTTCGAACCTATTGTTATCGAAAAGAAACAAAAGGAAGATGAAACTCCACTTACTAAAAAACAGAGGATAGAAATGGAGAAGATGAGAGATTGGCAAGAAAGGAAGAAAATGGGAAGTTCAATGAAACCGAAATCCGATAAGGCACCTGCTCAGTCTAAATTGGAGGCAGCCTTAACCAAAGGTAAAAACACCGTCAAAGCACAGGATAAACCAGAACCCGAAGTACGCAAAAAAGTGGACTGGGGTCCAAAACATCCAAGTGCAGGAAGAATGAACGGAACATCAACCAGTCCTACACAAGGTAAACCAGAGCCTGAAGTTCGTAAAAAGATCGACTGGGGCCCCAAACACCCGAGTGCAGGAAGAATGAATGGAACATCAACCAGTCCTACACAAGATAAACCAGAGCCTGAAGTTCGTAAGAAGATCGATTGGGGCCCCAAACACCCGAGCGCAGGAAGAATGAATGGAATGACAAACGGTTCAACAGTTGATGCGAAGAAATCCGCCTTAAGTTCTAGTGCCAAAACCTCGAGTATTTCTGAAAGATCTTCCGGGAAAGTGGTTTCTAAAGACGTTAAAAGAAGTAGTGGTGAAAGTGGAAGGGTTTCGAGTGATAAGAAACCGTTGGATAGGGCGAAAGAGAAGGAAATGCTTCAAAGACAGATGGCTAAGTCGAAGCAAGATTTGAGGCCCAAGCAATTTCCTCCTAGCGATCTCAGGCCTAAACAGTTCCCTCCGAATGATCTCAGGCCGAAACAGTTCCCTCCGAGCGATCTTAGACCCAAGCAGTTCCCTCCTAACGATATTAGAAGAAAGCCTATGTCTAATAAGATGCAAATGAAGAAAAGTAAGTTCAACTTTTATATTTTCAATTTTCTTTCGTTTCTTCACTTCCAAATGATCAAAACGTATACAGGAGTTTTTTAAAAGTGTTACAACTTTTTTAACGTTTGAAAAATTTCCTAATTTTCATTTCTTTTCCAGGACGTATAATAGACGATGATGATGAGGAATACGACTCAGAGATGGACGATTTCATAGATGATGGTCCAGAAGAGGAGGAAGATTACTCTAAACACATCCAGGAAATATTCGGCTACAACAAATCTAAATACGCTTATATGGATGATGAAGACGACGATATAATGGAGTCCTCCTTCTGCCAGATGATGAAAGAGGAACAGATCAGTACCAGAATGGGCATCATGGAAGATTTGGAGGACATGAAGATGGAGGAAGAACACAAACGAAGGAAAGCTTTGATGAAGAAGAAAATGCGCAAATAGATGGACGAACATGTGATTTTTATACCTGCATTTACTTTTTTACACGGTCGATTTTTTAAACTGTATAAATGGTGGAAATGTGCAAAAAAATTTATTTATTAAGGCATCGTTAGCCTTAACTGACATTATTGTAAATACGTGGAAAAAATTCCTACAACTGTAAATAATGATTCCATAATTTTAATTATATTTCAAATAATAATATATCAATTTGTAAATAAAATAAATTATTTTAATTGTTTCAAACCCTTTTTTATTGAAAAGTCCTTCCATTGCTTCTAACGCCAAAATAGAATAATTGGGGCAAAAGTTAACTCTTTTCTTCACTTAATTATATCAACAACATTCGTAAGAGTGTTTTAAAAGAAAAATAAAATGGTTAGCTTCATCGAAACAAAAAAAAATTACTCTTACGTCATAATTCATCTGTTGCTTCAAACGCCAAAATAGAATGATTCGGACAAAAGTTAACAATTTTCTTCACTTAATTAGTTAAACAACATTTGTGAGAGTGTTTCAAAATGAAAATTAAATGAGTAGGTTCATCAAAACAAAAAAAATTACTCTTTCGTCATAATTCATTGCATAATTTTTTTGTTGCTTCAAACGCTAAAATAGGGTAATTGGGTCAGAAGTTAACTCTTTTCTTCACTTAATTAGTTGAACAACATTTGTGAGAGTGTTTTAAAAAAAGAATTAAATGATTAGGTTCATCAGAACAAAAAAAAATTACTCTTACGTCATAATTCACTGCATAATCCTTCTGTTGCTTCAAACGCCAAAATAAGATGATTGGGTCAGAAGATAACTCATTTCTTCACTTAATTATATCAACAACATTCATATGAATGTTTTAAATGAAAAATAAGATAAATAGTTTCATCGAAAAAAAATAAATTACTCTTACGTCATATATTCATCACAATTACAAAGTAACATTAATAAGTAACTATTTACGACTCCGTCAACAACAATAATAAAATAAATATATAGAGAATAAAATATCTTAACATCAACTTGAGATCAAGTAACCGTATTACGAAGTAGAGCAAGGTTCGTTTGTTTCTTCAGTTAGCCTCGAAAGGCTCGATCTGAGCTCCTCGCTGATCTCTTCGGCTTCAGGTCTTTCCGAGAGGACCCAGGAATCACTGGTACTTTCCAATTTATCCCGACAAATGGGGCAAGTTCGGTGTTCGGAATTCCTTGAAAAAAAAATTGTGAAAGGGAAAAACGAAGGTGAGCTCTTACCATTCTTCTATGCATTTGGTGCAAAAGCTGTGTGCACAAGGTAGGGTCAGTTCGTTCTTCCTTTCCAAACATATGGTACATTCAGAAGACATGTCAGTTTCCTCGTCAAGGTTAGATATGAGTTTTTCGTAGTTGATGACAGTGGATTCGCTAAAATTCCCAAACGATTATTATTAATATCAAGAGATGAAGATGGTGGTGCACCTTTGATCTATTGCAGCATTCTGATTCTTTATGGTGTAGAATACTTTCATCAATTGCACCAAAGATAAGGATCGATAGTTCTCAAGTTTTTGAGAATTTGGATCGATTTTAAAGCAAGCGATCTCCACTACAGCTTTCCACAATAAACATTGATCAGATCCTTGCTTCACTACGAATCTCATCTGCTTACCCTCACTGTCGTAGTAGATACTAGAACTGTGAAAAACATGTAGAAACTATTATAAAACATTACATACTTACAGCGTATTCAACTCTGTAATTATTTGCATAAACTTTTCATGGTCTAATTCTTTTATTTCCTTTGCTATCAGCGTATTTGGTTCTTTAATGAAGAATTCTGAGTATATGTTAGGCAGCAATTTTTGAATATTTGAACTGTTTATTTGCCCCATTGTGTATGGTTTCCAGCTTATGTTGATTTGTTTTCACGACTGCTTTTTCGAAGAGATCTCCATACGAAACATATGTATATTATCCATAACAAGATATAGTTATTAGAGAATTATTGTAGAAAATAGAAAATTCAAAAAAATATTTTGGACATGAGGACATTTTTTAGAGGCCAACGATGCATAGAAGATGGTGAATTTTCACGAAATTTTTTCATATTTTTTAATGAAATTAGACATTTTACTCATTTTTCTGCTTTGAATTCATGATATTTCAATCAATACTATATATTATTTATCTATAATTTTTCATTTTCCTAAAAACCCTGAAAAAAACTTGTTTATCGTGAATCTATGGTTTATTGAGACCTTGAGTTTTCTGTGTTCAAAACTGTCAATTCTGTTGAATGAATGATGGTCGTTACTTGTTTTAGGATTTGTCAAAATGCGGTAATTAGGAAATATTATTGTAAATTCGTTTTGAAATCAAATGTTTCCGATTTAAACGAAATGGATTAGCTTCCGAAATATGGTAATGGATATATGAGATTATCTTATCAAGAAAAACTGCAATAACATCGTAGAAATGCTAACCATAAATGATCGTTTTCGTTTATTTCATGAAATTTTCCTTTCTAGGGTGCGAACATTTCTCAATTGGAAAGAGATATAGGTTCTGAACAATTTCCTTCCAATGAACGTTATTTCGGTCTTGTGAATGTAAGATAAAACATCACTTCCTGCTACAGACTCTAAACATCCTTTTTTTCCAGTTTGGTAATACATGTTATAGCAATTCCGTTCTTCAGGCCTTGTATTTTTGTAAGCCGTTCAGGGACAAAGTTCTCGAATACAAAGCTAAGAATAAAAGAACTAAAGAAACCCTCCTTACGTGTTTAGCAGATTTATTCTACAGTATTGCAACTCATAAGAAGAAAGTGGGCTCCATTGCTCCTAAAAAATTCATAGCTAGGTTAAGGAAAGAAAAAGGTAAGGAAAACACCATCAAACATACAATTTGAGCTTCGTAAAAGAATCCAGGATATTTCGTGTCATGTTTGTGGATTCTATGATTCATCACACCGAATAATTTGACAGGAAAGATAATGAAATTAATCAATTATTTCTTGGATTTTCAGAGGAATTTGATAACTATATGCAGCAAGATGCTCATGAATTCCTAAATTTTTTAGTTAATCATATTAGTGAAATAATTCTTGGTAAGTTTGTCCATCCAGAAGCTTCCATTTTGTGTTCATTTAAAATGTGTTTTAGCTGAACGTCAGCAAAATTCTACTACAAATAATATAAATAAATCAAAGGGTATAGGAGAAAATGGAACAAATCATTCTCCTTCTGAGCCAACATGGGTTCATGAAATATTTCAGGTAGGTCGTCTTTAAAAATTTTTTAACGTTTTCTTAACCTTTTTCTTATGTCGTAGGGTATTTTAACAAGTGAAACTAGGTGTTTAAACTGTGAGAATGTGAGTAGTATCGACGAAGACTTCTTCGACTTACAAGTGGATATCGAACAAAACACGAGCATCACGCACTGCCTGCGCTGCTTCAGCAATACCGAAACCCTCTGCAGCGATAACAAATTCAAGTGCGACAACTGCAGCAGTTACCAAGAGGCGCAAAAAAGGATGCGGGTCAAAAAACTACCCATGATTCTCGCCCTGCACCTCAAAAGGTTCAAATACATGGAACAGTACAACAGGCACATCAAGGTGTCGCACAGGGTGGTTTTTCCTCTGGAACTCAGGCTTTTCAACACCGTGAGTAAAGTTTTTTCATTAGAAATCCTATTTTGTATCTGTTTTTGTTTAAATATGATCCTAACCTCGAAAAATGACGTTTGTGGATTTGACAGACGTCAAGGTTTGAATCTAACCTAAATCAGAGTGACGTTTGTGGATTTGACAGCTGTCAAAGCTTGAATTTAACCTAAATTCGAGTGACGTTTGTGGATTTGACAGCTGTCAAGGCTTGAATCTAACCTAACTTTGATGAAAATTGAGGTTTTTTCGGGATTTCCTCGAGTTTGATGGATTGTTTTATTGAGTAGACGTTTCCTTTTCAGTCGGATGATGCTTTGAACCCAGATCGACTGTACGATCTGGTTGCAGTCGTAATACACTGCGGTAGCGGTCCAAACCGGGGCCATTACATAAGTATAGTGAAGAGTCATGGTTTTTGGCTGTTATTCGACGACGATCAAGTTGATGTAAGTAAAATTTTAGTTTTTTCTTCGTTTCAAGGAGAAGAACTTTATGTTATGTTGTGTGTTTGTTGTTTGGCAGAAAATTGATGCATCCACCATCGAGGACTTCTACGGCCTAACTTCGGACACCCAAAAATCATCGGAGACCGGTTATATATTATTCTATCAGTCTAGGGAGAGCTTATGAAGCATGATACGTGCCTTCCGGAGAGTAGAGAAGCAGATGACCGAGGAACGGAGAAAACTAAGCGATTTCTAGTTTGCAA
Organism: Hippodamia convergens; assembly: GCA_038502775.1. Lineage (NCBI taxonomy): Eukaryota > Metazoa > Arthropoda > Insecta > Coleoptera > Coccinellidae > Hippodamia > Hippodamia convergens. The sequence goes on from CM076614.1 coordinate 30,777,587, forward strand.
ACGAAAAACAATCGATGATTTCTTCCACTTCCAACTACTTAACATTTTCAGTTGATTTTTAATCGTTTCGGGGGAAAAAAAACCTTGAATTCCATTCCAGTTTAATTTCCGAACCAGTTTCGAAACTTTTTGGAATTAGAGGCTCCTAATTTTGTGGATGGAGTTTTGAATGTGTTAAAATTGAAAAATCGAGTTTCCAAACTGGTTTTTTACGAGTGTTTAGTGAATTTTACTGACAAACCAACGTTTTAAGCGAATTTCGTCCGAAATTGTTTTAATACGCTCAGAATGGTCCTGCGACTGGGGACAAAGTTGATTTTATTCCGAAAAGCTTGTCAACGCACCTTTTTACCCGAAACTCTGTTTAAAAGTTTGTTCCGATCATTTCACGATTTCTTGCATTCGAAATAGCCTCGGATGATAAAACATTTCTTTGCATTGTCTGTGATAAGTTTTGAGGATTTTAATTTATTGTGAGCATGGAAAAAGAAAGCATTGTTGATACCGTTTCATTTTTCCGATAGGATTCCACTCTGTTTATTTTTGTTACATTATCTACTTGATTTGCCTGAACAAATCGTTAATTTGTGAATTTTATCGACTCTAATGGAGATAAATTGCAATAAGTATCGTTTATGCCTTGTATATAATGTACATTGTTATTTGTATATGTAATGTATTGTAATAGAGTAAAATTCACTTTATGAACAGTTTGTTACTACTTTCTCTATATATATATATCATTTTGAATACACGAGAGTTTGGATTTCTACTGCTAAGCAGATTTTATTTTTATTGTGTAAATAAATGTTAGATTTAATAAAGAGAAATACCAAACGTTTTTTTTTCTATCTTCTACGACCTGGTTTTCGACGAAAACATTTTTACTAAAAAGAAACTTGAAAATTAATTCAACTTTAAACAAAAGAGAATATACAACAAAATTAACAGTATTTCTTTTAATATCACGTTATTTTGAGAATTCCTCTTTCTTAAAAGAAAATATGCAGACGTTAAAAGACTTAAATTTATCGACAATTAATAAATGCACCAAAAGAGAAAAAAAAATTTTCATGTAGCAACTAACTGTAGAAGACCGTAAACTTTCTCGATCCTTTTTCTTGTTAAATATAATGAAACACAATCGATCTTTTAAACGTTTAATCACTAAAATTCTCAGTTTAAGCAATAAATTCATAAGGTATCGGAGCTAAACATACTGGCTGCACTTTGCCGCTAACAATGTGACTGGGCCTTGGCTGTTCAGGCTGTCTCCTTAGATTAACGTGGACCTTCTTCTCTTTAGCCTCCTTCCTCAATTTCTCGTTGGTCTTAACCCTGGTCAAGAAGTCTTCCCTGCACTTGGAATGAGTTACGTGTTCAATACGTAAGTTGATTCTTTTGGGGATGATTTTACCCCTGACCCTCTTGTTGACGATGACTCCCAAAGCGTGGGCTGTTACGTTGAAAACGCGACCAGTCCTGCCGTGGTAAGCCTTGTGGGGCATACCTTTTTGAACGGCACCATTACCTTTGATGTCGACAATATCTCCCACTTTGTATACTTTCATGTACGTGGAAAGGGGGATAACTCCATGTTTCCTGAATTTCCTAGAGAATAAATCTCTGGTTCCTCGTCTGTAACCCTTTGAGTTAGTCATATTTGCTGAAAAAGACACGTGTGTTAGGAAAGGTTAGGTTAAAAACGATCATAATATTATTCTCGAAACGTTGCTTGATTGACCCGTTGATGACGTGATCAATTAACAAATTTTAAGATGTCATTTCTATCACAAATATAGAAAATTTAATTAAATAATCTTAACAATACCTGCTTAAACAACCCGATATGTCCAAAAGACAATTTTGTAGAAATGGCGGAGTTGGGATTTCTGGCTCATCGAATAAAATTAAACCATAGAGGATTACTGACATAAAATTTTCAATTGTATCTTGGCCTTCAATTTAATTTACAAATTTGTGAATTAAAATTCTTAGAATTCATTACATAAATAATTATGAAGCAATTATTCAGTTGTTCATCAATCTAAACATTTTATAATCTCTTTCAAATTTGAGGTGAAGAATTTTCGTCATACGTTGTGTCCATAAGGGAATGCTTTGCAGAAATTTCACAATTTTCAAAAACTTTAATCATTGTATGCAATAATTGTCTAAATTAGTAATAAATTCAGTTTATTTTCTTTGAATTTCATTGCCAAGCACAGAGAAAGTGAAGGCTGTCAATTTGCCTTTTATTGCTCTACTTATGTCATAATTCTAATTGGTGTTTTGTTGAGATATCTTATAAACTTACCGTATTGAACGCAAAATGATTCATCAAACCATATTACAACAAATTAAGGCGTAATATCTTTCTGTTCTCCAAATTTTATAATGGATAACAACACAGTCAACAACAATCAGCAAGAGCAGGTAATTTCAATATCATACAAAGAAACCTTCAATAAACCTAGATTTCTTCAAGATGGGTTTGCCAGAAGTGCCCCAAACTCCTCAAGTTGAGACCAATGCTTCAGAGCCTATTCCTCAAATAACTTGCATTATGATGGGGGCCTCCGCAGACAATATACCACCCCCGAAACCTGATTTTTATGCGCCCCCACCGTATGAAATTGTGACAAACCCAACTAAGTTACCTACGTACGAAGAGGTCCAAAGGGAGAAGCATTTGGAGGGGCAACACATCCCCATCAATATAACTTCTCCAATTATAAGCGTAAGACAATTTTGAAATCACGATTAGGTAAAGATGTTTGTGTTTGTATGTTTGTGTTTGTAGCCTCCGATGTTTGCTAGATCGCACAATCAGAGAGTTATCACGATCAGCAATGAAGCCGCAGACGATACAGACACAAGTCTGTTGGGCACGGATTTTATGTTCTATGTGGCTTTCTTCGGTAAGTATATTTTTTTATTTTTTCTGTTGCAATCTTAAATTTTGATTTTGTTGCAGTGGCTTTCGTTTTTAACTGGATAGGCTTCTTGCTCCTCATGTGTTTCTGCCACACGATCGCTTCGAGATATGGGGCCCTATCGGGGTTCGGATTGTCTCTAGCGAAGTGGACTTTTATTGTTCAGCATTCTACCGATTTGGCTTCGAAAGACAACAGCTGGTTGTGGTGGTTGATCATGACTTTCGGTGAGTACAATCAGATTTTTTTATCGATGGAATTTGAAATGTGATTTTTTTTTTTAGGTTTGATTATTTGTATAAGGGCGATTCTGCAATATTTAAGCATAAAAAGGGGGTGGCACATGTTATCAGCGAGTCACCAAGAGCGTCTTCTATTTTTTTATTGAGTTGGAATCTCTAGAGAAGTATTGTGGTAATTTCTTCATTTTTTCGTATAATATTCGATTGAAAATAACGCATAATCGCCGTGAAAATCACTGGATCAGATTTGACGCACCGTTTACAAGTTTTTGATCCCCCGCGACTATTTCAAGGCAACTTTTATCACTTGAATCGTGTAAATCTCATTGTTTCGTAATTGCTGTACACCAAATTGAGTCATTCCTTGTGTCGTAGATGTAGAAATAGCGAAGTCGCGATTAAACGTGACTGCTATTCGTGATTTCGGCGCCGCGATCACGGGGGAGGAACCGTGACTCGCGACTTTAGTAGCCGCGATTAAATCGCCGTTTGCGAAATGTCGCATAACGGTTATTCTCGAGTTAATCGTGCAATTTGGGTAGTATTTTGAATAAATCAGAGTGTATTTATATCTGCATTCGATCATAATTCAGCAGAGTTGATTGTGTATAGAAATTGTGGAAGAAAATTCGTGATTTAACATAGAATTTATAATTTTCTGTCGATGAACCACAGATTTTCTTCTAGTTCGAGAAGTCAATTTTAGTTGTTCGAAAATTCAAAAAATCAACAAAATTTACAAGATCTGTTGATTTCAGGTATTCAACTAACTGTAGAAAAATCGTTGATATGTATAATAAATAGAAATGAAGATTTACCATTAGTGTGAAAAAACGTTAAAACATCATGAGCTGTTAGAGTTTTTTATGATCTATATGGGAGACTATTGGATATTTGTTAGTTGAGTTCTATTACTCAATTCAAGTAAGTGTATTGTTTAATAATATTCGAAAGTTATATATCTATATTAGTACCTGTTGAAAATTTGATTTTTTCCACACATGCATTTTTTGGCTATTCCTTCAGTTTTTTATTGTAATGTGGAATCTTGAATTGAATTTTCATGTACAAATTCGTATTTTAGGTGTGATATCAGTATACATTAAAAAAATGTAATCAATCTTGTTATTTCGATCATTTTTGGTACCCTGTAATCTGTCAAATAAGAGATTTTATTTTATAGAAAAAACTGATTGAAACTTCCATTTTTTTCGTAATAATCAATAAAGGTAAGAAAGAAAAGGATTATTATAAGCGTTTATTCCTCAAAATACAGTGAACAGAAAGTTTAATCACAAAAACGACAACTTAACATTTTCTTTTTTCAGAAAACAATAAATGCTTGACTCGTAAGAAGATTTGTGTATTTTTTTTACTTGATTTTGACGAATTGAGATTTGAAATCGTATATACCAACGGACTGGCTTATTTTCTCATCGTATTCAACCCATTCTTTTTCAGTCAAGTTTACGTCTTCGAAAATTTTACCACTTTCTTCAATTTTTGCAACCCAGCCTTCACTTGGACTGAATTCCACTGGTTCGATTCCACGGCAATCGAAGGTAACTATCGATTTGAAGCTGCCCTGATCGTCGTTGGTGTATTTCGCTGAAAAACGATTTTTCAACTGTGGGAATTAATTTTGTTTTTGTGAGCAAACTACTAACCGTTTGATCCTTCGATGATCGAAAGACTGTTTTCTCTACCGCAAAGTTTACATTTCGCCGAATAATGAGAATCGGATTTGCCTGATTTCGATGGGAATGTAATAGATTCTACAACATCGTGCCAAACATCTGGGCATTCACCACAATTGAGACATTTGATTTTCAATAAGAACGCATAGTTTGGGTGATTCGTGTACAGCTCCTCTACTTGCTCCAAATTGGCGTTTATTTGTAAGCTAATTTTCACCATTTTTTACGCCAAGAATTTATGAAAATTGGGAAAATAATTAATAACAACAATAACCTCTAGAAGTTTTTTTTTCTGTGATCCAAGATCCAAATGTCATTTGGATAAATGAACGTATCAATACATTCATTTGAAAATTATAATAGTTAAATTTTCAGCAGGAGATTCCTAAGTATTTAAAATTTAAATAAAAAGCAATTAATTCGTTCTGAAAATTAATATTATGGTTTCCATCTAATCTCTAGATCAGCCAGATCACTAACCTTCTATGTTCATACATCTTTTATATTCTATAGTTGACCACAGATAATCTCATACATACTTCTCTATAGAATAACTAGTTGTTAGAGGTTATGAAAGAAGTTTCATTATTGTTTTCGAATCAGTTTGAGTGATAATTCTATAAAAATGGATAGTTACGCATCAAAACTCGTACCGCCGGTGAAAGAAAGCGTGAGGGCGGCTTGTAAGAAGTGTGGATATGCAGGTCACTTGACATATCAATGCAGGAATTTCCTGAAAATCGACCCCAACAAAGAGATAGTTCTCGATGTAAGTAGCACTAGTAGCGAGTCTGAGGAAGATTATACGACCCCTCTGACAGAACTTCGACGTCAGGAACTGCTCGAAAAACTGAGGGAGCTCAAGAAGTCCAGGAAAAAATCCAAAAAGAAACATAAGAAGAAACACCAGTCTAGCGATGAAAGCAGTGAGAGTGAGGACAATTCAAAACGTTCAAAAAAGAGGAAACGTAAGAAAAAGAATAAGTCTAGTGACGAAAGCAGTGACAGTGAAGTTGATGTAGAAAGTTTGAAGAGGAGGAAACATAAGAAAAAGAGATCGAGGAAAGATTCTACAAGTTATGCTTCGGACAGTAGTAGTGAGAGGCGAATAAAGAGAAAATCTAGAGATAAATACCATTGAAGAAATAATTGAATTATACAATTTTCCATGTAATGATTTCTTTGGATATTTCCATCAAAATTTCGAACTATGGGTGATATTGTGCCTTTAATTATATGTGAATACTATTCCCTTCCAATAAAGACTGAATATAATAAAGATAGTTCATGTAGTTTTCTTCGATAGCTTGATTTTCTACTTGTCATGTTTCAAAAAATTGTGCATGTTTTCAGATAGTACAAATTCTGATAGCTCCAGCAAGATGATGTAATAAAAACTCAAACTCCTCTGTAATCATGTTAATGAAGCTGCAAACAGAAGAGCTGATATAATGATATTATTTTACACCATGTTTTTTAGTGGGCCTTTTCTAGGCTCTCTCTCTAGTGAATTGAAAAATGAATGAATAATTATATTATATTCATTGTAATATCTCTTCTATTTCATAACAACCATGGTAAAAGGTTGTAGGCTCATGGCATGGCTAAATCTTAGAAAAAATAGTGCAAAAAAATCCAGATGTTTTTTTGTTTTCCTTCTTTCGCTTTAAACGTTCTCGATAGATATAGTCGTCGGACTTTGAAATACGGTTTTTTTATCAGGAACACAGGTAGTCGAGGAGGTTTCTAACCTTATATCCTGCCATCGACCATAGAATAATATTTTTTTTTTGTCAGATCCTATTCTATGGTTATATCAATAACATATTTCTATGGTTCAATCACAGACATAAACCATAGAATATTATCATTTGACTGACATGACCTTGTGGCTTCTTTGAAGGTCATTCCCTAACCTAGATTGGACTTTTTGAATATTTCAACAGGAAAAATGCTGTTTTTCGCAAAATAGTTGCATTAAATCGAGTGATCATACCCTTTTCAACCGCAAAGTACTTGATGGAAGCGGAAACTAACATCGGAAATACGTTTTTATATCTGTATCTTCATAGCTTTTTTAACAAAGGTGATGAAACTGTCTTCCCACCTGTTAAAAATTACTTTTTTCATTTCAGAGCTGCAGTCGTGAGTTAACTTGTGGTCTAAGTGGGCTTTCAATTGTCTGAGCAATTTTCAAAAGTACCAGAGGGTTGTGGGGGTTTTCCAAAGACAAGACAGAAAGATATCAATGTTCCTGTAACGAGTTGAAGTGGTAACGGAGGAATTGTTTGAAATATCTATGCAGATTTACAAAATCGTTTGGAACAATTTAAGAAGAGATGACTACAGTGAATAATGATATAATATTCTTATTTTGAATTTTATTAACTTACTCGTAAAGTTTTTTATTGTTTTATTGTCGGAGTCATCATTTTGTACTAAAATATTCAAGTTTTTAATAAAAATTAGTGAACATATTGTTTTTGTGTTTTTTTCCCTAAAAAGAATTCTTGTCTCAAGATTTCCTGAGAATATGATCAAATAGAAACATATAGTTATCCAAGTATTCCATTTTGAAGTAGATTGGATCCCTTGGATTAGAAAAACGACTGAAAAGGGTCGAAAAATAATGCGATCGTCTTCAAAATTGGCACACAGATGGATTAGCACACGCTTAAGCTGAATCCGTTTTCAGTTTTAGAAAAAATTGATTATTTTTTGTTTTATTCGAGTTTTCTGAAAATTAGAAAAACGACTGAAAAGGGTAGAAAAAAGGGTCTGAGGTGGAAATCGAAGATGAATACGTAATGTACGGCCTCGACTCAACACAATTAATCATTCTATTCATTAAAATTTGCATTTTTTTTTAACAAGAATAAAGTTCAGCACTTTTCCGTCAGATGTCGCCACCAGTATCTCAAAATAGAAACGGCCAAAAAGGGGTGAAAAAAGGGTCTGAGCGGGGAACTGAGGGCGGATTCGTGATCTACGGCCTCGAATCCACCCTATGACATGTATAATACTTTTATATTCGCATTTTAGACTATTTAAAAAAACAAAGGCTATAACCTTGGTTTTTTTTTGGCCAAAATTTCTTTTTTTGTCTGATCGCCTTCAAAATTGGTACACAGATAGAGTAGAGTCTCCCCAACCTCGATCCGGTCTCTGTTATTTTTGAAAAAAATTTATTTTGGATTTTATTCGAGTTTTTCTGAAACTTAGAAAAACGCTTGGAAAAGATAGAAAAAAAGCTCCGATTGTCTTAAAAATTAGCACGGAGATAGATTAGAGCACGCCTAACTTAACTCCGTTCTCATTTTTTGAAAAAATCGATCATTTTGGGTTTTATTCGAGTTTTTCTGAAAATTAGAAAAACGACCAAAAAAGGTCAAAAAAATGCTCTGATGTTGAAACCGAACGTGAATTCGTAATCTACGGCCCCGACTCTACACAATTACTCGTCCGATTAATCAAAATTCGCATTTTTTTTCCTCAAGAATAAAGTTCAGCACTTTTCCGTCAGATGTCGCCACCAGTCTCTCAACATGAAAACATCCAAAAAAGGGTGAAAAAGGGTCTGAGCGGGAATCTGAGGGCGGATTCGTGATCTACGGCCTCGAATCCATCCTATGACATGTAAAATACTTCGATATTCACATCTCGGACTATTGAAAAAACAAAGACTATACCTAACCTTGGTTTTTTTTTGGCCAAAAATTCTTTTTTCGTCTGATCGCCTTCAAAATTGGCACACAGATAGAGTAGAGTCCCCTAAACCTCGATCCGTTGTAAATTTCTGAAGAAATTGATCATGTCAGGTTTTATTGGGGTTTTCTTGAAAATATAAAAATGGGTGAAATGAGGCGAAAAGAGAGTCTGAGTTAGAAACTGCGCGTTGACTCTTCATCCACCGCCTCCACTTCTTGATGTTGATGAAATGAATAAATCTCTTTAAAATTAACAAGTTTTTATTAGTAAGACAATAAGATAATAATCCGACAAACTATTCAGACTATGTAAAAAGTTAAATACCAGCAAGTATTTTCAAAAAGATCACAAAGAATACACCACAGCCATAATCAAAGAAACTAAACAGAAGAAACAGAAGGAAAGTCGATCTATCGCCGCAGCCAACAAAATCCAATCCTGCTGGACGGAAATCTTCGCTGCAGGCTTGAAGATCTGGTGGTCATCCACGCTGTTTTGGTCATCTAGATCAGTCACATGATGGTCCCTCATTTCCTCCGCTGTCACTCTGTGTGTTAACGTCGACTGAAAATAATTCCATATTTATATCACTCCATCCAACAAAGTAGTCTTAAAAAATAGAATAAAACCAAGTCTGTTACTGTTGAATCAATATCAATGAAAAGATAGAAAAATACCTAAAATTAAGGCTTATTTATATTAGTTGAGCGGAAGAAGAAAAAGGGCAACAAATAGAGATTGATTAAGAATTATTCTACAGCATTTTACAGTTTCTCAAAGAGGCGAAAAACATTTTATACCCGTTTAAGGCGGTCTTCGGATTGTTATATATATACATATCTTCAGTTTTTTAGGAATAGCATGAAAAGTAATTGAGCAATCGTTTGAGAGCCACCAGGACTTTTGCAGATAATTGAAAAACCTACACATTAATTGTTTTTTCGACCAGATTGGTGAATTTTTCACTGAGAAAATCTGGAAAAAACCTCCAAAAACCCGAAATTTTTGAAAAATTCATAATTTTTTTAAATTAGCAGCTGGACAAATAATCTTCCTGTGAATGAGAGATAATAAAGTGTACTTCAATTTGCGCCCAATAAAAATCCTGCCTGATTCGTAGTTTACACACAATCACATTAAAAAAAAATTGAGGGCTCATCTTAAAAAAATCGTCAATTGGAGAAAAACGATCGCATTCAAATAATTCAAACGGCGTTGGAAAATAGAAAACGATATCTACAATTTGTATATCTTGGATTTTTCCTTGAGCGTTGGAAAATGCGTGGAAAATGTCTCCGAAGTTAATGCTCAATATACGCTGCAATTCAACCACTATTCTTTTTATAATTTTGTGTTGATTTGTTGTTTCGCTCCTAGATATTATCCTCGAAGATCAGACACAAAAATAAATAGAACAAAATACGGGAAACAGTAGGAAATGTAGTAAACGTTAAAATCAACTCCCATTTCCCATTGATATGATTGACTGAAAATAATTCAATATTTTATATCACTCCATCTAAGGAAACAGTTTAAAAAAATAGAATAAAACCAAATCTGTTACTGTTGAATCAATATCAATGAAAAAATAGCATACCTAAAATGAAGGCTTATTTATATTCGTTGAGCGAAAGAAGAAAAAGGGCAACAAATAGAAAATAATCAAGAATTATTCTACACCATTTTACAGTTATCGAAGAGGCGAAAAATATTTTACACCCGTTTAAGGCGGTCTTCTGATTGTTATATATATACATCTTCAGTTTTTTAGGAATAGCATGAAAAGAAATTGAGCAATCGTTTGAGAGCCAACAGGACTATTGTAGATAATTAAAAAACCTATACATTGGTTATTTTTTCGACCAGATTGGTAAATTTTTTACTGAGAAAATCTGGAAAAACCTCCAAAAACCCACAATTTTTGAAAAATTCATAATTTTTTTAAATTCAGAACTGGACAAATAATCTTGCCGTGAATGAGAGATAATAAAGTGTACTTCAATTTGCGCCCAATAAAAATTCTGCCCGATTCGTGGTATCCACACAATCGCATTAAAAAAAAAATTTAGGGCTCATCTTAAAAAATTCGTCAATTGAAGAAAAACGATCGTATTCAAATACTTCAAACGGCGTTGGAAAATAGAAAACTATATCTACAATTGGTATATCTTAGAATTTTCCTCAAGCGTTGGAAAATGCGTGGAAAATGTCTCCGAACTTAATGCTCAATATACGCTGCAATTCAACCATTATTAATTTTTCAATTTTGTATAAATTTGTTGTTCCGCTCCTAGATATTATCCTCGAAGATTAGAATTAAAAATAACTAGTAAAAAATACGGGAAACAGTAGGAAATGTAGTAAACTTGCGTTAAAATCAACTCCCATTTCCCATTGATAGAATTCATTAACCGAAGAAGGCCCGAGAATGGATCATAATAATTTCTCCGAAACGACGAGATATAATTCAACAGTAGATCTCGATCGGGTTCCTTTCTCAGATTATATCGTTAGTCATCGGCAGCGCGGTGTCCAAACTTCCTTGGGGGCATCCGATCTCTGGTGGGAACATTCTTAAGTGGCTTATTCACCTCCTTACCCATTCACTCTGGCTTCGCATTCTTTCTGGCCAGATTTCGTAACTTCCAATTGTCCTACTTAGAGAATTCTGCCCCAAAATTAACACTATCAACGATGTACGAGAAAAAAATACATTTTTCGTCCATCTGTTGAAAGAAATTTGCGTAAAATGTAAATCGTCTGAAATTTATAAGTTTTTCTATAAAATATATTTGATGAAACAGAAAATTCTGCTTTTATCAGTCTAGAAGAGAGTCTGAGTATTTTCACAAATTCTGATCCTTTTTTGTTGAGATATTGAGTGTTGACACTTCCAAATAAGACTAAAATAAGAATTTTTGGCAAAGCTTCTTTTTCTACACCTTGTATATTAACCAAATAGTGGTATCAAAAAAGCAGAAGAATTATATTTATGTTGTATTTTCAAAAACATGAAGAATGAGAGAAAATTTTTGGTAAAGCTTCTTCCCTTTTGATACCACTGTATATAAACCAAATAGTGGTATCAAGAAAGAAAAAGCCTCACAAGAAATTTTCTTTCATTCTTCATGTTTTCGAAAATACAACATGAATAAAATTCTTCTAATAAAAAAGCGAATGAATTCTTTTTTTTTTCAATCGTCCATTTATCTCGAGTCCTGCACTGTTCTGGAACCGAAGCATCTTTATATTACACATTTATCTGTCGATTTAACCATCACAAGACTCGGTTTAACGGAATTCCAAGAAGAACTGAAATAAATTGGACACGTTGTTTCTCTCGTGAATCATCATTTAACCGTTGCTATATCCCTGGGTGGGATTTGACTTATAGAAAGTTTTTCATCGAAGATTAGGTATTAACTGCTGCTTTCAGATACTTGAATTCGCAATTTTTCAAATTTCCAAGTGAAATATTAATAAATAAATAACAGTGCTTTATTGCAAGTGCAATTGGCCGTCGACCTGAGGTCCTTCAGCCTTTTACAAATCAATATTACATTTTGCATTATAAGGTCGAATATAAAAATACAATTCATCAAATTCTATATGAAAAAAAAAAAAAAAAAACAAAATTTCTATAAGTTTCTGAGCTTATTTAGTAGAGACTGTGTTGGGTGCTTTCTGAATATTTTCCTATTTCTGTCGTCATGGAATTGCTCTAGTACATCATCAAAAATATTAATAATTTTGAAAACTTCCTAAAATTCTTGCAATGTTTTCCAAATTCCATTATGAATTTAGACCATCATTTACCTGAATTCTGCTATTATTTCATATTTCAAAATAATCTCATATAATAAACATGAACTTACATTGAACAATTATAGTCTCTCGAAGTAAATTGCAAGAATTTTCAAATTTCAAAGTAAAACATCAATAACTTCGGAAACTACTAAAAATGTTTGCATTTCGGGGAATTTTTCCTCTTTTTCATATTTCGAAATGATTTTATATAATATACATGTTTTCACATTGGACATCCAAAGTTTCTCAAAGTAAATTGAAAGAATTTTTAAAATTCCAAGTAAAATAACAATAATTTTGAAAACAACCTGAAATTTTTGCAAACTTTTCCAAATTCCATTGTGAATTTAGACCATCATTTACCTGAGTTCTGCTTCTATTTCATATTTCAAAAGAATCTTCTATAATAAACATGTATTCATGTTGAACAACCATAGTTTTTCAAAGTAAATTGCAAGAATTTTCAAATTTCTAAGTAAAATATTTTGAAAACTTCCTAAAATTTTTGCAAACTTTTCCAAATTCCATTGTGAATTTAGACTATCATCTACCTGAATTCTGCTTCTATTTCATATTTCAAAATAATCTCATATAATAAACATGAATTTACATTGAACAATTATAGTTTCTCGAAGTAAATTGCAAGAATGTTCAAATTTCAAACTAAAACATCAATAACATTGGAAACTACTTAAAATGTTTGCATTGAGGGGAATTTTGCTTCTTTTTCATATTTCAAAATGATTTCATATAATATACATGCTTCCACATTGAACAACCAAAGTTTCTCAAAGTTAATTGCAAGAATTTTCAAAATTCCAAGTAAAATAACAATAATTTTGAAAGATTAGGTATTAATTTTCGCTGCTTTCAGATACTTGAATTCACAACAATACAGGTATCTTCCTTTTTTTTTTTTCGTCTCCAACATCAATTTGCACCATTTCCCACTTCTTTCAACCCTTCTACCTCGTCTGAAGTCAAACAAAGATAGCCCCAAGACAGATCCTTGACGCACCCCTATTTCAATCCAATTCATCACCCATCCATCGCCAAAACGACAGAACACCCAGTATACTCGACAGAGTGAATGAAACGAGAATTATGCAACGGAAAATTCGAGGAAACGAGAACTCCTGAAGGTCAACCAGCCTCAAACTGCCTCCTTGGACAACCTGCGGTTTGTTTTGTACTCTCCGAAGGTTAGGCGTCAAGAAATCTCGTAAATATATAAATCAAAGGTGTTTAACGCCGCCCAAATTCACGAAGGACCAATCGGGATCCTTTCTCCTCGGAGATGATGCCCAAGGTCCCCCAGGTCCATAACTCGGATCTGCCCGAACTTAGAGCCTCCAAAATTTGTAGGGGGGTTAAAATTGATCCCCTCGACTCATTCTCATCGAGAAATGAACAATATTACTGGTATTTCGAGGATTCCGAAGTGTTAAAGTCAACCTCCACGTCTTACAGTCGCAAATTTCGGTTTTTCCGATCTCCGGTTTCCCGAGAACGCGATCCGGATCATTCTTCCGAGAATCCTACAGATGAATCAGTCCGAGACCGTCGGAGCCGCTCTCCAACGTCTCAAAGCCCCCAGCTCCTCCAACATCTTCTGAGTAAACCTAAATCGGACGTCGCTTTTCCCCGGAAGTCCTCGCGTGATTCATCCGGTGATCCGGTGACTCAACCCGTCGGGGAAGCTCCCCACCTCCGTCGAGGTGCACCAGGACCTGGGGCACGCGGTGATTTCGCGCCGACGGCTCGCCGCGGACGGAACCATGGAACGATGGGAGACTCCGCATCCTCCAAGAGGTCGAGGAGGCTTAACAATACGAGCGGAGGCACGTTTTACGAACTTGAGGACCTTCCGGACCTGTCCAGGGTTTCGATGGACGACGTCCTCGAGGAGGAGTCTGGCCTAGAGGTGAGATCTGCGTCGGTTTCGAGTCGGGAAAGTGATGTTTTTTGTGACGGTGGTGTTGGTGCTAGTTTTTCTTGTGGGGAGGGTGTGAAAAGTGTTGAGAGGGAGGTTGGAGATGGTTTAGAAGACGAGGAGGAAGAGGTGGAGGTACCTACTGGTGAGTTCTTGGAGGTTTTTGCGGATTGAGGGCGATTTATAGGTTATTAATTGCCCATGTATACCCATATCCCCCTTCGTGGTTACGCCCCTGGTTTTTTTCGAGATAAAATGGAAATTGTCGCACATTTAATGTACCATTATTAAATAAAAAGGACGTCTGAGTTATAATTGTTAAGGTTACAAAAACGTCATTGTTATTGTACTTATTTTTCTCGATTTTACTTGGAGAAAATATAAATGTTCGAAGAAAATGGGTTTTCTTTATTGGTGATTATTTTGCACCATAAAAAGAGAGGCAAAATTCAGTATATTTTAGTAGGTACATTGGAATTTGGGAGAGAGTTTAATTAGTTTTCAAAATTATTGATATCTTATTTGGAAATTCGAAAATTGCAATTTACTTTGGAGAACTTTGATCGTTCAATGTGAAAAATGTATATTATAAAAGATCACTTTGAAAAATGAAATAAGAGCAAAATTCAGGTAAATAATGGTCTACATTCACAATGAATTTTGGGAAAGTTAGCAAAAATTTTAGGTAGCTCTCAAAATTATTGATATTTTACTTGGAAAATTGAAAATTCTTGAAATTAATTTTGAAAAACTATGGTTGTTCAATGTAAACGAATGTTTATTATATAAGATTTTTTTGAAATATGAAATAGAAGCAAAATTCAAATAAATAATGGTCTACATTCACGATGGATTTTGGGAAAGTTTGCAAGAATTTTAGGTAGTTCTCAAAATTATTTATATTTTACATGAAAATTTGAAAATTCTTGCAATTTACTTTGAGAAACTTTGGTTGTTCAATGTGAATAAATGTTCATTTTATAAGATCATTTTGAAATATGAAATAGAGGCAGAATTCAGATGAATGATGGTCTA
The DNA here is from genome assembly GCA_038502775.1 of Hippodamia convergens. Lineage (NCBI taxonomy): Eukaryota > Metazoa > Arthropoda > Insecta > Coleoptera > Coccinellidae > Hippodamia > Hippodamia convergens. The sequence continues at coordinate 30,792,945 of CM076614.1, forward strand.
CATTCACAACGGAATTTGAAAAAGTTTGCAAGAATTTTAGGTAGTTCTCAAAATTATTGATATTTTACTTGGAAATTTGAAAATTCTTGAAATAGAAGCAAAATTCAGATAAATAATGGTCTTTCATTCACAATGGATTTTGGGAAAGTTTGCAAGAATTTTAGGTAGTTCCCATAATTATTGATATTTTACTTGGAAATTTGAAAATTCTTGCAATTTACTTTGAGGAAATATGATTGCTCAATGTAAATTCATGTTAATTATTTGAGATTATTTTGACACATAAAATGGAAACGGAATTCAAGGAAATGATGGTCTGAATTCACAATGGAATTTCGAAAAGTTCCCAAAAATTTTAGATAGTTCTCAAAATTATTGATATTTTACTTGGATATTTGAAAATTCTTGCAAATTAATTTGAGAAACTATGATTGTTCAATGAAATTCATGTTTTTCATTTAAGATTATTTTGAAATATGAAATAGAAGCAGAATTCAAGTAAATGATGGTTTGAATTCCGAATGGAACTTGGAAATTTTGCAAACATTTTATGAAGTTTTCAAAATTACTTATATTTTACTTGGAAATTTGAGAATTCTTGCAATTTATTTTGAAAAACTATGGCTGATCAATGTGAATTCATATTTATTATGCAAGATTATTTTGAAATATGAATGGAAGCAAAATTCAGGTGAATGATGGTCTAAATTCCCGATGGAACTTTGAAATTTTGCAAAATTTCAGAAATTTTTCAAAATTACTGACATTTTACTTGGAAATTTGAGAATTCTTGCAATTTACTGTGAAAAACTATGGTTGTTCAATGTGAATTCATATTTATTATGCAAGATTATTTTGAAATATGAATGGAAGCAAAATTCAGGTGAATGATGGTCTAAATTCCCGATGGAACTTTGAAATTTTGCAAAAATTTTAGGAAGTTTTCAAAATTACTGATATTTTACTTGTTCATCTGAAATCTTGTAGAAAACATTCATGTTCGGAGTTAATCAGTTTTTATAACTTGGAATTATTTCACAGAACAGCAAAGAATCACAAGTTGTTTCAATAATAGGTTTGTTTTTTTTCAATGGATTTTAGAAAAGTTTGTGATAAAATTCTTTGATGAGTTTCTTGACAGTGAAATATGTGAAACTCCGCTGGAAAATTGAAAAACTCATCTTGAACGAATAAAGAAAGATCAAATTTACCTTAATATTGATTCCAAACGAATCAAGATCCAAAAAAATTACTCCATTATCGGAATTTCCTCAATTTTCAGATCCTCTGGAGTGGTCTTCAGTCCACATAGCATCTTGGTTGAAGTGGTGTTCCAAGAAGTTCCTCCTGGTCCCGAAGCCTGATCCCAGCAAGTTCCCAGCATCTGGACAAGAATTGTGCAACTTGGCCTTGCAGGACTTCGAAAACATCTCAGGTTCGTAAAAAAATCTCGTCCCTTGAAATCCATATTTCATGAGTATAAAATAGCAAAAAAATTGATTCAGTGTTTAAGTTACAAGATATTAATTAATATTGGAATGAGGCTCTTACTGAGCCCAATTGCTCGAAAAAGTTTCATGAACGTACGAAAAAATTTTTTTTCATCAAATTGAGAATTTTTTTTCAGGTAGTGAAAGGAGTGGAAAATTTCTTGCCAAACATATAGCCCATTTGAGGCACAGCATATCTGGAAGAGCCAGTAGTCCTTTGAACGTAGAATGCAAGCTGTTTGAGGATTCAGAGAACGAAGAAGATAAAGGTGAGTTAATTTTTTTTTACTGTACTTCGTATCTGAAATATTTCGGTTTTATTATGCTTTTAGTATTCGATTTTTGTCTTTTTTTCTCATCAGGAATACTAATCAGGACATGAAACAATTGACACGAAAAATTATCTATATTTTCTCATTGTTTTCTAGAAATTTTTCTCTTAGATTTCCCTAGATTGATATTCCACCCTTTCTAACAGAAATCAAAGCGAAAATTTCGTCCGGAATTCTTTCAATTCGATACAAATCTTCACGACAGAGAAAAGAATCAATCCCAACATTTGTTTTGATCTTATTCGAGCGAGAAACGTATACAAGCCATGATTCCGAGCTTATAAATCTTTTTTTTTCACCGCGACGCCTTTTACCCCAGCTTCCGGCGTCGCGGCGCATCGCCGTCGAAACCGGTGAACCTCGACGCCGAGAAAAACCGCAGGGGACGCAAGAAACACCATACCTCAAATTTCGACAGACCAAAATAAAATAGCGTAACGAATTTCGAGAATAAACATTCTCCTTCACTTTAAAGCTCATTTTCCCTATACTACTTCGTTTATAAGGAGATTTGCGGAATTTTTGGAATTTGCGACGTTGCTGAGTGTATGAAATTAACGAAAATTCTTAAAATCGAAGGAATTTGAATCAGATTTTAGTGCATTTCTACTCTGGAAGCCCATTCTTATGTTCAGGCTTCGTCAAAAAGTAGAATTTCAGAGTGTGGGGCATTTGCGACGTTGCCAAATGTAAGAAAAATTACGGAATTTCAAGGATTTGAAGAAAAACCTCTAATTTTGCCATCTGGGACGTTTTGTATGTGTTGAAAAGGCCCGACGATTGTCACAAATTGGGGAAGTCCCCCCAACAATGGGGATTACCTGAAAACGATTCCAAATCGTTTTTATTCCGGCGGTGATGAGTCCCTAATGGGTCGGGATCGAATTATAGAGGCTTTTAATCGACTTCTGCTCCCACCCCTCGATTTATGCGAACGGGAAATGACGTTGCTACACGTTGTGACAGCGGGGGGTGGGGGATCCCACCCCGAGCCCTCTTGATTTCGTTACGGATTCGGATTGACGTTTGGGCGTTTCGATTATTGAAGAAAACGACGTTATTTTGTCGAACGAAGTTTCGGCGTTTCGATTATTGGAATGTTTAAAGTTGTTATTTCGAATTTGATGAGGGAAAATTGGTGTAGGATGTGGGTTGTGAAAGTTTTACACAAAGGGACAGTTAATTGACGGTAATATTTTTATTATATCCCCTATGGAAAATTTGTAAGAGGCAGATTTAGTTTAAAGCATGGTTCAATTGGAATGAAGAACATAAAGGGCATTAAAGATCATCTTTGATCTTCTTATCGTGTTTCCACTGACTCAACTTCTTCTAAGTAGAAGAACCAGACTTATTTCTTTTTGGTATGTTCAAAAGAGAGGCGAATTTGATGACAAAACGAAGGATTAAACCACATTTAAGCTATGGAAGAGGGAGCACCAATTATTTGCACCTTCTTTCTTCACATACAGGGTGTATAACACGGTATCTCTAGACTGATGACTGCGAAAGATGCTGATACAATCAAATGGAAAGAGCTTGAGAATTGGAAACAACGAACACTTTGTAGATCCAATAAAAATAGAGAACATCAAGGGTAATAAAGGTCATCTTTGATCCTCTTATCAATGTTCCCAATGACACAACTTCTTCTAAGTAGAAGAACCACACTAATTATTCATGGTAGGTTCAGAAAAAAGGTAGATTTGATCACAAAACAAAGAATTTAAACACCTTTAAGCTATGGAAGAGTTAGCACCAATTATTTACACATCATTCCTCCTTACCCAGGGTGTATAACACGGTATCTCTAGACTGATAACTGCTGAAGATGCTGATACAATCAAATGGAAACAGATCGAGAATTAGAAACTCCAAACACTTCGTAGATCTAATAAAAATGAAGAACATCAAGGGCAGTAAAGGTCATCTTTGATCTTCTTATCAATGTTCCCACTGACACAACTTCTTCTGAGTAGAAGAACCAGACTAATTCTTTCTTGATAGGTCCCAAGAAAAGGTGGATTTGATGACAAAACAAAGGATTTAAACAACCTTGAAGCTATGGAAGAGTGAGCACCAATTATTTATACATCATTCCTCCATATACAGAGTGTATAACACGGTATCTTTAGACTTATGACTGCTGAAGATGTTGGAAACAATCAACTGGAAACAGATCGAGAATTAAAGACACCAAATACTTCGTAAATCCAATAAAAATGAAGAACATCAAGGGCAGCAAAGGTCATCTTTGATAATAATAATAAGTTTATTCACCTATATATAACATGTACAATTTTAGTGCCATTTGATATTACACGCATATAAAACGAAAAGTATGTTAGCCCTTTCTTCCCCTCAATGAGGCAAATAAACTGAATAACCCATAATAACCCTTCGGTTGTGCATGATATTCTTATCAATGTTCAAACTGACACAACTTCTTCTAAGTAGAAGAACCAGACTAATTTCTTCTTGGTAGATTCAAAGGAAAGGTGAATTTGATGACAAAACAAATGATTTAACCACCTTCAAGCCGTGGAAGAGTGAGCACCAATTATTTACACATTATTCCTCCATATACAGGGTGTATAACACGGTATCTCTAGACTGATGACTGCTGAAGTTGCTGAAACAATCAAATGGAATCAGATCGAGACTAAGAAACACCAAACGCTTCGTAAATCTAATAGAAATGAAGATTATCGAGGGCAGTAAAGGTCATCTTTGATCTTCTTATCAATGTTCAAACTGACACAACTTCTTCTAAGTAGAAGAACCAGACTAATTCTTTCTTGATAGGTCCCAAGAAAAGGTGGATTTGATGACAAAACAAAGGATTTAAACAACCTTGAAGCTATGGAAGAGTGAGCACCAATTATTTATACATCATTCCTCCATATACAGAGTGTATAACACGGTATCTCTAGACTTATGACTGCTGAAGATGTTGGAAACAATCAACTGGAAACAGATCGAGAATTAAAGACACCAAACACTTCGTAGATCCAATACAAATGAAGAACATCAAGGGCAGTAAAGGCCATCTTTTATCTTCTTATCAATGTTCCCACTGACACAACTTCTTCTAAGTAGAAGAATCAAACAAATTTCTTCTTGGTAGGTCCAAAGAAAAGGTGGATTTGATGACAAAACAGAGGATTAAACCACTTTCAAGCTATGGAAGAGGGAGCACCAATTATTTGCACCTTATTCCTTCATATACATGGTGTATAACACGGTATCTCTAGACTGATGACTGCTGAAGATGCTGGAAATAATCAATTGGAAACAGATCGAGAATTAAAAACACCAAAAAGGCAGTAAAGGTCATCTTTAATCTTCTTATCAATGTTCCCACTGATACAACTTCTTCTAAGTAGGAGAACCAAACTCACAGTTATTAATTTTATGAAATTTTTTTTTCGTGTAATTGAAAACTTCCCCCTTTCCTCGTAGCAGGCTAAAAATTAATGTGGGGAGGTCGGAGAAAACGTCATCCTCGATCATTACCATCCCCGAATCGTCCTCATTCTTCGTCGGCATCATTAATAAAAAGGCATTATCCGAAATGTGGAAAGTTTCGGAAACTCGACATTGTCGAAGGAAGGAAGCTCTGCACGTAGGAAGGAAGGAAGGAAGAGGGGCGGGGGCAGGGTTATATATTGCCCTTTATATAGCCGCGCTCGCTCCCTGAATTTCAAGTGGGACGACTCCTTAGCCCTCTCGTGTTCGCGGTCTCCCCCTTTGACCCCCCCGGGGCCCGATATTGCTTATATTTACACAAGAATGAGCCCCGGCCTCGTTCCCCGGGATTTTATACGGTTTTACCGCCGTCGGATGGCGCTAGGATCGCGTGTCAGCACGGAACGCATCCTTTGCGAGCACAGAGAGAGGGATTAGCGTGAGCCGACAATTTCGAACGTTGGAGGAAGTCGTTTTGGAGGTATCGATCCGAGATTTGGCACGATGATGAGGTACTGAGATCTCTGTGAACCTTTCAAATTTGGTGTGGATTGGTTCAACTGTTCTCGAGTTATTCCACTTGGTATGGAACTGTTAAGTTCTTCTATGTGAGTTCATGGTATGTTCCGAAATTTGTAGAAATATGTGAAGCTTATCTTAATTTATCAGGAGCTCTACTGTTATGTCTTGGTGTACAAAATATCGAACCATCTTTCAAAGGAATTAGTCTGTTTCTTCTACTTAGAAGAAGTTGTGTAAGTGGGAACATTGAGAAGAAGATCAAAGATGACCTTTACTGCCCCTGATATTTGGTGTTTCTTATTCTCGATCTGTTTCCAGTAGATTGTTTCAGCATCTTCAGAAGTCAAAAGTCTAGAGATACCGTGTTATACACCCTGTATAAAGAGGAATGAGGTGTAAATAATTGGTGCTCACTCTTCCAAAGCTTGAAAGTGGTTTAATCTTTTGTTTTGTCATCATATCCACCTTTTCTTTGGACCTACAAAGGTAGAATTAGTCTGGTTCTTCCACTTAGAAGAAGTTGTGTTAGTTTGAACATTGTTAAGAAGATCAAAATTGACCTTAACTGCCCTTGATGTTCTTCATTTTTGTTGGATATTCGAAGTGTTTGGTGTTTCTAATTCTCGATCTGTTTCCAGTTCATTGTATCAGCATCTTCAGCAGTCATTAGTCTAGAGATACCGTGTTATACACCCTGTATATGGAAGAATGTTGTGTGAATAATTGGTGATCACTCTTCCAAAGCTTGAAGGTGGTTTAATCCTTTGTTTTGTCATCAAATCCACCTTTTCTTTGGACCTACCAAGAAGGAATTAGTCTGGTTCTTCTACTTAGAAGAAGTTGTGTCAGTGGGAACATTGATAAGAAGATTAAAGATGACCTTTACTGCTCTTGATGTTCTTCATTTTCATTAGATCTACGAAGTGTTTGGTGTTTCTTGTTCTCGATCTGCTTCCAGTTGATTGTTTCAGCATATCTTCGTTGGAAATCCTGGTTTTGAGGTGGCCACCTCGAACTTCTAATCTAGATCCACCAGAAAAACGTGAGTTTTCCTTCAGAGATATGTTCTAATACATTGGAACCATTTTCATGAAAGTAAACAATTTTTTTAGCGTTCCATCGATAATAAAATGAGATTAGTGAAGAAGAGGTCACACTTTTTTTTTTGGAATGGAACGACTCTGCAAACGGTCAATCACTCTGATGATTTTCAGATTTTTTTGATTTTCTCTAAGAATAACTGAATTTTTAGTATCAAGCATTACCTTCGGCAAAATTTTCAACATATTTCCTAAAGTTTAGGTTAAAATCCAGAATATACGAATTGTAGATGTTGATTTCTATTTTCCAACACCGTTTACAGTATTCGAATACGATAATTTAAATTTAATTGACGAATTTTTCAAAATGAGCACTTAATTTTTTTTTGATGCGATTGTGCCAAAACTACGAATCGGACAGAATTTGTATTGGGCGCAGATTGAAGTACACGTTATTATCTTTCATGCACAGCAAGATTATTTGTCTAGCTTTGAATAAAAAAAAAATATGAATTTTTTAAAAATTGTGGGTTTTTGGAGGTTTTTCCGAATTTTCTCAGTGAAAAATCTACCAATTCGGTCAAGCAAACTACCAAACTGTAGGTTTCTCAATTATCTACAAAAGTTCTGTGGACTTTCAAACGATTGATTAAATACTTTTCATGCTATTCCTCAAAAACTGTATAAGGTGTATATATATATAACAATCCTAAGACCGCCTTAAACGAGTATCAAAAGTTATTCGCCCCTATGGAATTCTGAGATGATGAAAAATACTCTTGAATTATTTCAAATTAGGGTTGAAACATGTCTTGAGGGTCATGCAATTTTTTTTTTTTGATAAAATTGATTTTTCCCCTGAAAAAAATTTTGTGAAATTGGGGGGGGGCATGAACATGAATTTTGTCATCGATTTTTCACGGTTTTTCATGATTTTTTGAAATGGATTCTAATAGGAATAACGTCGGCAATTTAATTATCTGTATAAAACAAGAATTTTCATGGAAACATATGCCACAGGTTTAATCCTTAATGAAACAGAGGGACAGAGATGTTAAAAAGATTTTTCTATTCTAGAAACAAGGATTTTTGACGACTCCTGAACTAAACTGAAGCCTCAATGTGTATGTCTGTTATGATTTTTCAAGCATCCTCAGTTTCACTTATCAAAATTTGGTCCTACTATTTTTTTTTCAAAAATATCGGCAATTCCGCAATTTCAGTTTTTCCCCCTAGAAAAAAATCGTCTTGACGCCACTGATGCGGCTGAACCGACACCGTTTTCCCTGGAAAACGGAATCCATGAGGGTGAGAAGAAAATTCCGAAGGAAGACTGAGTAATTGAATTATTATACGAGTGTTGAGAGACGTTGGAAGCTGTGATTGCGGTCCATGAATTATCGCTTCATATATTTCCCACCCCGACGTCGGGATTTACCCCAGAGTTGAAGGGTCGTGTCATTATACAAAACTGTCGTCAACTTAAGCCCCGTCATGAATAGACGTCGACGAGTGGCTTTAATGGATCGAATTTGATGACAAAACAAAGGATTAAACCTCCTAGGAGCTATGGAGGAGTGGGCGCCACTGATTTCCACCCCATTCCTCCGTATACAGGGTGTGTAACGGTCGGATCGAGAATCAGAAACACCAAACACAAGTATAGTAACTTTATGGCCATCTTTAACCTTCTTATCAATGTTCCCAGAACCGAGAAAACCAGAAAAAACTTCAAAAAAAACACAATTTTTGAAAATTTCATAACTTTCTTCAATTCAAGGCCAGAAAAATAATCTTCCTGTGCATGAAAGATAATAACGTGTACTTTAATCTGCGCTCAATAAAAATTCTGTCCGATTCGTAGTTTTGGCACAATCGCATTAAAAAAAAAAATTGAGGGCTCATTTTAAAAAATTCGTCAATTGAAGAAAAATGATCGTATTCAAATACTGTACACAGCGTTGGAAAATAGAAATTAACATCTACAATTTGTATATTCTGGATTTTCACCTAAACGTTAACAAATATGTTGAAAATGTCGCCGAAGTTAATACTTGATACTGAAAATTTAGTAATTCATTTCAAGTATTCAACTAAAAAGATTCTTATAGAAAATCAAAAAATATTAAAAATCATCAGAGTGATTGACCATTTGCAGAGTCGTTCCATTCCAAAAAAAAATTCGTGACCTCTTCTTAACAAATCTCATTTAAGGATCGAATGAACGCTTAAAAAAATTGTTTGAAGCCTCGAAAATGGTTTCAATGTCTCAGAACATATCGCTGAAGGAAAGCTCACCTTTTTTCTGGTGGATCTAGATCCGGAGTTCGAGATGGCCACCGCAAAACCAGGATTTCCAACGAAGATATGCTCTTCCAAGACGTAACTCGATATTTTTGAGTGAAAAATCAATTTAATCGAAACACAAAAATCGTATTGCATTCAAAACATGTTCCAACTACAGTTCAAAATAGTCCAGGATCATTTTACATTATCTCAGAATTCGATAAAGAGTCGAATAACATTTCATACTCATTCAAGGCGGTCTTCGGATTGTTATATATATACATCTTCAGTTTTTTAGGAATAGCATGAAGAGTACTTAAGCAATCTTTTAAGAATCTACAGAACTTTTGTAGATAATTGAAAAACCTACACTTTGGTTGATTGTTGGACCAGATTGGTAAATTTTTCACTGAGAAAATCTGAAAAAACCTCCAAAAACCGACAATTTTGAAAAAAATTCTAAATTTTTTTCAATTCGAAGCTAGACAAATAATCTTGCTGGGAATGGCAAATGATAAAGTGTACTTTAATTTGCTCCCAATAAAAATTCTGTCCGATTCGTAGTTTTGGCACAATCGCATTAAAAAAAAATTGAGGACTCATCTTAAAAAATTCGTTAATTGGAGAAAAATGATCGTATTCAAATACGGTAAACGGCGTTGGAAAATAGAAAACAACACCTACAATTTGTATATTCTGGATTTCCACCTAAACTTCAGGAAACATGTTGAAAATATCGCCAAAAATTAATGCTTATATGATCGCTGCAATGCTTGAAAAAAAATCATTTGCGATCTTAAAAATGGCTTTGATGATCTAGAACACACCTCTCAAGAATACTTCACTCGTTTTCTAGTGGATTTAGATCCGGAACTTGAGAAAAATCCAGGATTTCACAAAGTTATGCTCTTCGAAAACTTCACTTGTGATTTTTTTATTTGCCCAGGGGAATAATTCTTCACTTGGAACTTTCTATTCCTTAAGGAGGTCTATACTTAAAATAATTCCTCCTCTGGTTCCTACCTTTCCCATCATCATATGCAAAGTTGGTATCTTTCATCACCTTTAAAACTCTCTATGTTCACGTATGTCTAACTCTTCATCTTTTCGTTCTATCGATAGAATAATTACTGGAACCATCCGATCTACACCTATCCAATGGCTTCCAGTGCTATCAAATATAGAATAATTACTGGAACCATCCGATCTACACCTATCCAATGGCTTCCAGTGCTATCAAATATAGTTCCTCCCCATATTCGAAGACAGTCTGCAACTTGGAATTCTTGGAATAAATTCAATTCATTTCCGGATTCTTTTCCGATACTTTCCTACGTTCCAGAAAATAGAATTCCAAGACTGAAATCCCGTAAACCTATTTGATCGAATAACTTTCTGAATTCGAACCTCAGCTACAACGAAATCTGGAAATCCGAATGGGATGTATGTTCTTCATCTAATAAAGATCTAATATCTGATCCATCGAATAAAGTTCCTGGTTTTAACCTTCCCAGGAGAATATGGTCCCTTCTTAATCTAATAAGAACAGGTCATGGTCGTACCAACAGCATGCTTTTCAAGTGGAATTCGGTTGATAGTCCTTATTGTGATTGTGGTGAATCAGAGGAAACAGTTGAACACCTAATTAATAATTGTTCGATTTATAAATTCCAAGATGGCATTAGAGCCATACACAATATATCAAACTCATTTTTGCAATGGGTTGAAAATTTCAGATCAATTTGATGAAGTATAAATTGAATTCTCTTGCTGTTCTGGCTTTTTTATTTTCAGTTTGGAGTATGTGTTTGGAAATCCTTCCTCCGAAGAGCCGTCCCGCTGATCGTGATGTCCTTCTATAAAGAATATTCAGATACAACAATTTTATTTTATTTTTTTAACGGGGAGACAGGTTTTTTCGGCTGAGGTTTTTTCCCCTGGCTCTATAGTATCGTATGATACTGGTGATGATAGTATCGTATGATACTATAGTATCATACGAAGAATGTTGTGGTACCCCTTTCCTTTTTTTTACCTCAGCTTAGGTTCTTTTTGTTTCAACATTTATTGTATTATTTTAGCTCTCTTATTCAAAAGAATATATATATATATATATATATATATATATATATATATATATATATATATATATATATATATATATATATATATATATATATTTCTCTATTGATAGTATTATAATGATTCTTCGATAAACTGGGCCCATAACCTTACTATCGTCTCTCTAATATTCACCTATCCCAAAGAAAAGCAACAAATACAGTGAAACCATTCCGATCACGACTCATCGAGCCAGAAACAAAAGCCGGACGCACAAGCGTCGAAATCCGACGCTCGCGACGCACCCTCCCGACGCTCGACGCTCGGTAGGAGGCCTTATTATTCCATAACTGCCACGCGTCCGAAACGGGGCATTCATCAGTGTTCATTGTGTTTTAATGTTGCGTTTCGATGGGGAAGGACCTAATTCGCTAAAATTCATGAATAAGTCATGGTGCGATCGGGACGTGAAGTAATAGAGAAGCGCGGGTTCGAGCCTAGGAACATATGCTTCGCTTCGCGCCCTTCTAGTTGGGCTGTAAGTGCCCCCTGACGGCGTTTTCATAACTCGGGATTTCACGCTTAACGCCCCCTTGAGCTAAATGCCGACACGCTTCGTTCTTTTAGTCAACGATACGTTTATTTATTGCAAGGGACGAATGAAATGTGGACTGTTTAAGATTGAAGATAATATTTCGAAATTATATCTTTTATATATGTAGACAAAGTTGATAACTCGAAAAACGCTGGACTAATTTGTCTCCTTTCTCAAATTAAAGTGGAAAATGGACAAATAAATCAACGCTGTTCAAATTAAAGTGACCATTTGGCTATTATATTGCTCTTTTATGAAGTAAAAGTGGATAATTTAAAATTCCATGGATGAAGTCTGACTATTTTGTCCATCTTTCCGAAACGAAAATGAAAAATTCAGAATTAAATCAACGTTGTAGGGAATTAAAGTGACCATTTGGCAATTATACTGCCCCTTTATGGAGTAAAAGTGGATAATTAAAAATTCAATGGACGAATGGATGAATTCTGACTATTTTGTCCATCTTCCCGAAATAAAAATGAAAAATTTAGAAATAAATCAACGTTGTAGGAAATTAAAGTGATCATTTGGCAATTATACTGCCCCTTTATGTAGTAAAAGTAGATGATACAAAATTCAATGGATGAAGCCTATAATAAAACTGACTATTTTGTCTATCTCTCCGAAATTAAAATGGAAAATCCAGATTTAAATCAACGTTGTAGGTTATTAAAGTGACCATTCGGTAATTATATTGGCCCTTTATGAAGTAAAACTGGATAATTCAAAACTCAATTGATGAAGCCTATAATAAAACTGACTGTTTTGTCCATCTTCCCGAAATTATAATGGAAAATTCAGATTTAAATCAACGTTGTTGCAAATTAAAGTCACCATATGGCAGTTATACCTATTGTCCCTTCGTTAGGTAAAAAGGGATACTTCAAAATTCAATGGATGAAGCATTTAGGTAATAAAATTGACTATTTTGTCTGTCTTCCCGAAATTAAAATGGGAAATTCGGAATTGAATCAACGTTGTTGGAAATTAAAGAGACCATTTGGCAATTATATTGCCCCTTTATGAAGTAAAAATGGATAATTCAAAATTCAATGGATGAAGCCTCTAATAAAACTGATAATTTTGTCTATCTTAATGCAATAAAAATGGAAAATTCATAATTAAATCAACATTATTGGGAATTTAAGTTCCTATTTTTCAATTTTAAAAAGTAAAAGTGGATACTTTGAAATTAAATCAACATTGCTCATAATAAAAATTATGCTTTTGTCAAGAATTTCTACTGTTTTTGAACTAATAGTAAATAATCGAGAATTCAATTAGTGTTTTCAGGAATTTCAACAACTATATTGCAATTATATTGCCCTTTTTCTAAGTAAAAGTGGATTTTTTTAGTGAAAGTGGATACTTAAAACTCAGAATGGATAATAGAGAATTCGATGAATATTACAGCTAATATATTGTCTTTTTTGAAGTAAAAGTGGATTCTTCAAAGTTTATTCGACACTGTCTTAGAGAAAAGTGATTATTTCTGAATCATTTTTCCTTATCTGATATAAAAAAAGGATAATCTAGAATCAAGTCGTCGTTGTTGGAAATTAAAGAGACCATTTTTCAAAAATATAAAGTAAAAGTGGATATTTCAGAAGTAAATTGACACTGGTTATAATAACAATGATGTTTTTGTCAATAATTTCTACTCTTTTTGAACTAATAGAGAATAATCGGAAATTCAATGAAAGTTTTCAGAAATAACAACAACTATATTACAATTATATTGCCTTTTTTAAGTTATAGTGGATTCGTTTAGTAAAAGTGGATACTTAAAAATCGACACCCCCGTGATGAAAATGATGTTTTTGAGAATACCTTCTACTCTCTATAAATTAAGGGTGGATAATTGAGAATTCAATAAATATTACAGCTAATATATTGCCTTTCTTGAAGTAAAAGTGGATTCTTCAAAGTTTTTTTCGACATTGTCTAAGAGAAAATTTACTATTTCAGAATCATTTTTCCTTATCTTATATTAAAGTGGATAATTAAGAATCAAGTCGTCGTTGTTGAAAATTAAAGCGACCATTTTTCAATGATATAAAGTAAAAGTGGATAGTTCAAAAGTGAATTGACACCTTCTATAGTACAAATTTTGTTTTCGTAAATAATTTCTAGCCTTATTATACTTTGAGTGGACAATAAGGAATTCAATACACGCTGTTGGGAATTGCTGCTACTGTATTTCAAAGATATTGCTCCTTTTTAAGTAGAAGTGGATGCTTCAAAGTTCATTCGACAGAGTGTATAATAAATCGGTCTATTTCAGATTCATTTTTCTGTATCTCAAATAAGAGTGGATAATCTAGAATGAAGTCAACGTTTTTGGAAATCAAAGTGACCATTTTTCAATTGTATAAACTCAAAGTGGTTACTTCAAAATCAAGTCGACACCTCCTAAAACAATACCTTTCCTGAAGTAAAAGTGGATTCTTCAAAGAAACATTTTTCCCTAGCTTATATTAAAATGGATTACCGAATGAGTATTCTGAAAATCAACCCAAAATAAAAGTGGACATTTTAAAATTCATCTGAACGTAGATCCATCATACGAATGTAGTATTTTTATATGCAATTCACGAGTCATTTTTCGACGAACACTTCTATATTTACGAAACCGCAAACAACTCCATGCAAATACTTTTCCAGCACCCAAGGTGAAGGTGAATTTCCAGAAAACCGGCGTCTTAGCAAACAACCAGTCTTCGGTTTCTAGGAAAACTGCGCCCAGATTCAACATTTCCACGAATATCGAACCGAGGCAAGAGCAGACGGAATTCTAGCGAAAGCGAAACCTTGTGGGTTTTCCATTCGGGAAGCCTTGCACGCTGCTTTTGTTTTCACAGCTTCATTTGTCCTCATTCGGTGTCGTCATCGAGTCAAAGATTGGACTAAACGATGAATATTTCATCGATTGTCGAGAATAATTGAGAATGTCAAGTTCGTGATCTTCAATTCATCAGAATTTATTCGGTATTATCCAGTTTTCGAGGAATTATTCGAATACATTTGCAGGAATCAATTTTTTAACTTTTTTTCGACTGCATTGAAGTGGCTTTTCGAAATTTGGAGAAAATATCGGGGAAATACGTAATTCCATGGATGAAGTCTGACTATTTTGTCCATCTTGGAGAAATAAAAATGAAAAATTCAGAATTAAATCAACGTTGTGGGAAATTAAAGTGACCATTTGGCAATTCTATTGCTCCTTTATGAAGTAAAAGTGGATAATTCAAATTTCAATGGATGAAGCCTATAATAAAACTGACTATTTTGTCTATCTCCCCGAAATTAAAATGGAAAATTCAGAATTGAATCAACGTTGTTGGAAATTAAAGTGGCCAAATGGCAATTCTATTGCTCCTTTATGAAGTAAAAGTGGATAATTCAAAATTCAATGGATGAAGCCTATAATAAAACTGACTATTTTGTCTATTTCCC
Organism: Hippodamia convergens; assembly: GCA_038502775.1. Taxonomy (NCBI): domain Eukaryota; kingdom Metazoa; phylum Arthropoda; class Insecta; order Coleoptera; family Coccinellidae; genus Hippodamia; species Hippodamia convergens. The sequence goes on from CM076614.1 coordinate 30,808,195, forward strand.
CGAAATCAAAATGGAAAATTCAGAATTGAATCAACGTTGTAGGAAATTAAAGAGACCATTTGGCAATTATATTGCCTCTTTATGAAGTAAAAGTGGATAATTCAAAATTCAATGGATGAAGCCTATAATAAAACTGACTATTTTGTCTATCTCCCCGAAATTAAAATGAAAAATTCAGAATTGAATCAACGTTGTTGGAAATTAAAGTGACCATTTGGCAATTCTATTGCTCCTTTATGAAGTAAAAGTGGATAATTCAAAATTCAATGGAAGAAGCCTATAATAAAACTGACTATTTTGTCTATCTCCCCGAAATTGAAATGGAAAATTCAGAATTGAATCAACGTTGTTGGAAATTAATGAGACCATTTGGCAATTATATTGCCTCTTTATGAAGTAAAAGTGGATAATTCAAAATTCAATGGATGAAGCCTATATATGATACAACTGACTATTTTGTCTATCTCCCCGAAATTAAAATGGAAAATTCAGAATTGAATTAACGTTGTTGGAAATTAAAGAGACCATTTGGCAATTGTACTGCCCCTTTATGAAGTAAAAGTGGATGATTCAAAATTCAATGGGAGAAGCCTATAATAAAACTGACTATTTTGTCTATCTCCGCGAAATTAAAATGGAAAATTCAGAATTGAATCAACGTTGTTGGAAATTAAAGAGACCATTTGGCAATTATATTGCCTCTTTATGAAGTAAAAGTGGATAATTCAAATTTAAATGGATGAAGCCTATAATAAAACTGACTATTTTGTCTATCTCCCCGAAATTAAAATGAAAAATTCAGAATTGAATCAACGTTGTTGGAAATTAAAGTGACCATTTGGCAATTCTATTGCTCCTTTATGAAGTAAAAGTGGATAATTCAAAATTCAATGGAAGAAGCCTATAATAAAACTGACTATTTTGTCTATCTCCCCGAAATTGAAATGGAAAATTCAGAATTGAATCAACGTTGTTGGAAATTAATGAGACCATTTGGCAATTATATTGCCTCTTTATGAAGTAAAAGTGGATAATTCAAAATTCAATGGATGAAGCCTATATATGATACAACTGACTATTTTGTCTATCTCCCCGAAATTAAAATGGAAAATTCAGAATTGAATCAACGTTGTAGGAAATTAAAGTGACCATTTGGCAATTTTATTGCCCCTTTATGAAGTAAAAGTGGATAATTCAAAATTCAATGGATGAAGCCTAAATTAAAACTGACTATTTTGTCTATCTCCCCGAAATTAAAATGGAAAATTCAGAATTGAATCAACGTTGTTGGAAATTAAAGAGACCATTTGGCAATTATATTGCTCCTTTATGAAGTAAAAGTGGATAATTCAAAATTCAATGGATGAAGCCTCTAATAAAACTGACAATTTTGTCTATCTCAATGGAAAATTCAGAATTAAATCAACATTTTTGGGAATTTAAGTTCCTATTTTTCAATTTTAAAAAGTAAAAGTGGATACTTCGAAATTAAATCAACATTGCTCATAATAAAAATTATATTTTGTCAATAATTTCTAGTGTTTCTGAACAGAAGTTACAACAACTATATTGCACCTTTTTAAGTAAAAGTGGATTCGTTTATAGAAGTGGATACTTGAAAAATTAAATCGACACCCCCGTAATAAAAATGATGTTTTTCAGAATACATTTGCAGGAATCAATTTTTTTTACTATTTTCCGACGACATTGAAGTGGCGTTTCGAATTTTGGAAATATCAGGGAAATACGTAATTCCTCATGTAAAATTGAAGTATTTTTGTTTAACTAGGATCTTTGATGCGTTGACTTTGAAATAAAATAAAGGAAGAAAGAAGTGCGAGAGCAAATTTCAAATATTGTGACTGAAAATACCTGTATAAGTAACTCGGAAAAGTTACAATGATAGAGAGACAGTAACATGGTTATGGGCCCAGTATATTGGAGAATAGTTTTGGTGCTGTCAATATAAAGAAAATATGAGGATTCTCTTAGATTTCCCGAGTTTCCTCCTGCACCCTGCCCCGAAATTTTCTCACTAGTCTATCCCAAACGCAAACACCCGAATTTTCGGATAATTTTCGTCAAAAGGCAACTCCGTGCGGAATAATTCTTTCTTTCAAAGTCGACGTCTTAACACAGCTCTGTCCTCCCGCTGTTTGTCCTCCTTTTGATCGGGGCGATTCTATCCTGCCAAGGAGAAAATGGGATTTGTTTTCCTTCGAGCCGAGATGTGCTGGGGCGTGCTGGCTTATCTCGCAATGGGAGAAAATCTGTAAGTCAAATACGACCGTTCGGGGTCGTCTAATCGATATAGGACCCGGTGCTCTTTGATCTGAGGCATTATGGGGTCGTCAAACGATGAAAACTTGACCTCTGGTTGGATTCGTAGATTGAAATGATCGAGAAAAGTTGAGATTCGAACCTAAAACTGGAAAAATATGATGAAAACGTCATTTTTTCACTCTGTTTTACATTCTGGAAGTGTCGAAGAATCTTCAAAACATCGATCTAAGAAGTATCCAAACGAAATACACGCAAGAAAATGATTTAGTCGGAAATGTCAACATAAATCTGAAAAAATGAATTTCTTTTATATTAGAAATAATTTTCTTGTTATTTAAGTGTTTCCGCTTTTTTCTTTCATTTTATTTTAAAGTCAACGCATCAAAGATCCTTGTCATACAAAAATACCTCAATTTTACATGGAATTACGTATTTCTCTGATATTTTTTCCCAAATTCGAGATGCCACTTCAATGAAGTCGAAAAAAATTGATTCCTGCAAATGTATTCTGAAAAACAATTCTCGGAATATGTCGTAGTTTTTGGTCCTGAAAAATATTCTGTTTTCTTGTGTTATAACATGTTTGGTTTATCAATGAGAGATGATTTCCTTTCGTTGGGGTCCCGTAGCGGTCTTCAAACATCTGAAGTGCCGAAAAATCATCACCTGGAAGGTCGTATCCGGTTTGAAAAACCCTCACGACCAGAGAGCGAGAATTTGTGGATTTTGAATTTGAATATCGAAGGAATTTCGAAAGACAAGTGTGATTACGTCTCCAAATTAGCTGATGAACATGGTATCGAAGTGATTATTCTGCAAGAAACCCACACGGCAACAGAAAAAAATCCTCGTGAAAGAGGACAGTTGAAAGTTATGTATTAATTGATTTTTTACAAGTTTAGCTTGTTATGTTAAAAAATTATCAGTTCGTAATTTTCAACAGATTCGAAAAGAGGAAATTGATGGAGTTTTTTTCATTTCTATCAAATTTTGTGACATATCTGTCATAAATATTTATAAACCTCCGAACATTATTTGGCCAAGAAATCTGAATGTTGATGTTTTTTAAAGTAGCAAATGCATTTCTAAAATGCATTTGATTTATTCTGAATAATCGGTTTCTTTTTTGCTTTTGTCTTTTTTCATTTCAGATTAAGAATTGCGAGTCGTTTTGGGAAGAATCTGTTTATCCGAGCCCATCGACGAAAAACAAGAAGATGATCACACTGATGTCTTTCAATATTTTCCTGATATTTAATATTTTATGTTATTTTTTTTACGGGGAGACAGGTTTTTTCATCTGAGGTTTTTTCCCCTGGCTGTATAGTATCGTATGATACTAGTGATGATAGTATCGTATGATTCTATAGTATCATACGAAGAATGTTATGATGCCCCGTTCTTTTCTTACCTCAGCTTAGGTACTTTTTGTTTCAACATTTTTTGTATTATTTCAGCTCTCTTTTTCATAAGAATATATATATATATATATATATATATATATATTTATATTTCTGGAATTCCCTAATTGCCTCATTCTCTAACACCCTGCTCATCTTGAATGAAGTAGACGCGAACTCTACTGTCGAATTTTGAATCTTAATTTTTTTTTCGACGTCTCAAACTTTGGGCTCCCCTTTGAACACTCGATAATAGAGAAATCTCTTCGGAAAGGGGTCCAGGAGCGCAATAAGGTAATTCGGTAGATCTCTGAGGGGCGATAGTAGTTCGCATTTGCCGGAAATAAATAGAATCGGAATTGAAAAGATCGCGGATAAAGGAAACTTGGATCGACGGTCAGCTCCCGTGCTCATTATCGCAGCATTTACAATTATCGGCCGATAAGGGCCGATATTTATGTGGAATCGTTCCGCCCCTGAGATGTACTTATTCCTCGGCCGCCTAGGGAATCGCCAGTGGCGTAGGCGAAATATGAATCTCCAAAAAGTGCCACTTTTAATGCATTGAAGTGCCAAGGATCGGCAGAATTCGTTGGGAGAACAACAGAAGAATACCCCAGCATATTCTGGAATATCAGAGAAGAAAAATGCATGCACCTGAAGAATCCAATTTTTTTAATTTCGACGATACGAATTTTTTTAAATCATTAATATTTTTCACGAGGTTTCACCAAGAATAGTTTTATTTTTCATCTTCAAAAATTGCTGAATATCCATTGGATAGATTCAACTTAATTTTAATTATTTGGGTCCTTTTGATGTTTCCTACAATTATTCATTTGTTTTTTTATTTTCATTCTTACTTGAAATGTATATTCCCCGTCAATAAATTCCGGACAGGCAAAATTTTTGTCAAATTCAACGCCCTGTATCTTTTTTCGTGGTTCTCCTATTTTGATGAAATTTTCACCAGGTATAGTATTGAGTCTTTTTATATTAACCTGAAATTTACTTCGCGAAAATACCTGTAGTTCATCCGTTATACAGGGTGAAACAAATCCTTGTTTCATATCCTTCATTTCTAAACACCGGAACAGGCGAAAAATTTGATATCATTCAGTTTTAATTTAAAGTGTGACCCTTTTTCAACAAAATGTTTTTCGATTTACGTCACTATCTACCTTAAAAAAAAGATACATATTTTCAAAAAAAATGTTGCATTTTTTCAGTTTTTATAACAATTTAAAACATTACAATGCCCGATTTACGAACAGCCCTTCTTGAAGAACTGGAAAATATTCCCCCAGAAGCAATTCGTAAATGCATTGAAAGTATGCCACATCGTATGGTAGAAGTGATGAGAAAGCGAGGTGGAAATACATGCTATTAATTTTCAGATGTTTGTTCATGTTTACTAGTAGATAAGGTATTGTTATGTTTTAAATTGTTATAAAAGTTGAAAAAATGCAACACTTCCTTTGAAAATGTGTATCTTTTTTTAGAGCAGATACTGACGTAAATCAAGAAACATTTTGTTAAGAAAGAGTCACACTTTGAAATAAAACTGAATGATGTCAAATTATCCGCTTCAAATTCACCACAGGATGTTTAGAAATGAAGGGTATAAAACAAGGTTTTGTTTCACCCTTTTTAACGGATGAACTACAGGTATTTTCGCAGAGAAACTTTCAGGTTAAAATAACAAGACCCAATACTATACTTGGTGAAAATTTCAACAAAATCGGAGAACCGCGAAAAAAGATACAGGGTGTTGAATTTGACAAAAATTTTGCCTGTCCGGAATTTATTGACGGGAATTATTTTCACAAAAACATCTTATACTCAGAATTTAGGAATATTTTTGTATAATTAATAAATTTTTGCAGTTTACAGAAAATTGAATCGTCCTTTGTTCTATCTAAATTAATCTTTTATCGGTGTCTATATAACTTTTAACTTTGCAATTTTTTCTATTTTTTGGGGAAGTTCTAGATTGTGTTACATCGATGTTTTAATTTTTTATATAGACCCTGCAAAAATTGGTACCTAATCAATACAAAAATGAATGAAATTTTCGAAAGAATTAAAATTGTCGAAACATAAAACCTCAACACGACATGTGACATAATTTAACTTCAATTAAAAAAAATCAAGAATCATTTACATAAAAAAACAGTGTCAAACATGACCCACTGGTCCTATATATTCCTTCCGTACGTATTTAAATTCCTCATGGGGGGATCGAAACGCCTTATTTATAAAAGCAATAAAACCCAGATCAAACAACTACAAAATCTCAAGTTGTGATACACTAGGGTGGTGGGTATATTGAGGTTTTATTTACCGACTCGATAAGGGGTGAATTTACATGTTCATTCCACCCTGACGCGGGATTTATTGTACCTTGAACGGTTTTATTCGTGTACACGACGAATTCTCAATTTTTTTTTAGCAAGAAAAAAGTTGGGAATACTTTTTATCGACTTTCTTAAATAATAAAAATCATCAAAGCCCTCATTTGAAGAAGAAAAGGAATGGTATATATGAGAAAAAAATGTAAAATTATAACATTATAACAATTCAATTTTTTTTATTATTTTTATTTCAACGAAATTAGGTACCAGTTAAATCTGATTCTTCATAAATTCCCTTAATTAAAACTGTTGCTTCTTTCTCTGTTGGATCCCATGTATGGGTAAAATAAAACCATTCCGCCTTAATAAAAACTTTTTTTAAACGATTACGAACGTTACTCCGAAACAATAAAAGAATTGTCATTCCCTAAAGCGTCGGATTTAAGCGTGAAAGATACTCGTATTTTTTTTTTTAATATCGCGAAAATTGGAACAAAATAATCAGGGTTTATATGAGGCGCAAACCGGTTAGATGAAAGTACGGGAGATAGAGTAGCAAATCCAGAAAACATGGTAAAGTAGGTGATTTCGATTTAAACCTTGTACAAGATTCAAAGAACTACAAAAAAAATCTTTAATATTCGTATGTAGGTATCACAATTTTCGTTTTAAACAATTTTTTATACGATGTATCACCTTCGCTTGAAGGACTGTTGCATTTTCTCAAAAAACATCGGTGAGTATTTCTTATAATTACACCTAGAAGAGAAGAATGTTTATGAAGCTCTGTAAGTGTTTTTAATTCAAGAGGAACGATCAGGGCCGTCTTTAACCTCTTGGAGGCCCTGGGCACATTAGGATAATAGGGCCCCTACCCACAATACCACATACAAAATACAAATACAGGGGAATTCCCTACCGCCGAGTAGGTTTATTCACGACACACATAGCCACGGTATGTAAATGCCGTGATGTAATTTAATTATCAAATCGAGAGAATTTTGCCGATTTACGGAATTTCGATACTCGAAAGGGGGAAGGGATTTTTTAGCCTGGAGTCCCCTGAAATTTCTTGTGGTGGCGTGGCGTAAATTCGGCCTCCCCTCTATAGATCTATTATTCATGATAAGATTTCTCTGAAGTTTTTCAAAGGGAAATTATGACAAAAATGTTATGAAAATAATTTATATATTGAATAACAAAAATTTCTAAACAAAATAATGTAAATTCTGATATAAAAGTAACTAGAAACTTAACCATTTCCAATTGTATACCTTTTTTTTCATATTCTGTATACCTTTTTTAAAATTTCCGAAAAAATTTTTTTTTCTTTCTATATTATCGAGATAAATAGATTATATTAATTCGAGGTCGTAGATTATGAATATGTTATTACAATTTCGATACTACCAATATTTTGGAAAATATTCGAAAAATTCTAAAAATTTTTAGAAAAATCGGCCAACTTTGAACAGCAGATATAAAAAAAAGTATGAATGCTATAGTTTTAGTCTTTCCTCCATATTATAGTACGTTTCTCTGAAAATAAAAAAGTGTATTTATCCTTTCTCTACGAGGGATATTTTGGATTTCGTAAATTATTCCGCGAAGGCCCTTTTTTCGGAAAATTCAAATCGTTATAATTTCTACAAAAATCGTTTTATAAAAAAAAGTAATTGCATATTCTTAATCTACGCCCTCGAATTAACTAATAACATGAATTTGGTCGATAAATTCGAAAATCGAATTTTTGGCAATTTTTCCATACATATGTATGGAAAAATTTGCGATTTTTAGCCAAAATTTTTTTTTTGAATTGATCGACCAAATTGAGATTATAAACTAATTCGTGGGCGTAGATCAAGAATATGCTATTCGTTTTTTTTTTTTAATTTTTTGTAGAAATTATAACGATTTGAATTTTCCGAAAAATAGACCTTTGCGGAAAACGTAACGAAATCTGAAATATCCTTAATAGAAAAAAGGTGAATACACCATTTTATTCTCAAAGAAACGTACTATAATATGGGGAAAAGACCAGAACTATAGCATCCATACTTTTCTTATATCTGCTCTTCAAAGTTTACCGATTTTCCAGAAAAATTTTGGAATTTGTGTAATATTTTCCAAAATATTGGAGGTATCGAAATTCCAATTACATATTCGTAATCTACGACCTCGAATTAATATAATCTATTCACTTCATCAATATAGAATGAAAAAAAAATTTTTCGGAATAATTTTCATATTCGGTATACCTTTTTTTAAATTTTCGAAAAAAAATTTTTTTTCTTTCTATACTAACGAGATGAATAGATTATATTAATCCGAGGTCGCAGATTACGAATATGCAATTACAATTTCGATACCTCCAATATTTTGGAAAATATTAAAAAAATTGTAATTCAGAAACCGTCAGTTGATATTCAGGCATCACTTGTATTTCAGATTAGTCAATTGTATTTCAGAAAACATCAAATGTTATTCAGATTTGTCAATTGAATTTCAGAAAATATCGAATGAAATTCAATGAGTCATCCGAAATACATTCGATGTTTTCTGGAATTTAATTGACTAATCTGAAATTCAATTGACGCATTCTGAAATTGAAGTGACTAATCTGAAATACACTTGACGGTTTCTGAATTACACTTGGAAATGGTAAGAATTTGAAAAAAAATTTATAACAAAATTGCATTCACGTTTTTTAATTTTTCTGTGCAAACATATCCATCAACTTGTCGATAACCAAGCTTCTGGCCACTTTTGTCCAAAGTTAAGTAAGCTCAAAAGTATGATAGACGTGTTTGCGACACATTTAAGGAGAGTCCCGAAAAGCTTGACGGTATATTAAAAAACCCTTGAAAACAGGGTAGCACATGAAGTAATTGAGTGATAATTCAACTTTCGAATTGAATTACTGGAAAACTCATATATTTTTTTATAATTTAGGAGTATTTCTCTATTTTTTAGGAATGATAATTTTACCTTCTTTGTATGAGTTTTGTTCATTATATCATGGGAAAAATCTCGCGAACCGGCAAGTTCAATAGAATGAAATAATTGGGGCGTCATTTTATGCTTTTAGTTTGACTTGGGGGCCCCTTTGGTGCCGAACCTCCCTGCACCGCGAGTTCTGCGTGGCCCTCTGATAAGTACGCAACTGATTTATTGTCTTGTAGCGCTGTCTGAAATTATGTAGTTAAATGGGGATTTCCTTGGAAGCTTCCCAATGAATACAAGAATGTGATCAACAACCCGATTCGAACAGATGTTTTATGGCTAACCACCCCAACAAATAACACAAACTAATAATTGCTCTTATCTAGTGTATACCAGTATGAATGAGCAAGGGTCATAAAAATTGCAACCTTCGAGAACTTGTTGATAAAAGACTCTGAATTCCAATCCATTTGGAATTATTGTGAATGATCACTTCTGCCTTTTTACCTGAAGGTAATTTTAGTACGCGAAAGGTAATTTCGAAATAAAGAACAGTTGAGGTCTTTTCGAATAAATCAGTTATATAATAATATAGGGGAATTTTCTATGAAATGGGGAATTTCCAAATGTTATTGAAGAAATCTTCGATCCTTTCAGTTCGGAACAATTAATCTGCCCAAAGTGCCCTAGGCGAAAGAGGGGCCTGGGAACGATTCAAAAAATCACATAAAATAATAGGAGGACCTCCCGTACTCAGAACGAGTCGGTGCAAACGCTGCTTAATGAAAGAAAGGCCGGCGCATACGAAATGAAGTACGTAACACTTAGCGACTAAATTAGGGACGATAAATAACCTCACGGGGTAATATCGGTGACAGGGTGAGGGATAATCGACCGCGGCAGGGGTTTATCCTGTAATCCGGCCTCCGGCTTACGGAACCCCTGGCGGGACATCCGCGATATTGTTTTCTTGATTGCCCAACCAAGGAACGTCAAATCAATTCCCCGAATGTCGCACAAGCGAATTAAAATGCCGAACGAAATCAGTCCGTTATATAATCGAATCAATTATAAAACAAAATCAATTATATAATCAGGACGTTATATAATCAAAACTTTGAATAGTCTTAATACCTAATTATTCATAATCATAACGTCACATTGACAAATTGATTATATAATATGGAAATAATCGATATTCGACATTTTTATATAATCAGACTGTTTTATAATTCAACTCACTTCATCAGTTACAAGAATTTTGATTTTGGTTTCGAGCAATACCTTGAAAAAGTCTCAGTTATTGGAAATAACATATATCCTTCGATATCTTTCAGCTCTGCTCATTTCACAACCAGTTTCAACACTTTACAAGTCACCATTCTTCACGATGTTCTTCTGACGTAATTATATAATCGTATGAATTATGTCCCCCAATTTATTTTATAATCAAGAAGTATACTATAATCAAATCATTCATGAAACAAAACTTATAATTCAATAAGAAAGTTATAACACTGATTATATAATATGAAAATGGATATCAGCTACAAAAAATTTGATTTGGGTTTCGAGTACATACCATGAAAAAGCCTGAGTTCTTGGGAAAAACAGAAATCCTTGCTTTAAGCTCAGCTCATTTAATAACCAGTTTCAACACTCTACAAGATATTCTTCTGACGTAAATTTATAATCGAATTGATCATGAAACCCAATTTATTTTATAATCAAGAAGTATAATATAATCAAATCATGCATGAAACAAAACTCATAATCCAATAAGAACTTCATAAAACTGATTATATAGAACGAAATTGATATCAGTTACAAAAATTTTGATTTGGGTTTTGAGTACATACCGCGAAAAAACCTGAGTTCTTGGAAAAAACAGAAATCCTTTCTTTTAGCTCACCTCATTCAATAACCAGTTTCAACACTTCACAAGATATCCTTCTGACGTAAATTTATAATCGAATCAATTATGAAACCGATTTTATTTTATAATCAAGACGTTAAATAATCAAGTTATTCATGAAACAAAATTGATTTCATAATCAGAACGTTATATAATACAAACTTCAAACATTCTCATTACCTGACAATTCATAACCATAACGTCGCATGAACAAATCGATTATATAATATAGAAATAATCGATGTCTGTCGTTTTTATATAATCAGAACGTTTAATAATACAAACCAGCTCACCTTCTTTCATCACTTACAAGTCACAACTCTCACAATTTTCTCCTGACGTAACAATATAATCGAATTAATTATGCCACCGGATTTATTTTATAATGACAGCGTTATATAATCGTTTTAATTATATAATTCGGACGTTATATACCCTGATTAATTATGATATCGAAAGAATTACCTAGTTCGAACGTTATACACTCGAATTAATTATAAAATGGGAACGTTATATAATTAATTGATTATATAATGAGTGGAATCTTACCACCCCTTCAAGACGGGATAGGAGACACAGCTCCGGCTGCTCATCCGAGATAAATCTCGGCCCCCACCAGGACGCAGTCACCTAGCGACGGGGTGGCCGATCATCCCCGTGCGCCGGTGGGGGGGGGGGGAAAGGATCGGAACTAGTTGCTTTCCGCGCCTCCGTCGCGACGCCACAACCCGACGTCCGTCAGCCGGAAACGGAACTACGTGCGGATCTTGGAGCGGTCTGTAGCGTTAAGGCGCGTTCGCACGACGGGACAGTGTTGAAGACAGTGGTCTTTTCGCGTTTTCTTTGGTGTTATGACTGGGGATTAGGATGGCGGCCATGTGGAGGCTGCCGGGCTATAGCCCCGAAGATATTTTGGTGGCGAGGAGGCTTAATGTGGGCTCTCAGTATCCGGTTTCGCATAAGCTGCCGACGAACACGATGTTGTATAATGGTGAGTGGGATTTTTTTTTTTTTTGTTTAGGCGTCGATGCGATGAGCGTTCTTCGGATTAAGGGAATGTTGTAATGATAGTGTAGTATACAGGGTGAGTCTTTAACATGTAGGTAAAAATATTTTTGTATTGGAAGATTCTTGAGATGAATTTCTTCTTTGATACCTTTTTTTTTGGGATTCGGCTGAGTTGAAAAATACTGGATGTTGTGAGAAACTGAATGCTTGGTCATTTTCGAGAAATCCAAGGTTTTTTTATAAATTTTTTCATTTTCGATTAATTTGATGTGAAAAATTTAGGTATACTAGTGACATTCAAAATATGAAGGAATGTTACTTTGTTGAAAGGATTCATTGAATTAAATTATTGCTACATCATTTCCTTGGTTTGAATGATATGTTTGATGCTTGGAAAAAATTCAGTGGGCCATTTTCCAGTTGTGACTTGGTTCAATGAAAATTTGATATTAATATCTCAGTAATCCTCTGCCTCAAGAATCTACTGTTGAAATATACACAAGTCGAAGACTCATTCAGTATAATACCTGATAACGTGGATTCTTTGACTATTTTAACAGGAGATTCTGGTGATTCGAAGAAATATTTTTTTTCTCATACAACTTTCTCTGATTCAGTCTAGAGAAAAAGATTCAGGTAGGCATTTTATACTTTCATTATATTTCAGAAATTATTTCATTCGATGAAAGCATTCACGAGATATATTAGAAAATTTAATTTTTTTATTCATATAGAACAGACTGTATATTTTTCCAGTCCGAAGAATCGGAAAAAATGGTAAAGACAAAGATGTTTCTTTCGAATTCAGAAATTTCATGTTAAAGTCAAAGAGTCACCCTGTATAATCAATTTTATAATTAATTATATGTTAATCCAATTATATAATTAAGTAGGTTGTATATGATAAAATAGACATAGGTAATTGTGATTTTTTTCTACCTCAATCCAAATTGAATCTTGAGTGAAAGTCCTATTGGTGTAATTCATTGTTTTATTAGTATTCTTTTTTTTATAATGCCCCTTTAATATATACAGGGTGTGGTGAAAGTATAGAATGAAATTAAAATTTTTCCAACAATACTTATAAACCCTTTTTTTTGAAGTCCTAGAATGAAAACATTGAAATCTGTTGGGACATTATTTGGGCTATTTCCATTATTTATATTGTTGGTATTTACCGACGTTTCGGCAACCATTCGCCTGCCGTCATCAGGGTGTTGTTGGTCCTGAGAAGGACCGGTCTTTGCCAAACAACACCTTGATGACGGCAGGCGAATGGTTGCCGAAACGTCGGTAAATACCAACAATATAGATAATGGAAATAGCCCAAATAATGTCCCAACAAATATTTCATTATCAAGAATCAACGTTGAAATCTGTTATTTCTTTTATTTTTTTCCATATTTTGACAATTGAATTTTTATTTTCATCATTTTCTTAGCCAAAACCCTACCTAACTTTAATGAGAACATATGTTTTGTTGGATCGTCGCAAAGGTTTTAGAATATCACCATATTTTTTTTATTGAGTAACTATTACGAAAATGAGTGAATAACCCTTTCCCATTCAATACTGAATATGCTTTAGTTTATAAATAATTCATCAGTTGTTTTTCAGGACTAATGTTAGTCCAACATTGTATTTAGATTCATATCTCCAAATAATTTAATCTACTAAAATTAAATAACAAAGATAATTCATAAATCATAGCAGAGCCAAAAGTTAATGATGAAAAAAAAAGTCTAGTTCTGTGTTGATCCAAGTATGGAAATTTCATAAGGTTCATAAGATTTAAACGCTTTAGTTGTTCTTAATACGAAATTGTTTCTCTTGTACAGTATTTTCCTAGCTTTAAATTTTCTATTATGTAAATTTGTTTGACTTGTCTAAAATTTAATTATTTTCAATATTGAAAATATTAATTTATTTTATGAATGCCGATTAAATTAGGAAAGCACTTCAGATTTTTTAGTAGTTACCTACATACTTTGAGACTGTACCTATATTCCAATAATATCTAGTAAAAAAAAATTGATGAAGATTTGGATAATTTAACGACCTTTGTGATAATTTGGCTTATTAATGAAAGGGTTCTTTTAGGTCTTGATTACAGAGATTCAATCAGACAGAATGCCGACGTTTCGATTTATTTCAAATCTTCATCAGGGTTCTACAATAAACGATACATATAGATGTGGAAATTCCTTCAGAACATATAAAAAGTATATATGACTGGCTGTACACTAAAATGGGAAACAGGAACACAAAAAAGTATGAGGACACACAGAGAAAAGATGATCATATATGCTTTTCTCTTTTCTCTGTGTGTTTTGATCTTATTACTGTTTCATCAGGTTACTGAATGTCCATATACTTTTTTATGTTCCTGTTTCTTATTTGAGTGTACAGCCAATTATATATACTTTTTTATATTGTCTGATGGAATTTCCACATCTATTTGTATTGTTTATTCTAGAGCCCTGATGAAGATTTAAAATAAATTGAAACGTCGGCATTCTGTGTAATTGAATCTCTGTAATCATCAAGACCTAAAAGAACCCTCTCATTACTAAGCCAAATTGATGAAGATTCTTCATTTGTTGGTATTCAATTTATAGCTTCATATTGTTATTAACCTAACTATCCCTTCCTTCGTTCAGTCTCACTAAAAGTTCCTTCAAAATTTGCATCACATTATTTTTCCTTATTTTTTTTATTCCATTAATTTTAAGATTCTCAGTCGTCTAATTTTTCTCTTCGAGCTTTCCTCAAAAATTCAAGCCACAAGACTCAACCTACCACAATTTTTAATGAAGTAAACAATTTTTGAAGTATGGAAAACGAAATTAAAAAAAAATTCCTCCTGTTATTCGACGCTCTAAAACCTCTGTAATTGATACAAATGGATTGAAGGAATAGTACGCCAATGCTACATTTTTCCTGTCCCAAACCTCCAAAACAAAACGATAAATCACAGCAAAATCGAAAGGTCACCATAGTTTCCAGGCAAGTTCAACGTTCGGGTCGAAAAACAGGAAACCATCGATCCATCTATCACAGTTTTCCATTCTGACCCAGGAAAATCCACCGTATGCAATGAAAACGACGAAAATTTGACAAAGTTTCGATATTGTACAGTAATAAACATTTTCCCCGAAAAAAAACAAATAATCATTTGATTCTGAAAGGATCGAGTGTGGTAAGACTAGAAGCTAAGCATGTTCGATACCCTATAGTCAATTAACAGAACAAATGACAGAGAAAGACTTCAAAACCTTTCATCGGAATATCCCTATTGTCCAAACTCCACGATGACCACTGTCACTACTCCGTCACCCGACCCATCCATTATATACCTGACCTCCCCTGCGATCCCAAAACCGCATCCACCCCTCCCAATTCCCCTAGCCGCAACGCCGCACTAAACATGGTTCCCGTTTCAGACCCCTACCACATACTCAACTCCGCCTCCTCCCGATTGGTCGCCCAGGGCTCGGGGCAGATCCAGCTGTGGCAGTTCCTGCTAGAGCTGCTCGGTGATTCGTCCAACGCCGCCTGCATCGCCTGGGAGGGCACCAACGGCGAGTTCAAGCTCACCGATCCGGACGAGGTGGCCAGGAGGTGGGGGGAAAGGAAGTCGAAGCCGAACATGAATTACGACAAGCTGAGCAGGGCGCTGAGGTAAGGATTGTAGGGGAAGCGGAAATGCACGATCGTCGGCGATTCCGGGAATTTGTAGCTTGTTCGGGATTATTCGCGGCTTGATTGGGTTTTGACTGGCGACAGAGCAGGGATTCGGATGGGATTTAAATGGGTGTTATAGGGGGCGTTCGGTAATTAGTGGACTGAGTGGCAAGGATTATATTTAACACTTTGAATGATACCTTTTGGGGGCTACTAAGTGTCTTATGAAGTATATTATATAATACTTGGCATTGATTTAGTATAGTTTCTATTGTAGATCTGTGAGGGAATTGAATCTTTCATTAAAACAAATTAATCTCGTTTAGAAAGAACAAACTTAATACTACTTCGGAAGGCTTCATTTCTACGAGTTTTACCAGGTGTTACAAAGAAAGAATCAGTTTTAAATACATTTTTAAAAGACACAAGAAAGTTTTTTGATTTACTGAAAATAAAAGAAAATTAGTAAAAATTGATTTGTACGAGAATTTGAATAAATAATTGAGTCTTTACCACGAAGAAAGGTATTGGAGAAATTTTCAGGTTATTTCCAACAGGTTTTTCCTTATATTATAATGGAGAAAATACGAAAATTCAGTAAATTTTAGGAAAATCATCAACTTTTTTTTTATCTCATTCCGAATGTGTTTCTTAACTGGAATATAATTAGAGGTCAAGTGAAATTTTTGGAAATCTCTGTTATCGAGAAGTATTTTCTTAGTTCAGACGAGTTCAGTTTTTCTTTATTCCCGCAAATTCTTAATTCTGGAGAATTTTTTTTTGGCATGGTAGGGAAATTTGAACTTTCACTAATGAAATTGTTATATGTTCTTTTAATTATTCTTTTAAAAGCATTAAAAAATATTTTTTTCTGCCTTCCTGAGAATTTTTTTAGTTGACTTCCCTAATATTCACATTGAGAACTTTAAACCAATTATTGCTCTCGCATTACAAATGATAATTCAAGAACTTAACTCGTCTGAACTATAGAAAATATTTTCTCGATAACAGAGATTTCCAAAATTTCACTTGACCGCTAATTATTTTCCAGTAAAAAAACGCATTCGAATGAGATTGAAAGTTGGAGACAAAATCGTTTTTCCTGAAATTCAAATTTCCCTACCGTGACAAAAAAAAATTCTCCAGAATTAAGAATTTGCGGAAATTATCCTAAGCTTTAAAAAATAAAGAAAAACTGAACTCGTCTGAACTATTAGAAAATATTTTCTCGATAACAGAGATTTCCAAAAATTTCACTTGACCGCTAATAATTTTCCAGTAAAAAAACACATTCGGAATGAGATTGAAAATTGAAGACAAAATCGTTTTTCCTGAATATCTCGAAAAATATTCATTTTGGGATAAGAGTCTTGGACGTATGCTCCTATTATTTTTTGACGAAGATTTCGACAATGCTTCCAAAAAATGGGGTTCCAATTTGAAAAAAAAAATTTTTGGTGTTTCGTCACTTCTAACTTTGACAAAGAATTTGTGACCTTCTGTATCATATTCTGAAAATCACGCTATCGGAAAAGAAGCATCAGCCTT
The DNA here is from genome assembly GCA_038502775.1 of Hippodamia convergens. Classification (NCBI taxonomy): domain Eukaryota; kingdom Metazoa; phylum Arthropoda; class Insecta; order Coleoptera; family Coccinellidae; genus Hippodamia; species Hippodamia convergens. The sequence continues at coordinate 30,825,330 of CM076614.1, forward strand.
TCTTCTCGGAGATTCTCAAAAACGAGAATTTTAAATGAAAAAACCTCGAAGCTGTCTGTATTTTAACAGAGTTCAATTTTAAAATTTTTTTCGTAATTCCCCATTCAAAGAGAATTTTCTCGGGAAATTCAAACTTTTGGAATCAATCAGACTCAGAATTCAATGGAGAATCTATTTATGCAATAAAAATGGGTCTTCCCATTTGAATCCTGAATCTTGTCTTTCCTTAAAATGTTCTATGGAGCCATATTCGTTGAAAAACCCTGTATATTTCGTGAAATATCTTGAGAATAAAAACAAAATTTCAACTGCTCAAATCCAGTGCTGGGCTAACTTCACGACATGCGCTGTTGCTACTATGGCTGATTTTTCTACAATCTACTGATTTTCCAATTTCCTCCATATGAAAAAAAACCTGTTGGGTTTTTCTGAAATTCAAACCAGTTTTCATCGAAAAAAAAAGAGGTAGACCAACATCTCTCCCCTTTTCTTGAATTTCCAGGAAACCTGAAGAATTTTCATGGAAATATTTACGACACAAGACAGCACAAATTTCAAATTTTCGCGGAATCAGACAGATTTTCATTCTGTCCGTCTAAGTTTTCAGTACTACTTTTATTCTATCACCAGTACGACCCTGTCCAAACTGTCAGTTTGACGGAGGGATAAAATTCACAACCTCTCCACCAATAAAACCTTGTCTCAGAGCTTCCCACTCAATCTCACTCTACCTTACCCCTTAAGATTGTCACAGAGACAGGTACATTCGAACTACGAAAGGGGCGTGTCTCGACTGATTTTGACTCGTTTAAGGGGAAGGTAGGGGTCAGGGGAAGCATTATTCGCACAATCTGATTCGCTGGAGTACTCTTGACAGTACGAAGCTTTGGAAAGTAGGGGAAATATGCGATTTGGGTTGTTTAACTTGCTCTTTCTTAACCCAAATAGACCTACCGTTCCGTATAAAGAATACCTATCTAAAAGTTTTCTATTCATGCTCAAAATAAAGAAACAAAGAAGGCGTCAATATAAACAGATAAATTAATGCTTTCTTTAACACTGAATATAACCTACAAAGTGCTTCAGTATTCAAGATCGATTTAAAGCCATGTTAACTTCATAAATATATCAATTGTTGCAATACCTCATTTTGTCCGGTGGTGTATTTTTTCATATGTATTTATTTCATCGCGTTTGCGAATAAAATAATTATATCTATGGATGGATGAATAATATAAAAGGCGAATTCATCTTCTCCATGATTTCAAATCCTGATTTTCGCTACGTAAATGAAGGCGTTTTTTTGACGGAACGGTAGGATTATCACCTACTATATTACCTGAATATATTGTTATAACTAGTGGAAAAATAATCTGACTCTGCATTGGATACTACATCATGCAGATAATTTGGATATGATTTCAGAACCACCTGATAGCAAAATTTTCTTCTGCACATAATTCAATAGTTTTCTGTAACTGAAATAACAATAATGTTGCTTATGCGCCTACTAATTTCTTATTCGTATTTCCATGCACCAAACAAAGTAATAATATATTCACCATGAGAAAAAAAATATCATTGACCAACCAAAACTCATGCAACATTAGAATATATGGGGGGCGTTGACTGATCCCGTAAAAACATGAGTTAGAATCGTATTTCGACAAGGACAAAAATTGTATTTCCCACTTCTTGCACACTGCTTTGACATGGTTGTTCAAAACGCAGAAATAGTAACAAACTAGACTAGCTATCATCGCAACAAGATTGCTGGAAACTAATACAAAAACAACAAAAACAGGACCATCCAAGCAATCAAAGAGTTTACACCAATCTTCAGGATAGGTCAGAGTAGACCATCTGATTGTTTACCAGAATAAAATAAAAAAATTGTGAAGTGTGGCATAAAAACCAATAATAAGTATTAAATATAAAATAGCATAACATCCGAAAAATTGCTTCTATAATTACGACATATTATAATTCAATGTTCATTTTTCATAGAATGAATTTAAGTAGCTCAAAAACCTACCGTTCCTTTGAAAGAACACCACAAATTTTAACTTTTCGTGAAAAATAAGTACACATCAGGATGAAAAATATGAAAAGGCTCCATTTAAACCATAATCTGACACAATTCTCATTGAAATGAAAGAAAAAAAATTTCAGGTCATTTTGGGTTAACGTAAGAGCCTGTATCAACTTTTTTCTCGTTCTAGGTACTACTACGACAAGAACATAATGTCCAAGGTGCACGGGAAGAGGTACGCCTACAAATTCGACTTCCACGGCCTTATGGCCGCCTGTCAAACCCAAGGACAAGGCCAAGCAGACGTCATGCCGACCTACCACAAGTACCAACAGCACCAAAACGACCTGGGTGCGGCCCTGTACCCTTCAGCCCCTCCCGCCCCTCCAAAACTGCCCAGCATCTTGCCCCCCACCACTCAGCACTCGCAGAGTGGTTTCTTCTCCCCACCCAGCTACTGGCCCTACTCTCACGGCAGTTTTGACCCCAGGGGCCCCTTCACATAATCCAGGACAGGACCGGCCCTAGTCGGTCTAGAACAGGACCGTAACATGGCAGATTTCGCGTTGTTTTTCCGGGCGGCTCACTTGCGCGAGAACAATGGGGAGAATAGATGTTTCGGTGATGTGTTTTACGGTGGGATCAAGGCGGAGGAGAACTGAGTGTTGGATTTTTACTGTTGCAGAGGATTTTTCTGTTTTAATGTCGTTTTAGGCATTTATTCGGTGAGAGTGTATTTTTCGTGGATAGCCGTAGACTCTGGATAGAGAATTGTGTACAGTGGCGTTCATTTTAAAAGGAATCAAATGTTAATATCACTTTCGAAATATTCTGGAAAATAGAGTGGAAAAAACAATTTTGAATCCTGGATCCTAATGTACTCGATAGAAAAAAAATGACGAAGTTATTTCGCAGGGCAGTTCAATAAGTTCCTACCTACATTACGTAATGATGGTGTTTTCTTCTGTCTTGATTGAAAATTTTGAATGGAAGTAATGGGGGTAGGTGCCGTAGTTATTTCAATTGGAAATACTAAGCGATATTATCTTGTTATCTAAGTTTTGTTCTTTATTATTTTCCTAGGGATGTGTGAGTCAACTGTTTTGTTTTAGATTTTTGTTAATAAAATATTGAGAAGTTCTTGGGAGTTTTTTTATTTACCGAAAATATTTCCCTATCCTGAGTAGCAAAATATCAATGGGAAATGAATAAAAAATTTTTAAAATATTTCAGTTACTGGAATTTGGAAAATTTTAATAAAACTGATATCAGGAGAGTTTTTTTATTGTCCAGATTCCTCTAACATGTAATGTTTTGGAACTATGATGGTACCTTCACCAAGTCTAAAAAATTGTAGATACTCGATGAATTTTCAAAATACATCATAAAATCAAATTAGTGAATGAAATAATGGGAAAATTATAAAAATAATTTGAATTTTAAATACAATAATAGATGTCTTATCGATATTAATATAATAAATATATTTTAATATGGAAAAAAAAGAAATAAGAATTTTTTTTGACTATTCGAACATACATTGATTTTTACTCCTCTTGTTAATTGAAAACAAAAAAAAGATAATTTAATTTAAATTGGTACATTTTATTACTATTTTATCATATTATCTAAATCATACTATTGTCAACTTTAAATTCTCATTCTTGTAGAATACATGTAAATTTTTCTGAAGAAAATTTTTTATTCCAGTTGATGTTGTTTCTTGTGAAGAAATTTGATTTTCATGAATATTGAAAAATATTCTGAACAGGGTGAAATTTCAAATTTCATTCGATTTTTTTTTCAGGAGACCCAAGAACGTAAGTAAGTTAATTTTTTTTAATTCTGATTTTCAACCTCACTTTTTTATCAGAAAAAAATTCAATTGATTTTATTTTATGAAATTCAAATTGCAACTTTTATATTTCAGTGAATGTGTTAATTTTTGATTATTTTCACCAATTAATTAAAAAAATTCACCTACCTTTGAAATATTTTCATGAATTCTTTACTGTGATTGCTCTTTTGAATCTTTCCTGGTCCTTAATAATATTCCCAAACTTCGTGGCAAATTTTAAGAGCATCACTCTTGGGTGAAATAGGAAAAGTCAAAAATACGCCTGAAATATGCATAAGTTATTGGGAAAGTTCTCAATTCGATAGAATTTGGTTGGAATAGAGTTAATCTTCACAGTATTGTACCTATAGTAAGTTGAAGCAGCTGATAAAAATGTGAATAACTCTAGAAGTTAAAAAAATTCTGAAATTTTCTAGAACCTTGATTTTCCGATCATAGAATCACGGTGACTTTGAACCAATCGAATCACTTGAATAGAAATTCAACGAACCTCTATGGTTCTAATAAACTTGACAGTTCTTTATCGGGCAATCAAAGTTCTGTGAAACCCATCTCAAATGTGCAAAATCAAAGTTAAAATTACTTGAAATATGATGGTTACCTTCAATTTTAAATATAAGTCATCCGGTACTTCACACAGAAAACTTACGAACTACTTCTTGGAAGAACACTGTAGATTTCTTTGCAAGGTAGGTATCTTTCATTCGATTTTTCCAAAAACGCGCTCAACAATATTATGCTGCAGAATATTTCTCAATAAGGACTGCTTCATTGGCCAAAGCCTCAATTGCTGAAGAAATTCTCACTTCACACCAACTATAAAGTGACAACAATCAATAATTATTATACTTCAGTCTGTCACAATATATTTTTCATAGCAACAGTAACTAAGCAAATTTCAATTTACCTCCCAATTGTAACAACCATCGAAAATATGACATTAATTCGAAATTTGATTCTTGAATCTTTCTGAATTTCGAAAAATAGCACATTTCCTTCGGAGAAAAACTTTTCAAGGCTTTCCTTCAATAGGGAAAGTGACAATTTTCCTCCTTATCAAAAAACTTCTATTCACTTTCAAAATACGAACATTGGACAACCTGCACAAGTCTATACTGTATAATTTTCCGTTCTGTGGTCAAGGACAAGCGAATGAACCATCAGTGACTCTCTCCAAACGGACAAGAGATAAAAGATTGACATTCTTAATACATACACCCAGCTTGACTTTGAGCGAAGATAAAAGAGCTTCCAAACAGGAAATAATTATCATATTAGACAGCATTGAGTGCATAAACTGCCTTGTGAAGTGGCCTCAATCTCGGCCTTATTTATATTTATTCATCTTCTGCAGCATCTAACGTCAACTTAGGAATATGCATCGGTTTTTCGCCAAGGGTTCCGTAAACACCGCGATCGCTTTCTTGTGTTTTGTTGGTTCTGTTGAGTGTGGATTTACAACAAGTGAGTACACGTATTTATCGTTTTGTTCACTTCTGATAACAATAAAATTAAGAGAAGGCATTGATATTCTTACACGAGTTCATATTTCAAAAACTAGCCACGAAGTGTCTAGTTTTTGAATGAATAAGTGTTAAAATGAGTCTTCTGTACGAGTATCGTACTTTATTTTCTCTAATTCTTTGAATTTTTTTCGAATTAATAAAATATTTTCATAATTATCGCTTAGTGATTTTTTCATTGAAAATATAAATTGGTAGACCTGTTTTCTCTATCATAAATTTGACAGATAATGAATAAATCCGTGACAGGTTACCATGGAAACTGCCCTATCACAACAAAAACATTTAAAATTTGTAAAATGTTGTGAACCTCAATTTGAATGATTGGATTTTGATTTTACCGTGTGAAATAAATCTGGGAATTCATGAATCAAGGTTGAGAGTGAAAGAAAATTGTTCTATTTCAAAAGTTTCATTCGTTCAACTGTGATGACGAAAACTTGTGGGATCAAAAGTTATTTATACAACGAGTGAGTTGATTTAATGATTTTTCATGAGTAGAAAGTGAAGGGTTAATTTTCGCTGTAATAATGTCGAGAATATTTCATATTTTCAGAGTTAAGTTTGCTGGAGTTTCACTATGAAAATTAAACCCATCAAAAACATTTAACATTTGGAAAAAGTTGTGTACTTGAATTGAAATGATTGGATTTTGAATTTTCCCCCATAAAATAAATCTGGGAATTCATGAATCAAGGTTGAGAGTGAATGAAAATTGTTCTATTTCAAAAGTTTCATTCGTTTAACTGTGATGACGAAAACTTGTGGGATCAAAAGTTATTTATACAACGAGTGAGTTGATTTAATGATTTTTCATGAGTAGGAAGTGAAGGGTTAATTTTTGCTGTAATGATTTCGAGAATATTTCATATTTGCAGAGTTATATTTGCAGGAGTTTTACTGTGAAAATTCAACCCATCAAAAAAATTTAGCATTTGGAAAAAGTTGTGTACTTGAATTTAAATGATTGGATTTTGAATTAACCCCATAAAATAAATCTGGGAATTCAAGAATCAAGGCTGAGAGTGAATGAAATTGTTCTATTTCAAGAGTTTCATTCGTTTAACTGTGATGACGAAAACTTGTGGGATCAAAAGTTATTTATACAAGGAGTGAGTTAATTTAATGATTATTCATGAGTAGAAAGTGGAGGGTTAAGTTTCGCTGTAATGATGTCGAGAATATTTCATATTTGCAGAGTTAAGTTTGCTGGAGTTTCACTATGAAAATTAAACCCATCAAAAACATTTAACATTTGGAAAAAGTTGAATTGAAATGATTGGATTTTGAATTAACCCCATAAAATAAATCTGGGAATTCAAGAATCAAGGTTGAGAGTGAATGAAAATTGTTCATTTTCAAAAGTTTTATTCGTTTAACTGTGATGATGAAAACTTGTGGGATCAAAAGTTATTTATACAAGGAGTGAGTTAATTTAATGATTATTCATGAGTAGAAAGTGGAGGGTTAAATTTCGCTGTAATAATGTCGAGAATATTTCATATTTGCAGAGTTAAGTTTGCTGGAGTTTCACTATGAAAATTAAACCCATCAAAAACATTTAACATTTGGAAAAAGTTGTGTACTTGAATTGAAATGATTGGATTTTGAATTTTCCCCCATAAAATAAATCTGGAAATTCATGAATCAAGGTTGAGAGTGAATGAAAATTGTTCTATTTCAAAAGTTTCATTCGTTTAACTGTGATGACGAAAACTTATCTGATTAATAGTAATTCATACAACGAGTGAGTTAATTTAATGATTATTCATGAGTAGAAAGTTGAGGGTTAGTTTTCGCTGTAATAATGTCGAGAATATTTCATATTTTCAGAGTTAAGTTTGCAGGAGTTTTACTGTGAAAATTCAACCCATCAAAAACATTTAACATTTCGAAAAAGTTGTGTACTTGAATTGAAATGATTGGATTTTGAATTAACCCCATAAAATAAATCTGGAAATTCATGAATCAAGGTTGAGAGTGAATGAAAATTGTTCTATTTCAAAAGTTTCATTCGTTTAACTGTGATGACGAAAACTTGTGGGATCAAAAGTTATTTACACAACGAGTGAGTTAATTTAATGATTATTCATGAGTAGAAAGTTGAGGGTTAATTTTCGCTGTAATAATGCCGAGAATATTTCATATTTGCAGAGTTAAGTTTGCTGGAGTTTTACTATGAAAATTAAACACATCAAAAACATTTAAAATTTGGAAAAAGTTGTGCACTTGAATTGAAATGATTGGATTTTGAATTAACCCCATAAAATAAATCTGGGAATTCAAGAATCAAGGTTGAGAGTGAATGAAAATTGTTCTATTTCAAAAGTTTCATTCGTTTAACTGTGATGACGAAAACTTGTGGTAATAATAGTTATTTATACAACGAGTGAGTTAATTTAATGATTATTCATGAGTAGAAAGTTGAGGGCTAATTTTCGCTGTAATAATGTCGGGAATATTTCATATGTGAAGAGTTAAGTTTGCTGGAGTTTTACTATGAAAATTAAACCCATCAAAAACATTTAACATTTGGAAAAAGTTGTGTACTTGAATTGAAACGATTGGATTTTGAATTTACCCCATAAATCTGGTAATTCATAAGTTAAGGGTGGGACTAAAAGAAAATTCTTGTATTTCAAAAGTTTAATTATATTCACTGTAATGAAAACTTGTGGAAACAGAGGTTAAGGGTTGTTTTTTCGCATTAAGAACGTTTCTAATTCTGGGAGTGAGTTTAAATAGTTTAATTCACTTGTGGTTTAAGATTTATTCAATGTCATGGAATGAGCAACAATTTGGCTGACATCAAGATTTTCTCGAATACTTATATCTTACCGACTGTTTTATCAAATTTTTTTTTCAATTTTCGCTAATCCTCGATCAAATGATAACACCCTCGTTATGAATTCCCAAAAGTGTCTGGTTTCGGCATCGGTATCCAGAGAAACCGGAAGGAAAGCGTAACCAAAGCAACCGGCTGGTTACCAAGCAACAGACGTTGTCGTGATCATCCATGTGCACAAGATATAAGCTCTTATCTTGTTCTGCGGGATTATTTTTCACTTTTCCGAACAGACAAGGCCATTTTCGTGCCGGGAAATGTCGGCTGAACACACAATCCCACGTATATACAGGGTGGGCTGCGAATGCTGAACAGAAATTTAATTTACGTCGTGAAATTTTTTTTTTTTTTTGACTAGATCCAGGATTTTGTAAACATAGTTTTTGTTTACTTTCGTTCTTGTTTTAAGCTGGAACACATTTTCAGGGTTATTCTTCGGGTAATAAAGACTCTTCAGCAGCAAAAATAACAATTCTAGGTTTCCTTTACGAAGAGTTGTTGCTTCAGCAATTTTCTACATTCTCGATAAAAAATTTCTTAATCTTCAAACTCAAATCTGATCAAAGAAATTCCCTAACTTATTCCAAGCATCATTCCCCAATTTTTCTCCCTTAACAATGACCCCATTGATTTTTTTCAGAAGTAGGACCTCAACCAATATGGAACGCTACCCATACAGACAAACTCAGACAAGACCTACTCCTCAACTACGATAAGTTTGCTAGGCCCACTCAACACTACAACACCACAGTGGTCAAGTTTGGACTCAGCTTAAGACACTTCGAACTCAACGAGTTCAAGTCCCAGTTGACTGTCTACGCTTGGGTTAGGATGGTAAGTTCTTAAGATTGTCCCCAACTGTTATTGATGAGATGAACTCATTAATAATCGTCAAATTAAATATGAGCACTCTTTACTCATCTTGCTTAACTTGAAACGATTGCTATGAAAAAAAATATATATGGGTTGGATCTTCATCGATTTCAAAAAAATCTGTTGCATTTGATTGGACATTCTTCATTTTATGAAAGACGTTCGTCATTTCATGAAAGACGTTCGTAATTTTTTAAAAGATGTTCGTCATTTTATAAAGTACGTTCGTAATTTTAAAAAAGACGTTCGTCATTTTATAAATGACGTTCGTCATTTCATAAATGACGTTTGCCATTTTATAAAAGACGTCTGTCATTTCATAATTGACGTTTGTCATTTTATAAAAGACGTTCGTTATTTTATAAAAGACGTTTGTCATTTTATAAAAGACGTTCTCCATTTAATAAAAAACGTTCGTCATTTTATAAAAGACAATCGTCATTTTATAAATGACGTTCATCATTTCATGAAAGACGTGTGTCATTTTATGAAAGACGGAAAAGGTATTTAATTTTGTTCAATCTCCGTTGAATTTAGGTAAGGGATTTCCAAATTCATTTGCCATGTTTGCATCTTCTAGTTTGAGTTCTGATATTGAATTTACCAAATCGTTCAATGCGATTGATATTTCTGACTCTATTTCACCTATTTTGGAATATTTAGATCCATTATCAATGATACAATTAAATAAGAGTGAAATATTCAGTTTCTATATCAGAGAAACTTCAAGAAACTGTAAAAGTCTTACACACAAAACTTGGGAAGAGAATGATTGACTTTAGGCAAGGTCGATTAAAACTGGGAAGAATAATCTGTCAGTACATGAAGAATAATTGTGTCAGTCAAGACTAAATCGTCATTCAAGAATAATTTGTCGTTCAAGAAAATTGTCACTTAAGAATACTCTTGTCATTCGTGCATAATTGTATCATCTCATTGTTCTTCATTAAAACTGTTTTTGAAAACGGTGTGGTTCCCTCAAAACACATAATTTGTCATTTTATAAAAGACGTTCGTCATTTTATAAAAGACGTTCGTCATTTTATAAAATACGTTCGTCATTTTATAAATGGCGTTTGTCATTTTATAAATGACGTTCGTCTTTTTATAAAAGACGTTCGTCATTTTATGAATGACGTTATTCATTTTTGAAAGACGTTCGTCATTTTATAAATGACGTTCGTCATTTTATAAATGACGTTCGTCATTTTATAAAAGACGTTCGTCATTTTATAAATGACTTTTGTCATTTCATAAAACAAGTTAGTCATTTTATAGAAGACGGAAAAGGAATTTAATTTTGTTCTATCTTCGTTGAATTTAGGGAAGGGATTTCCAAATTCATTTGGAAAGGTTGAATCTGACATATTTGCGTCTTCTAGTTTAAGTTCTTATATTGAACTTATCGAATCGTTCAATGCGATTGATATTTCTGACTCTATTTCACCTATTTTGGAATATTTAGATCAATTATCAATGATACAATTAAATTAGAGTAAAATGTTAGTTTTTATATCAGAAAAACTTTAAGAAACTGTAAAAGTTTTACACGCAAAACTTGGGGAAAAGAATGATTGACTTTGGGCAAGGCCAATTAAGACTGGAAAGAATACTGTATCAGTACGTGAAGAATAATTGTGTCAGTCAAGAATAAATCGTCATTAAAGAATATTGTCACTCAAGGATACTCTTGTCTTTCGTTCATAATTGTATCATCTTATTGTTCTTAATTAAAACTGTTTTTAAAAATGGCGTCTTTCCCTCAAAACACATAATTTGTCATTTTATAAAAGACTTTCATCATTTTATACAAGACGTTTGTCAGTTTATAAATGACGCTCCTCATTTTATAAAATACGTTGGTCATTTTATAAAAGACGTTCATCATTTTATAAAAGACGTTCGTCATTTTATAAAAGAAGTCTGTCATTTTATAAAAGACGTTTGTCGTTTTATAAAAGACGTTCGTCATTTTGTATATGACGTTCATAATTTTATAAAAGAAGTTTGCCATTTCATAAAAGACGTTCGTCATTTTATAAAAGACGTTTGTCAATTTAAAAAAGACGTTTGTCATTTTATATAAGACGTTAGTCATTTGATGAATTACGTTTTTCATTTTATAAAAGACGTTTGTGATTTTATAAGAGACGTTTATTGTTTAATAAATGACGGCTTCAGGGAAAAAACGTTCAAAGCTATTGATTTTCTCAATTTTTCTTCGTGGAACGTTTGCTACAAAGAAAACTGGTTTCCTGGACATAAAAGTATGGGATACTATTTCCGGGATAATATCTACACAACTGCGGACAATAATGACTTTGCTAGGGAGATGATGTCCCGATGTAATCCCCATAAAAGTCAATGAAGAGAACGGTTAGCGGTCGTAAAACAAACCCCAATTGGTACAAACAATGGTAGTTACGTTGCTACATCCCATATTTCGTTACGGACGAAACCAAAGACCCCAATACGCCGTTGTTTGTACTCATTTGCCTCGGGCAATAAATTGCCCTCCCCACAGACGCTGTCTTCATCAATTCATTGCGACGCTTTTTAATTATCCCAACGTCACCCTCATTGTTCTTCCCTTATTTTTTCGCGGGGGTAGATTATATCGCGTCTTGAAGTTCAGCGCAATCCAGAAAAAGCAGTTTTTCGGTAATTAAGAAGGAAATTAGTATGAAAAAGTGGGGCAATATAGCGAGAAAGGACGTGCTAATAATCTTCTTGGAAATGAATGAAGATTGGTACGGATTTTCTGGAAAATAAACTGAGTCAGGGAAATTGACTTAAATTGCAAAAAATATAGTTTAAATATATATATACACATATTCTTATGAAAAAGAGAGCTAAAATAATACAATAAAAGTTGAAACAAAAAGTACCTAAGCTGAGGTAAAAAAAAAAACGGGGTATCATAACATTCTTCGTATGATACTATAGAATCATACGATACTATCATCACTAGTATCATACGATACTATACAGCCAGGGGAAAAACCTCAGCCGAAAAAACCTGTCTCCCCGTTAGAAAAAATAACGTAAAATATTAAATATCAGGAAAATCTTGAAAGACATCAGTGTGATCATCTTCATGTTATCCGTCGATGGGCTCGGATACACAGATTCTTCCCAAAACGACTCGCAATTCTTAATCTGAAATGAAAAAAGACAAAAGCAGAAAAGAAACCGTTTATTCAGAATAAATCGAATGCATTTCGGAAATGCACTTGCTACTTTAAAAAAACATCAACATTCAGATTTCTTGGCCAAATAATGTTCGGAGGTTTATAAATATTTATGACAGAAAAGTAACAAAATTTGAAAGAAATGAAATAAACTCCATCAATTTCCCCTTTTCGAATCTGTGGAAAATTACGAACTGATAATTTTTAACATAACAAGCTAAACTTGTAAAAAATCAATAAATACATAACCTTTCAACTGTCCTCTTTCACGAGGATTTTTTTCTGTTGCCGTGTGGGTTTCTTGCAAAAGAATCACTTCGATACCATGTTCATCAGCTAATTTGGAGACGTAATCACACTCGTCTTTCGAAATTCCTTCGATATTCAAATTCAAAATCCACAAATTCTATCTCTCTGGTCGTGAGGGTTTTTCAAACCGGATACGACCTTCCAGGTGATGATTTTTCGGCACTTCAGATGTTTGAAGACCGCTACGGGACCCCAATGAAAGGAAATCATCTCCCATAGATAAACCAAACATGTTATTACACAAGAAAACAGAATATTTTTCAGGACCAAAAACTATGACATAGTTTGAATGAGATTTTGTGATGAGAATTCATATTAATATGACTTCAAGTTGCGGGAAACAAAATTAATTTTAGCCTGAAGGTCTGCAGAGTTTACAGGGTGGTTAAGAAAAATCTGGTCCCTGTTTCCCTGAAGCTATTCCAAAGTAGAGATATCACACTTTGGCTGACTGAGTTAGGCCACCCTGTAGCACTCCGAAAGCCCTATTAGTCTCAGCGTTTGTTCATTTACGTCTTTGCATTTTCAGAAAGCCGTCGATGAACTGACTTCATTTCAAAATAAGAACATTCATGAAGCATATGCAAAGAAGCAAACTTCAGAAAAAAGGCGACAAGATTGACGAAATATTTCATACTGATTATTGGATCGATTCAAGTTGTTATTGGGGTTTAAATAATTTTACAGTGATTTCCTCGAAGATTTCATACTTTTCAAAACGATTGAAAGCGATATCCTTAACTCTTGTGGAGCAGTATATTTGCGTCCCTTTTGGGACGCAATGTATGATGCAAAGTTTCTGTTATGAAATATCGTGAGCTGGTATAACATTTATTTGTTTCTCATTTGTGAACGTCAGTTTCCAAAAACACAATATTAATCAAGAAAGTTTATTTTATCAAGTCACTAACTTGTAAAACTGACAGTTAACTTGCGAAATTTTTACAAGTTGGTAGTATTATTTACATTAGAAAATTTTGTTTTATCGTCATATATGTTGAAAATCATGATACAATTGTTATTTCCAGTAACACAGATTTTTTATGATGAGAGAGTTGATAATGATGATGAACCATCTGTTGACTCAGAAACTGCTGAACTCGAGGACTGCAGAACATTTGTACTCTCCTTACCACTAAATAATTTGCTAGACATTTCGATTTTTTGTTGACCGAATCATCGACATAACTAATCGCAATTTCGGTGTTCTTCCACCCTCCTGCACGCTTTAGTGCTAAAATATCTCCACCCGAATCCGCAAATAGTGGCTCCAGTTCTGCGAAAAGAGTGGCTGGTGTATAACTCTGGGTATTTTAAACCTAAATATTTCGATATTTGCTTTGGGACACCATCAATAGTGCGCTGGCCAGCATTAAGGGAAATGCACTTCCCATGTCGGTATGTCAAAAAAAATCTTAGGCTTTCTGTTCCAGGAGGCCGAAGATTTACATATTTTCTGTATAACATGCAGGGCTTGGAGCTGCAGCCATTATCGGTTATGGTGAATCTTCTTGTTGTTCAATTTTTTGTTTGCCGCAATGTCACAATAACGTATTTTTCCATATCTTCTACATCATTCATGTTTAAGGAGAGAATTTCGTCACATCGACAACATCCAAAAATCCCAAATGTTATTACAATTTTCGCCAGCAACCACTGGTCATCTGGAGCATGTAAAAGAAATTGTTCAGCCTCTTCTTCACTTAATACCTTGTCCTTTTTTGGCGTATAACGATCATTTTTTCGTTTCAGACACGCTATTACCTTTTGAAATCTGCAAATAACAACTAAACCTCATATTTTCCAATAAATTTCTTAAGGAAAACAAACCTGCGCACAGGGGCATTTTCTTTCATTTCCAAGCAGCTTTTCAGCATAGACCATTTTGCCCATAAAGTATTAGGGCTGAATCTAGCTGATAGTTGATTCAAGTAGACCAACAAAACATCTTCAGTTACCCCAATCACACTATTTTTGTTTTGCCACTTTTTGAAGTCGTCGTATTCTCGCTGTTACCTTGAAGCTGATTTTGCAGGTAATAAACTTGATGCTGCACTGCTGGCTGCCTCAATAATTTCTTTTGGAACATTCATTTTCGCTTTCGCCAAAACAAATGTGAAGAAAAATAAACAGACATGTTCATGGCAACGCTTCCATAGCTTACGACATTTGCGACTAATTATTGAGAAAGAAATAAAATATAAAACAATACTGGCTCAAGGAGGCAACTGACGAGCCGCAGGCGAGTCAGTTATATCCTCCATTCGCCACTAAAAACCCTCTTACCTTGCTAGTAATGTTATATACTATAGTATATTAGCAATGTTCGGTTTTCAAATTAAGTACTACAGCAAGCAAATACGATATTCGAATCATTTTCGTCTTTTAAAAGTCTTCTCATGTGACTTTCAATCGAGTTCAAAACTTCAATTTTTTTATTTTGAAGTATGAATAGTCTCCCAAAATATCGTGTTTCCAACACCCGACATAAAACGATCGAAACTGGTAAACATCGGACCACCCCTTACAAAACCGAACAACGTCCCAACGAAACCGTGAAAACCAAATGTATCAGAAAATATCTCCATCAAGTCCGCACAAAAAAAAACCATGACACGGAACATATCGGGGAGTAGACCTAACACACGCATCGCGACCTTTTCATCCCCATGAATAGCCTTATAATAAATCATCGATTGTTATGGTCCTCGCCCCTCGAAACTTTTATGACGCCAAGCGTCGCCACACGCGTCGCGATGCTCACTTCTTTCAGACGAGACAATCGGGCCGTGTTTGGTGTGACAATCGACGGCATACGTCGACGATTTGGATCCGAGAGTACCTTGATTCGAACGCACCCCCTAACGCGTGGGAAACACACCCCCGTGACGATTCGATGATCTCCGAGTGAAGTGGTTATCGAGTGGTGTCGTCTCTGTGACTAATGTCACTTTTGACGTGCCGATACGGCGGGTTCTGTGACTGTAGGCGCGGATTTCGCGGTGCAGGGGTGACAATGGGTCATAGACAAAAGTATAAAGGATGGGAAGACGGCGGGACTAATTGGGGTGAGTGCCGAAATGGAATATATCGTTTTTTTTGGGAGGGGAAAAGGGTGTAAAGGAGAGAGATCACTGAGAAAAAACTGCAAGGATATCGAGTATTTTCAATCAATATCTGCCTTACTAAAGACTGGTTTCCCTTTTCTTCTTCTTACTTTTTTCTTTGGTGGGTAATCTTCTGCAAAATTCTAGCAACTTTGGTTGTTGTTCTACACCATTCTTGCTGTTATAATTTTAGTAACTTATTATTCGTTATCAAAAAAACTTTAAGTGACAAAGAATGGGATTTACTCTGAAGTTTTTTGTGCATTTTTCACAAGTAATGTATATGAAAGAAGCTCTGAATGGTGAATCGAATGAAAGAATTATAAAAGTTACAAACACGAGTGATCAAAGATCGAATGTTTATCATAACTTCAGACTTAGGGCAATGTCAGGTTAGCGAATAGAGGAAACGAGGGCTTTCGAAAAAAAAGAAGGCTTTAAAAAATTGACAAACCTCAAGAAGGAAACAGTGCTGAATTTTTAGTACTTCTCACCTTCCGAATTTATCAGATTTAGGATCTTTGAAAGCAGGTAGAGTTACACGTGGAATACAATATTTTTTCTACGTTTCTAACGTAAATTTTAGAATCTAGGGTTTCCTTCAATGGATTATTTGAAAGTTTTCATCTCTTTTGAATTTTTAGATGTCAGTGAAAGTTTAACGCCATGGGATTTTTTCCGAGTAAGAGCTGTTCTGATACATAGTCTACAGTTGCAGTTCTAGTGTTCTAATGAACTCCAGTATCTAGAAAGCTTTCAAGGCTGGCGAAATGTTAAACATTTCCACAAGTCTCTGGTCCAAGCATTTTTTAAGTTTGCAGCAACGTCCTGGGAAGAATCCACTGAAGAGAAGATCCAGATACTTCTAAGATCCTGGAAAAAGTATCAGGGTTTGGAATGGTCCAACCAGAGAGTTTCTCTTGTGGTTTTTTCCTCTCCTGAGACTGGAGGTACATTTACTAATGCCACAGTAAGATTTAAGGCCATTGAAAGAACTTTGAGCTCCTTTTATGGTCTCTTCTTTTCTTTTGAAGCCTGCATGACCAAGTATCCAGACTCAATCATTTTTCTAGGACTGATTCCGACCTTGATTCCAAGGGGATCAAGAAAAATCTTGTCCTGTGTATTTGCTGACATAATTTCAGCGTCTTTTGGTTACGTGAGTCCACAAAATAGGCTGTTGTTATCGAGGTTCATCCAGAGTGTTCTCTTGTGGCTCTACCTTTTCCAGAAACTCCTGGAGGTACATTTATCAATGTCACAGTTTGATTAAGAGAAATTAAAAGGACCTTTAGCGCCTTTTATGGTATCTTCTTTTCCTTTGAAGCCTGAATGACCAAGTATCCAGACTTAACATCCTTTCCTGAACTGATTTCGACCTTGACTCCAAGGGGATCAAGAAAAATCTTGTCCTGTGTGTTTCCTAACATTATATTAGCTTTTTTTGGTTAAGTAATCCTACAAAATAAGTTGTTGTTATCGAGGTCCATCCAGAGTGTTCTCTTGTGGCTTTACCTTCTCAAGAAACTTCTGGAAGTACATTTACCAATGCCACAGTAAGATTTAGAGACATAGAAAAGACTTTGAGCTTCTTTTATGGTCTCTTCTTATCTTTTGAAGCCTGAATGAAGTATCCAGACTTAACATCTTCTCCTGGACTGATTTCAACCCTGATTCCAAGGGGATCAAGAAAAGTCTTGTCCTGTGTGTTTCCTAATATTATTTTAGCCTCTTTTGGTTACGTGAGCCCACAAAATAGGCTGTTGTTATCGAGGTTCATCCAGAGTGTTCTCTTGTGGCTTTACCTTCTCCTGAACTTCTGGAGTACATTAACCAATGCCACAGTTTGATTTAGAGATATTGAAAGGACTTCGAGCTCCTTTTATGGCCTCTTCTTTTCCTTTGAAGCTTCAATGACCAAGTATCCAGAATTAACATCCTTTCCTGGACTGATTTCGACCTTGATTCCAAAGGAATCAAGAAAAATCTCATCCTGAATGTTTCCTTACATTATATTAGCTATTTTTGGTTAAGTAAGCCTACAAAATGAGCTGTTGTTATCGAGGTCTATCCAGAGTGGTCTTTCATGGCTTTACTTTCTACTAAAACTTCTGGAGGTACATTTATTAATGCCACAGTAAGATTTAGAGACATTGAAAGGACTTCTAGCTCCTGTTATGGTCTCTTCTTTTCCTATGAAGCCTGAATAACCAAGTATCCAGACTTAACATCCTTTCCTGTACTGATTTCGACCTTGATTCCAAGGGGATCAAGAAAAATCTTGTCCTGACTGTTTGCTGACATCATATTAGCCTTTTTCTGGTTAGGTAAGCCTACAAAATAAGCTGTTGTTATCGAGGTCCATCCAGAGTGTTCTCTTGTGGCTTCACCTTCTCCTGAAAGTTCTGGAGGTACATTCACCAATGCCACAGTTTGATTTAAAGACATTGAAAGGACTTCGAGCTCCTTTTATGGTCTCTTCTTTTATTTTGAAGCCTGAATGACCAAGTATCCAGACTTAACATCCTTTCCTGGACTGATTTCGACCTTGATTCCAAGGAGATCAAGAAAAATCTTGTTCTGTGTATTTCCTTACATTATTTAAGCGTCTTTTGGTTACGTAAGCCTTCAAAACAATCTGTTTTTATCGAGGTTCATCCAGAGTGTTCTCTTGTGGCTTCACCTTCTCCAGAAACTTCTGGAGGTACATTTATCAATCCCACAGTTTGATTCAGAGACATTGAAAGGACTTCGAGCTCATTTTATGATCTCTTTTTTTCTTATGAAGCCTGAATGACGAAGTATCCAGACTTAACATCCTTTCCTGGACTGATTTCGAACTTGATTCCAAGGGGATCAAGAAAAATCTTGTCCTGTGTGTTTCCCAACATCCAGAGTGTTCTCTTGTGGCTTTACCTTCTCCTGAAACTTCTGGAGGTACATTTATCAATGCCACAGTAAGATTTAAAGACATTGAAAGGACTTCTAGCTCCTTTTATGGTCTCTTCTTTTCCTTTGAGGCTTGAATGACCAAGTATCCAGACTTGATATCCTTTCCTTAACTGATTTCGACCTTGATTCCGAGGGGATCAAGAAAAATCTTATCCTGAATGTTTCCTAACATCATTTTAGCGTCTTTTGGTTACGTGACCCCACAGAATAAGCTGTTGTTATCGAGGTCCATCCAGAGTGTTCTCTTGTGGTTTCACCTTCTCCAGAAACTTCTGGAGGTACATTTATTAATCCCACAGTTTGATTCAGAGACATTTAAAGGACTTTGAGCTCCTGTTATGATCTCTTTTCTTCCTTCGAAGCCTGAATGACCAAATATCCAGACTTAACATCATTTCCTGGACTGGAGATCAAGAAAAATCTTATCCTTTGCATTTCCTAACATCACATTAGAGTCCTCTGTCTAAGTAAGCTTACAAAATAGGTCGTAGTCATCGAGCAACCCTTCCCAAAACCTATTCACCGCATCTAAGCGCCAATCAGCGGAGCGTGGGTTCCGTAATCCGGGCTCCTGTCCCGAGCAGAGCCAGAGATGAAAGCGATCCGAGCATCAGCGCAGCATCCCCCCGAGCTAATCGATCTCCAGGGAGCGGCGGCGGTAATTGATTCCGTGTTAACGGGCGAAGTCATTTCCTGGCGGCGCGCATAACTTCGCAGATACACACATTAGATAAGATAATCTGGATGGGGAGAGAGGGGGCGTTTCCAGGCGCTAATTTAAAATTAATATCGGGGAAGGCTGCGACGCCGCCGGTGCCGGAAATAAGCAGAGCGGAGCGGCGTCGGCAGCCCCAGCAGGGGTTGCGAAACAACTTTTCGACGGGTTCATTAAAGCGCCCCAAATGAATTCCTGCAGATGGATCCGGTCGCTCTTCTCGGGAGTGGAGATTCAGATTTGACTCTAGAAGCTCGTTGATTTGCCGATTATGAAACGTCGAATTCTGCAGGTTTTGATCTAGTTATCGAAGCACCACGAATGGATTCCTGCTGGCTGATTGAATCAGCTGTTTTTGAGGTGAAAATTAAGAAATGATTCCACGATTATCGCGAGTTTTACCTTGAAACGTTAAATTCTGATATCTTGATCCAACGTTCCAAGAACCCTTAAAGAATTCTTGCAGCTAGATCCAATTTCTTCAATCAGAATTGGAAATTCATCATTTGCCTCTCGAATCTCGTTGATTTTCCTATTATAAAACGTTGATTTCTGCAGGTTTTGATCAACTTATCGAAGCAGACCGAATTGATTCTTGCAGACAGATCCAATCGGCTGCTTTCGATATGAAAATTGTAACGGTGCGATTTACTGAATTCAATTCTCGGGAGTTTCCGGATCGTCTCGGATCGGGAACGCGACGTCGGGTAGTACATGATCGCGAGAACGGTTGGGAACGTGCCACCTCGGACGCGAGAAGAAAGATCCCCTCTCTAATATTCCGCACCTTGAAGGAAATCAAACCCTCAACACTTCTCTTTGGAAGAAATACAACCTTCACCTCTTACATAGCCATTCCTTCTGGAGGAACTGCAACGTCTTCCTGGAGATTCAGGAGTTCGAACTTTGGAAGAAGTCGAGAAATAGTCACTTCGCTTACCTGGCATTATTATAACAAGATAAGTCAACAAAGAACGAAAAACGTTCGTAAATAGTGTGTCTGACGAATTGTTCATAATTGTACATATTCTTGTCCTCATATTTAATTGTTTCAATTTGTTATAGTAGATATTGTAAATAGCTACGCTATTGTCATCAGAGAGAATAAATCTCGACTGTTCAAGTTTTAATTATCATTAGCTTGAGTAGAAGCATATTATCCCCTTTTATCGTAAGGTGGTCTCATGTTCTGACTAGCTAGAGCATCTATAGTAAATTATATCTCTCTCTTCAACCTTACAAAATTATTAAATGAATCCTCGATTATCGCGAATTTTAACTTGAAACTTTGAATTCTGCTGTGTTTGAACAACTATCCAAGGGTTCATAAATAAACCCCAAAGAATTTCTGCTGTCAGATCCAATTTCTTCATTTAAAAGAAGAAATTCAGCATTTGACTCTCGAATATAGTTGATTTCCCGATTATAAAGCGTTAAATTCTGCAGGTTTTGATCAACTTATCGAAGCAGACCGAATTGATTCCTGCAGGCAGATCCAATCGGCTGGCTTTGAAGTGAAAATTATGAAATGATTTCTCGATTATCGCGAATTTACCTTGAAACTATGAATTCTGCTGTGTTTGAACAACAATCCAAGGGTTCATAAAAGAACCCCTAAAGTATTCCTGCTGTCAGATCCAATTTCTTCATTCAGAAGTAGAAAATCAGCATTTGACTCTCGAATCTCGTACATTTCCGATTATAAAACGTCGAATTTTGCAGGTTTTGATCAACTTATCGAAGCACACCGAATTGATTCCAACAAACAGATCCAATCGGCTGATTTTTAAGTGAAAATTATTAAATGATTTCTAGATTATCACGAATTTTACCTCGAAACTTTGAATTCTGCTGTGTTTGAACAACTATCCAAGGGTTCATAAATATACCCCAAAGAATTCCTGCTGTCAGATCCAATTTCTTCATTTAAAAGAAGAAATTCAGCATTTGACTCTCGAATATAGTTGATTTCCCGATTATAAAGCGTTAAATTCTGCAGGTTTTGATCAACTTTTTGAAGCACACCAAATTGATTCCTGCAGACAGATCCAATCGGCTGGTTTTGAAGTGAAAATCATTAAATGATTCCTTGATTATAGCGAATTTTACCTTGAAACTTTGAATTCTGATGTGTTTGAACAACTATCCAAGGGTTTAATAAAAGAACCCCTAGGGAATTCCTGCTGGCAGATCCAATTTCTTCATTCAGAAGAAGAAATTCAGCATTTGACTCTCGAATATCGTTGATTTCCCGATTATAAAACGTTAAATTCTGCAGGTTTTGATCAACTTATCGAAGCACACCAAACTGATTCCTGCAGACAGATCCAATCGGCTGGTTTTGAAGTGAAAATTATGAAATGATTCCTCGATCATCGCGAATTTTACCTTGAAACTTTGAATTCTGCTGTATTTGAACAACTATCCAAGGGTTCAAAAAAGAACCCCTAAAGAATTCCTGCTGTCAGATCCAATTTCTTCATTCAGAAGTGGAAAATCAGCATTTGACTCTCGAATCTCGTTGATTTCCGATTATAAAACGTTGGATTCCACAGTTTTTGATCAAATTAAGAAGCTGGTTTTGTAATGAAAATTAAGAAATGATTTCTCGATAACCGAGAATGTTACGTATTACCTTGACAAAACGTTGAATTACAGTTTTGGACATAAGTTCTAAGGCTTCATTTGAACGCCCCAAAAACCTGAAACACCAAATCATTTGGAGGTACATTTACCTAGGACACAGTTGACGACCAGTTGAAGAAGTTTGTACTATTTTTTTTTTATTTTGGTGACCAAGAAAATCTTGATTTTACATTGACCACGTTGAAAAAACGTTGAAGTAACGTTTTGATACTACAGGAAATTCAGTCAGGGTATTTTCAAGCGTTGAGTTGAGGAATTCCACAACCTTACAATAATCTTAAGCTCTACTTTTCCTGAAAAACACTTGAGGTGTTTGTTTTGCTCAATTTTCCAATGTTGGCGTCAAAAAATCGCTTGTTTACTCCTACGTTAAGACCATAAATCCCATCGACCAGGTCCATCCGACATTTTCCCCGAGAAAATCCGAATTTTCCTTTACCCCAACCCGCTTATCTGTCTCCAGGAGTAACAACACTCTTCCATCATCTCTTCCACCCTTCAGGTTACGCCTACTTAGTATGCGCCCTCACGGTAGGCAAGAACAGCCGTGCCATTCAAGAGGAAAACGCCCTCAACCTGCGGGCGCTTTCCACGCCCTCCGCGCGCAGGGCTTTTCCGATTTTTCCGCGAGGAAGGAAGCAATAACTGGAGGCCGGCTGAAGGAACTCGGTCTACCAGACAGGCCGGAGGGGTGCTTCCTTCCTAAGGATATTCGATTTGGAAATTCGGAAATTTCCCTCGGATGTTCGGGAAGTATAGCCGGAATTTCCACGTACCGGGAAAACACTCGTCTCCCCGGTTTTCCCCTTCGTGATGTCCGATCCATGGCGAAGGCTTCCGGAATTTCAATTGAAAACTGCGGTTTTTCCGCAGGAGAATTTTCTTTTTTCGTAGTGTAGCTAAAAGGAAAATTGATAATCTGAAAAAGAAACACTCTGGAAGAGTCTTCCTTGGTTTGACCATTCCAAAAAGTTTCTTTGAAACTTTGATACCTACTGCGATATCTGAGAAGTATCTGGATCTTAGCAAGAATCCTCCACAGTAGATTCTTAAATGCTTCCAACGTAAAAACCTTTTTTGTAGGCTTAATACGTAACCAAAGGGCGCTAATATAATGTCAGGAAACACACAGGACAAGATTTTCTTGATCAATCAGTCCAGGCAAGGATGTTAAGTCTGGATACTTGGTCATTCAGGCTTCAAAAGAAAAGAAGAGACCATGACAGGAGTTCAAATTCCTTTCAATGTCTCTAAATCTGACTGTGACATCGATAAATGTACCTCCAGAAGTTCAGGAGAAGGTGAAGCTACAAAAGAACATTCAGGATGAACCTGGATAACAACAGCCTATTTTGTGGGTTCATGTAAGCAAAAGACGCTAAAATAATGTAAGGAAACACACAAGACAAAATTTTTCTTGATCTTCTTGAAATCAAGGTCGAAATCAGTTCAGGAAAGGATGTTAAATCTGGATACTTGGTCATTCAGGCTTCAAAGGAGGAGAAGAGATTATAAAAGGAGCTCAAAGTCCTTTCAATGTCTCTAAATCAAACTGTTGCATTGGTTTATGTACTTCCAGAAGTTTCAGGAGAAGATGAAGCTACAAGAGAACATTCTGGTTAGACCCAGATAACGACAGCTTATTTTTTGGGCTCACGTAACCAAAAGACGCTAAAATAATGTTAGGAAACACACAGGACAAGATTTTTTCTTGATCCCCTTGGAATCAAGGTCGAAATCAGTCCAGGAAAGGATGTTAAGTCTGAATACTTGGTCATTCAGGCTTCAAAAGAAAAGAAGAGACCATAAAAGGTGCTCACAGTCCTTTCAATATGTCTAAATGAAACTGTGACATTGGTAAATGTACCTCTAGAAGTTCCCGGAAAGAAAAAGGCCACAGGAGAAACTCTCTGGTTGCACCATCCCAAACCTGGATACCTACTCCAGGATCTAAGAATTATCTGGATCTTCTCCTCAGTGGATTCTTATCAGGACGCTGCTGCCAACTCAAAAAATTCTTTGGACCAGAGACTTGTGGAAATGTTTAACAATCCTCCTACATACTGAAGTTCATAAGACTCTGCAACTGTAGATAGCTCTTATCTACCTTGAGGTCGCAGTGGAATGAATCCTCCTTGTTTAAGACCAACAACCCTTGCTTCACTTGGCAAAATTGAAGAGCTGAAAGTTCTCATAAATTTAAAAAAATTCACATAAACCTTCTTGTAGTTATTCTTCATTTAACAAAAGATGTTTCACAGGTTATTCTATGCCATATTAACGAATTAAAACCAACATATTCCTTTTTCAGGACCCATCCTTACGACAACTCACAATTTTTTTAGTCAACACCACCTTGAATATCAATTTTTTCTTCTAGGTCTGGATGGATGAGAAGCTGAAATGGAAACCAGAAGACTACGGCGATCTCCGAGTGGTTCGCCTTGCAGACCACGAAATATGGCAACCAGACCTCTTCCTCTACAACAGGTAACCCAAAAACTCTCTTCTTAACCACAAAAATCTTCTTAGTATCACCATGAACTGTTTAAGACGCCTATATAAAACTTTCTGAATTTCCCCAGTGCAGTTTCCTCAGCCGTTGGACACTACGCCAACACCCATTTCTTGGTGTACCCAAATGGTGAGGTCTTATGGGTACCTCCTTGCCAATTCACAGTCCTCTGCGACCTTAACCTCCAGTATTGGCCTTTCGACAGCCAAACCTGCACCTTGAAGTTTGGTTCTTGGACCTACAGTGGTGACCATATTGATCTGGAGCTCTACGACAACAGTACAGAGATTGAGGTGAGTAGATAATCATGAGTCTCTTGTTTTACGTCTTCAATAGGTACAGAAGATGTTGAACAGTTTTGGTCGAGTTCAAGAATATAATATTTGATAAAGAAAAAAGATATATAACAAATATACTGCTCCACAAGAGTTGGGGATATCGTATTCAATCATTACTAGCAAGGTAAGAGGGTTTTTACCTCCTTGAGCCAGTAAAACCCGTTACCTTGCTAGTATTCTTTTATATTTTATTTGTTTCTCATTTGTGAAGAGGTTAGATAAATTCCAGAAAAATCTCAATATGGAAGCGTTGCCATGAACATGTCTGTTGTCTGTTTATTTTTCTTTACATTTATTTTGGCGAAAGCGGAAATGAATGTACCAAAAGAAATTATTGAGGCAGCCAGCAGTGTAGCATCAAGTTTGTTACCTGCAAAATCAGCTTCAAGGTATGAGCGAGAATACGACGACTTCAAAAAGTAGCAAAACAAAAATATTGTGATTGGGGTAACTGAAGATGTTTTGTTGGTCTACTTGAATCAACTATCAGCTAGATTCAGCCCTAATACTTTATGGGCAAAATAGTCTATGCTGAAAAGCTGTTTGGAAATGAAAGAAAATGCCCCTGTTCGCAGGTTTGTTTTCCTTGAAAAATTTTTTGAAAAATATGACGTTTAGTTGTTATTTGCAGATTTCAAAAGGTAATAGCGTTTCTGATACGAAAAAATGAGCGTTACACGCCAAAAAAGGCTATTAAGGTATTAAGAAAAGAAGGGGCTGAACAATTTCTTTTACATGCTCCTGATGACCAGTGGTTGCTGCTGAAAATTGTAACAATATTCGGGATTTTTGCATGTTGTCGATGTGACGAAATTCTCTCCTTAAACATGAATGATGTAGAAGATATGGAAAAATACGTTATTGTGACATTGCGGCAAACAAAAAATTTAACAACAAGAAGATTCACCATAACCGATGATGGCTGCAGCTTCAAGCCCTGCATGTTATACAGAAAATATGTAAATCTTCGGCCTCCTGGAACAGAAAGCCTAAGATTTTTTTTGACATACCGACATGGAAAGTGCATTTCCCTTAATGCTGGCCAGCACACTATTGGTGGTGTCCCGAAGCAAATAGCGAAATATTTAGGTTTAAAAGACCCAGAGTTATACACCGGCCACTCTTTTCGCAGAACTGGAGCCACTATGGTTGCGGATTTTATTTTTTTGCAATTTAAGTCAATATCTCTAACTCGTGTGGAGTAGTTTAGTTTCTGCCGTAAACTGTTATATCTTGAGTCATACAAAGAAAGTAGGAAGTCTTCAGTTGTGTCTTCTGTCTGTATAACCTTATTTTGATCCAGAACGACCTGATGATAGGAAGTACAGAATGGAACCTTGTAAGCACGAGCATAGAGAAAGGAATCGCCTATTACAACTGCTGTGAAGAACCCTACCCCTACATAAACGGAAACATAACCTTCTCCAGAAGATCACCGTCATACAAAGCCATAATAATCACTCCAGCCTTCGGTAAATTCCAAGAAATCCTTGCTGATAACTCCTACTTAAAAAAGATTTTTTTTTAAAGCAATTCTAATCCTCATCCTGTCGTCTTTTTGGCTGCCTCCAAATGCTGGGGAGAAACTTATCCTGAACGGTTGCGTTGCCTTGATGATCTGCATGTTCTTGCTGTATTTTACCCAGAAGATTCCTGCAATGGGTTCGCATATACCTCTCATAGGTAACTCTGATGTTGTGGTCCTTTTTTTTATTGAAGGAATTGTTTTTTTCAGTTTTATTTTATAGCAATTGCTTGTACGTGTCCACGTGGACCATTATTGGATCTATAGCAGTCA
The DNA here is from genome assembly GCA_038502775.1 of Hippodamia convergens. Taxonomy (NCBI): domain Eukaryota; kingdom Metazoa; phylum Arthropoda; class Insecta; order Coleoptera; family Coccinellidae; genus Hippodamia; species Hippodamia convergens. Next base: position 30,852,032 of record CM076614.1, read on the forward strand.
TATGGTTGTCCAGAACTAAACATACGAGTCCCTTACCCTGGATAATCAAGAAACCGTTGACAGGAACCTTTGGAAAATGGTTGGGACTCTCTACATACATAAACCAGGTGAGTGGTTCACTTTTGAAAGAAGGAAGGATTGGAGAGGGACATATTTTTGATTTATGAGAGATATAAAGAGTATAAAATGTTACACATTATGGAAATCTCAAATTTATTCTACAACTGAAGATGTTCTCAATGATAATTATTTTTATCAGAATTATGCATGCATATGTTATCCACTTCAACGTTTTTCTTCAATACAGATGATTTTTCCCAGCAGGAATAAAAAAAGGTGATATTATCAGATTTTGAATGTATTGGCTCCATTCTAGAATCAGTTGTTCTCGATCAATTCTAGTGATCAATAGTTTTTCTTTCGTTTGATTTTCTTCACTCGATCGCTATGCGAAACACGTAATTTGACCCAAGAGGAATGTGCCCAAGCGGTAGTTTTGCGAGAAGAAGGGTGGACATACACAAGAATTGCGGAAAGGTTTGGAGTTTCCCATACAAGTGTGTCCAGAATGTTGCAGCGATTCAGGGAGACAGGTATGAATGTCCGAAGACCAGGACAGGGTAGACCACGGGTAACAACTGCCATTCAAGAACGTTATTTGAGAGTTTCTTCGTTGAGACAACGGTTTGCAACTTCAAAATCAGTTTGAGCAAACTCATGGGGTGCAAATTAGCACTCAGACAATAAGAAATCGCCTCAGAGAATATGATTTAAGGCCTCGTGTCGCGGCAAGAGGCCTAGCTCTTACCCCAGCCCATCGAAGGGCGCGTTTGGATTTTGCAAGAGAGCATATCCATTGTTAAGAGGCCGATTGGGAAAGAGTTCTGTTCGTAGATGAGTCTAGATTCTGCCTCTACCATTGTGATCGACGTTCCCTTGTATACAGACGTCCACATGAAAGATATGCTCAGTTCAATTTCCTGAATACTACTGGTTTCGGGGGTGGATCGATTATCGTATGGGGTGGAATATCTTTGACTGCTCGCACAGACCTAGTGGTCGTTGATAATGGAGCTATGAATGCTGATAAGTATATAAGGAACATTCTTGAAGAGCATGTATTGCCACTTGTCCCATATATCGGTGAAAATTTCATTTTTATGGACGATAATGTCAGACCCCATAGTGCGCGCATCGTTCAGGAGTACCTTGAAGAGGTTGAAGTCTCTCGAATGGAATGGCCAGCAAGAAGTCCAGATTGAGCAGGTTTTGGGACAATCTCAATAGTAGGCTGAGAAGTTCAGAAAATCATCCAGCAACTCTCAATGATTTAGGAATCCAACTCGGAGAAATCTGGGAAGGATTAGATCAGAACATTTTAAGATCACTCATTTTGAGTATGAACCGTCGTTGCCGAGCTGTAATTAACGCAAGGGGTGGAAATACCAAGTATTAAATCACTTATCAGCATTTCAGTATTTTGAAAATTGTTCATTTCTCTTCTTTCACATAAGATTCGGTGAAATCCTGAATTTTTCCTCCATTTAATGTGTCTTGTTTCGTTCAAACCCTTCCCGAGAGAACATAAAAATAAGTTATAAAGTCAATGTAGAGTTAACTTTCATTAAAATTGCGATTTTCAGAATGTGCGTTAATTTTTTCGGTCTGGAATGTTCGGTTATTATAAATTTTATAGCCGCGCCACCGATTTTTAAAATATTTCGCACAGTGAATCTATAGGACTTCCTGATACTACAGTCTCAATTACAGCTTTGGGAAGGCAGTAATTTAGAGAAAAAAAAATAAATGAAACTCATAAATATACTCCATTTACCTCGGATACGGCTCTGATATAGTCTTATATATAGTCTAAATAGTTTAGTTTAACAAGGTTAGGTTAAGTTGGGTTAGGTAAGGTTCATTTTCCCTTCCTCAAGATCACAAAAAAAAATACAAAAAAAATATAACTGGGCAGGAAACTTTACAATTATTACCGAATGTTCAAAATGTCAGGGTGCGATCATAGAATCCTCGAACGAGACGTCATACGTCAATTTTTTGACGTTTCGCCCGAGCAACGCCATCTATCGGCGCTTTCTGGCTTCGGGTCTTGAAAATTCCGCATTTTCTTCGAACATTACCCCGGATTGTTGTCGTAACTATCCAGGGCGAGGCGCAGGAAACGGAAGTGGAGATGGGGAATCGGAATGAGTTATGGCACATGCGTATATACGTAAATCAGATACGCGTCAACTTCCCCCATTGTACGGGCCGCAGTTTCGCAATGTTGGGGCTGGGGACTCGTCAGATATTGCCAATTATCAATGAGTTATCGTTGCCGTTCGTTGCACAAAGATAATCGGATCTCCGCGTTGCAGGAACAACTCTTTTTCGGCTGGGAACGATCGGTCATAGAGCTGCGAAGATCGGTAAGAGCGGAGGAGATGCAACCCTGTGTATTTCGATGCTGACGTATGAAACTTTGGGGTAGTTCTCTTTTTTCACGTTGCAAGAGTTTGAGAGATTCCTGGAGTGTGTTTTGCATTTATAGTAGTAGATTTTTTCGAGATTTTTCATTATGATATGATGGAAAAAGGGTGAAAATCTATTATAAGGGTGATTTTCACCCCTTCATGAGGAGAGTGGAAATTTCAAAATAGTATCAGAGGAAAGCTCTTATTTAGGCGCAAACTTACAGAAAATTTCATTCTGATACGAATTTTCTATCGATGAGAAAAGGGTAAAAAACTACTAAAAACTAACATAAGGGAGATTTTCACCCCTTCGTTGTGGGAATGGAAAATTAGAGTTTGTATCAGAGGGAAGCTCCCATCTATGCGCAAACTTACAGAAAATTTCATCTTGATACGAATTTTCTTTCGATAGTCAAGGGGCAAAAAACTACTAAAAACTGACATAAGGAAGGTTTTCACCCCTTCGTGTGGCGAGTGGAAAATTCAAATTGGTATCAGGGGAAAGCTCTCATTTATACGCAAACTAACAGAAAATTTCGTTCTGATACGAATTTTCTATCGATGGGAAAAGGGCAAAAAACTACTGAAAACTAACATAAGATAGGTTTTCACCCCTTCGTTTGAAGAGTGGAAAATTAAAATTTGTATTAGAGAGAAGCTCTCATATATACGCAAACTTACTGAGAGTTTCGTCCTGATACGAATTTTCTAACGATGGGAAAAGGGCAAAAAACCTCTAAAAACTAACATAAGGGAGGTTTTCACCCCTTCGTTGAAAAAGTGGAAAATTCAAATTGGTATCAGAGGAAGGCACTCATCTATACGCAAACTTACAGAAAATTTCGTCCTGATACGAGTTTTCTATCGATGGGAAAAGGGCAAAAAACTACTAAAAACTAACATAAGGGAGGTTTTCACCCCTTCGTTGGAAGAGTGGAAAATTCAAATTGGTATCAGAGGAAAGCTCTCATCTATGCGCAAACTTACAGAAAATTTCATCTTGATACGAATTTTCTTTCGATAGTCAAGGGGCAAAAAACTACTAAAAACTGACATAAGGAAGGTTTTCACCCCTTCGTGTGGCGAGTGGAAAATTCAAATTGGTATCAGAGGAAAGCTCTCATTTATACGCAAACTAACAGAAAATTTCGTTCTGATACGAATTTTCTATCGATGGGAAAAGGGCAAAAAACTACTGAAAACTAACATAAGATAGGTTTTCACCCCTTCGTTTGAAGAGTGGAAAATTAAAATTTGTATTAGAGAGAAGCTCTCATATATACGCAAACTTACTGAGAGTTTCGTCCTGATACGAATTTTCTAACGATGGGAAAAGGGCAAAAAACCTCTAAAAACTAACATAAGGGAGGTTTTCACCCCTTCGTTGAAAAAGTGGAAAATTCAAATTGGTATCAGAGGAAGGCACTCATCTATACGCAAACTTACAGAAAATTTCGTCCTGATACGAGTTTTCTATCGATGGGAAAAGGGCAAAAAACTACTAAAAACTAACATAAGGGAGGTTTTCACCCCTTCGTTGGAAGAGTGGAAAATTCAAATTGGTATCAGAGGAAAGCTCTCATCTATGCGCAAACTTACAGAAAATTTCATCTTGATACGAATTTTCTTTCGATAGTCAAGGGGCAAAAAACTACTGAAAACTAACATAAGGAAAGTTTTCACCTCTTCGTTATGAGAGTGGAAAATTAAAATTTGTATTAGAGAGAAGCTCTCATATATACGCAAACTTACTGAGAGTTTCGTCCTGATACGAATTTTCTAACGATGGGAAAAGGGCAAAAAACTACTAAAAACTAACATAAGGGAGGTTTTCACCCCTTCGTTGAAAAAGTGGAAAATTCAAATTAGTATCAGAGGAAGGCTCTCATCTATACGCAAACTTACAGAAAATTTCATCCTGATACGAATTTTCTATCGATGGGAAAAGGGCAAAAAACTACAAAAAACTAACATAAGGGAGGTTTTCACCCTTTCGTTATGAGAGTGGAAAATTAAAGTTGGTATCAGAGGGAAGCTCTCACCTATGCGCAAACTTACAGAAAATTTCATCCTGATACGAATTTTCTATCGATGGGAAAAGGGCAAAAAACTACTGAAAACTAACATAAGGGAGGTTTTCACCCCTTCGTTGGAACAGTGGAAAATTCAAATTGGTATCAGAGGAAGGCTCTCATCTATACGCAAACTTTCTGAAAGTTTCGTCCTGATACGAATTTTCTATCGATGGGAAAAGGGCAAAAAACTACTAGAAACTAACATAAGGGAGGTTTTCACCCCTTCGGTGAAAGAGTGGAAAATTCAAATTAGTATAAGGGAGAAGGTCTCATCTATACGCAAACTTACAGAAAATTTCATGCTGATACGAATTTTCTATCGATTGGAAAAGGGCAAAAAACTACAAAAAACTAAGATAAGGGAGGTTTTCACCCCTTCGTTGAAAGAGTGGAAAATTCAAATTGGTATCAAAGGAAGGCTCTCATCTATACGCAAACTTACAGAAAATTTCATCCTGATACGAATTTTCTATCGATGGGAAAAGGGCAAACAACTACTGAAAACTAACATAAGGGAGGTTTTCACCCTTTCGTTATGAGAGTGGAAAATTTAAGTTGGTATCAGAGGGAAGCTCTCACCTATGCGCAAACTTACAGAAAATTTCATCCTGATACGAATTTTCTATCGATGGGAAAAGGGCAAAAAACTACAAAAAACTAACATAAGGGAGGTTTTCACCCTTTCGTTATGAGAGTGGAAAATTAAAGTTGGTATCAGAGGGAAGCTCTCATCTATGCGCAAACTTACAGAAAATTTCATGATGATACGAATTTTCTATCGATGGGAAAAGGGCAAAAAACTAGTAAAAACTAACATAAGGGAGGTTTTCATCCCTTCGTTATGAGAGTGAAAAATTAAAGTTTGTATCAGAGGAAAGCTCTCATCTATGCGCAAACTTACAGAAAATTTCATGATGATACGAATTTTCTATCGATGGGAAAAGGGCGAAAAACTAGTAAAAACTAACATAAGGGAGGTTTTCATCCCTTCGTTATGAGAGTGGAAAATTAAAGTTTGTATCAGAGGAAAGCTCTCATCTATGCGCAAACTTACAGAAAATTTCATGATGATACGAATTTTCTATCGATGGGAAAAGGGTTAAAAACTACTAAAAACTAACATAAGGGAGGTTTTCACCCCTTCGTATGGCAGGTGGGATTTTCAAATTGATATCAGAAAGGAGCTCTCATCTATACGCAAACTTACAGAAAATTTCATGCTGATACGAATTTTCTATCGATGGGAAAAGGGCAAAAAACTACTAAAAACTAACATAAGGGAGGTTTTCACCCCTTCGTATGGCAGGTGGGATTTTCGAATTGATATCAGAAAGAAGCTCTCATCTATACGCAAACTTACAGAAAGTTTCATGCTGATACGAATTTTCTATCGATGGGAAAAGGGTAAAAAACTACTAAAAACTAACATAAGGGAGGTTTTCACCCCTTTGTTATGAGAGTGGAAAATTAAAGTTTATATCAGAGGGAAGGTCTCATCTATACGCAAACTTACAGAAAATTTCATGCTGATGCGAATTTTTTATCGATGGGAAAAGGGCAAAAAACTACTAAAAACTAACATAAGGGAGGTTTTCACCCCTTCCTATGGCAGGTGGGATTTTCGAATTGATATCAGAAAGGAGCTCTCATCTATACGCAAACTTACAGAAAATTTCATGCTGATACGAATTTTCTATCGATGGGAAAAGGGTAAAAAACTACTAGAAACTAACATTAGGGAGGTTTTCACCCCTTCGGTGAAAGAGTGGAAAATTCAAATTGGTATAAGGGAGAAGGTCTCATCTATACGCAAACTTACAGAAAATTTCATGCTGATACGAATTTTCTATCGATTGGAAAAGGGCAAAAAACTACAAAAAACTAAGATAAGGGAGGTTTTCACCCCTTCGTTGAAAGAGTGGAAAATTCAAATTGGTATCAAAGGAAGGCTCTCATCTATACGCAAACTTACAGAAATTTTCATCCTGATACGAATTTTCTATCGATGGGAAAAGGGCAAAAAACTACTGAAAACTAACATAAGGGAGGTTTTCACCCTTTCGTTATGAGAGTGGAAAATTTAAGTTGGTATCAGAGGGAAGCTCTCACCTATGCGCAAACTTACAGAAAATTTCATCCTGATACGAATTTTCTATCGATGGGAAAAGGGCAAAAAACTACAAAAAACTAACATAAGGGAGGTTTTCACCCTTTCGTTATGAGAGTGGAAAATTAAAGTTGGTATCAGAGGGAAGCTCTCATCTATGCGCAAACTTACAGAAAATTTCATGATGATACGAATTTTCTATCGATGGGAAAAGGGCAAAAAACTAGTAAAAACTAACATAAGGGAGGTTTTCATCCCTTCGTTATGAGAGTGAAAAATTAAAGTTTGTATCAGAGGAAAGCTCTCATCTATGCGCAAACTTACAGAAAATTTCATGATGATACGAATTTTCTATCGATGGGAAAAGGGCGAAAAACTAGTAAAAACTAACATAAGGGAGGTTTTCATCCCTTCGTTATGAGAGTGGAAAATTAAAGTTTGTATCAGAGGAAAGCTCTCATCTATGCGCAAACTTACAGAAAATTTCATGATGATACGAATTTTCTATCGATGGGAAAAGGGCTAAAAACTACTAAAAACTAACATAAGGGAGGTTTTCACCCCTTCGTATGGCAGGTGGGATTTTCAAATTGATATCAGAAAGGAGCTCTCATCTATACGCAAACTTACAGAAAATTTCATGCTGATACGAATTTTCTATCGATGGGAAAAGGGCAAAAAACTACTAAAAACTAACATAAGGGAGGTTTTCACCCCTTCGTATGGCAGGTGGGATTTTCGAATTGATATCAGAGAGAAGCTCTCATCTATACGCAAACTTACAGAAAGTTTCATGCTGATACGAATTTTCTATCGATGGGAAAAGGGTAAAAAACTACTAAAAACTAACATAAGGGAGGTTTTCACCCCTTTGTTATGAGAGTGGAAAATTAAAGTTTATATCAGAGGGAAGGTCTCATCTATACGCAAACTTACAGAAAATTTCATGCTGATGCGAATTTTTTATCGATGGGAAAAGGGCAAAAAACTACTAAAAACTAACATAAGGGAGGTTTTCGCCCCTTCCTATGGCAGATGGGATTTTCGAATTGATATCAGAAAGGAGCTCTCATCTATACGCAAACTTACAGAAAATTTCATCCTGATACGAATTTTCTATCGATGGGAAAAGGGTAAAAAACTACTAAAAACTAACATAAGGGAGGTTTTCACCCTTTCGTTATGGAAGTGGAAAATTAAAGTTGGTATCAGAGGGGAGCTCTCATCTATGCGCAAACTTACAGAAAATTTCATGATGATACGAATTTTCTATCGATGGAAAAAGGGCAAAAAACTACTAAAAACTAACATGAGGGAGGTTTTCACCCCTTCGTTAAAAGAGTAAAAAATTCAAATTGGTATCAGAGGGAAGCTCTCATCTATGCGCAAACTTACAGAAAATTTCGTCCTGATGCGAATTTTCTATCGCTGGGAAAAGGGCAAAAAACTACTAAAAACTAACATAAGGGAGGTTTTCACCCCTTCGTTGGAAGAGTGGATAATTCAAATTGGTATCGGAGGAAAGCTCTCATCTATGCGCAAACTTACAGAGAATTTCATCCTGATACGAATTTTCTATCGATGGAAAAAGGGCGAAAAACTACAAAAAACTAATATAAGGGAGGTTTTCACCCCTTTGTTGGAAGAGTAGAAAATTCAAATTGGTATCAGAGGAAGGCTCTCATCTATACGCAAACTTACAGGAAATTTCGTCCTGATAAGAATTTTCTATCGATAGGAAAAGGGCAAAAAACTACTAAAAACTAACATAAGGGAGGTTTCCACCCCTTCGTTGGAAGAGTGGAAAATTCAAATTGGTATCGGAGGAGAGCTCTCATCTATGCGCAAACTTACAGAGAATTTCGTCCTGATACGAATTTTCTATCGATGGGAAAAGGGCAAAAAACTACTAAAAACTAACATAAGGGAGGTTTTCACCCCTTCGTTGAAAAAGTGGAGAATTCAAATTGGTATCAGAGGAAAGCTCTCATCCATACGCAAACTTACAGAAAATTTCACCCTGATACGAATTTTATATCGATGGGAAAAAGGCAAAAAACTACTGAAAACTAACATAAGGGAGGTTTTCACCCCTTCGTATGGCGAGTGGAAAATTCAAATTGGTATCAGAGGAAAGCTCTCATCTATGCGCAAACTTACAGAAAATTTTATCCTGATACGGATTTTCTATCGATGGGAAAGGGGCAAAAAACTACTAAAAACTAACATAAAGGAGGTTTTCACCCTTTCGTTGGGGAAGTCAAAATTAAAGTTGGTATCAGAGGGAAGCTCTCATCTTTGCGCAAACTTACAGAAAATTTCAACCTGATACAAATTTTCTATCGATGGGAAAAGGCCAAAAAACTACTAAAAACTAACATAAGGGAGGTTTTCACCCCTTCGTTGGGAGAGTGGAAAATTCAAATTGGTATCAGCGGAAAGCTGTCATCTATATGCAAACTGATTGAAAATTTCATCCTGATACGAATTTTCTATCGATGGGAAAAGAGCAAAAAACTACTGAAAACTAATATAAGAGAGGTTTTCAACCCTTCGTTGAGAGAGTGGAAAATTAAAATTGGTATCAGAGGAAAGCTCCCTTCTAAGCGCAATTTTATAGAAATTTTCATCCTGATACGAATTTTTTATCGATGGGAAAAGGGCAAAAAACTACTAAAAACTAACATAGGGAAGGTTTTCACCCCTTCTTATAGCGAGTGAAAAATTCAAATTGGTATCAGAGGAAGGCTCTTATCTAAGCGCAAACTTACAGAAAATTTCGTCCTAATACAAATTTTCTATCGATGGGAAAATTGCAAAAAACAACAAAAAAGTAACATAAGGGAGGTTTTCACCCCTTCGTTGGAAGAGTGGAAAATTCAAATTGGTATCAGAGGAAAGCTCTCATCTATGCGCGAACTTACAAAAAATTTCATCCTGATACGAATTTTCTATCGATGGGAAAGGGGCAGAAAACTACTAAAAACTAACATAAGATAGGTTTTCACCCCTTCGTTTGAAGAGTGGAAAATTCAAATTGATATCAGAGGAAAGCTCTCATCTATATGCAAACTTACAGAAAATTTCTTCCTCATACGAATATTCTATAGATGGGAAAAGGGCAAAAAACTACTAAAAACTAACTTAAGGGAGGTTTTCACCCCTTAGTTGGTAAAGTGGAGAATTCAAATTAGTACCAGAGGAAGGCTCTCATCTATACGCAAACTCACAGAAAATTTCGTCCTGATACGGATTTTCTATCGATGGGAAAGGGGCAAAAAACTACTAAAAACTAACATAAGGGAGGTTTTCACCCCTTCGTTGGAAGAGTGGAAAATTCAAATTGGTATCAGAGGAAAGCTCTCATCTATATGCAAACTTACAGAAAATTTCATCCTGATACGAATTTTCTATCGATGGGAAAGGGGCAGAAAACTACTAAAAACTAACATTTGGGAGGTTTCCACCCCTTAGTTGGTAAAGTGGAGAATTCAAATTAGTATCAGAGGAAGGCTCTCATCTATACGCAAACTTACAGAAAATTTCGTCCTGATACGATATTTCTATCGATGGGAAAAGGGCGAAAAACTACTAAAAACTAATATAAGGGAGGTTTTCACCCCTTCGTTATGAGAGTGGAAAATTAAAGTTTGTATCAGAGGGAAGGTCCCATCTATACGCAAACTTACAGAAAATTTCATACTGATACGAATTTTCAATCGATGGGAAAAGGGTAAAAAACTACTAAAAACTAACATAAGATAGGTTTTCACCCCTTCGTATGGCTAGCGGAAAATTTAAATTGGTATCAGAGGAAGCTCTCATCTATACGCAAACTTACAGAAAATTTCAACATGATACGAGGTTTCTTTCGATGTTATAAGTGCAATAAACAGTTTCAAGAGTATTTTCCAGACGATTCCTGCATTTTCAACTCATCCTTCTGAATTCTTCCCTGAACGCAGCCAGGGCAAGCAACAAAAGAACACGCGACCCATTACACTTTGTAATAGTTGAAGATGTCCGCTCGAAAAAGAGAGTCCTGTAACGATTTTCCCCAAGATCCTACCAGATAAAAGACCATGTCTCCCTTCACCGGAATCATTTAATGATTGCGACCGTCGAATCGTCAAAAATTTCTTTTTGTTCCCGTCCCAGAGATTGCGATTGTTTGACTCGATACCGCCCCCATTAAACCGCGGATAATTTCGGACTTCAAAGAGCACACGCCACTGGTTTTATTGTACAGAAAGATCATTATGTACTCCATTCTGGGTGACTTAATCAGAAAAGTACAAGGGGGTGAATCCAGACTTTGGATTCCTGCATTCATTGTAACATTTTGACTGCGAGAGAAAGAAAAAACGTTGTGAAATCTCGGCCACCTCGAACGCCGGATCTAAATCCACTAGAAAAAAAATTAGGTTTCCTTCAGAGCTATATTCTGAAGCAGTGGTGAAATTCGAAAGACTTTTTGAAGCATTCTAGCGATCTTACAATGAATGTCTGCGGAAAAAGTAACCCATTTTTTCTTGGAATGAAAATACGTTGCAAACGATCGATTTTTTCAGTGATAATCTTTTGATATTACGTTTTTTTTTCATTTTGGAGAAGAATCTTTTTACTTGAAATGGGTATGCAAGTTTTACTTCTTTATTTATCATTAAATTTCGTCGACATTTTCAACATATTTCTCAACTCTTAAGTGGAAATCCAGAATATACAAATTGTAGATGTTGATTTATATTTTCCAACGCCGCTTGCAGTCTTTGAATACGATGATTTTTCTCCAATTGACGAATTTTTTAAATGAGCCATCAATTTTTTTTTAATGCGATTTGTGTGAAAACTACGAATGCGGCAAAATTTTTATTGGGCGCAAATTAAAGTACACTTCATTATCTTTCATTCACAGCAAGATTAATTGTCCAGCTTCGAATAAAAAAAATTGTGAATTTTTCAGAAATTTTGGAATTCTGGAAGTTTTTCCAGATTTTCTCTGTGAAAAATTTGAAAATCCATTCGAAAAAAAAAACGAGTATGTAGGTTTTTCAATTATCTACAAAAGTCCTGTTGGCTTTCAAACGGTTGCTCAATTACTTTTCATGCTATTCCTAAAAAACTGAAGATGTATATATATAACAATCCGAAGATCCCCTTAAACGGATATAAAATGTTTTTCGCCTATTTATTGAATTATGAGATAATGTAAAATACTCCTTGATTATTTTAAATTGTAATTGAAACATTCTTGAGAGCTATACAAATATTGGTTTTGGATAAAAATTATTTTTCAGTCGGAAAATTGAGGAAAACTTGGAAGTCCATAAAAATTGATTTTATTATTAATTTTTCACGGATTATTTTGGAAAAATCTTCATTGCAATATTTAACTTTGATAACAAACAATTAAAACAAAGACATATCTTCAGAACTTAATAACTTCATTATGATCTCTTCCCAAGATTAGTTGAAAAAAAAATTAAATTCAATAGAATGATCTACTATGTTGAAATAACAAAGTATATATTTTTTATTTTTGTTGTGCTTTGAAATTTTTTAATAAGTATCGATAACCTATCTACTGTTGAGTTTATCAAAGCAGAAGTTTTATTAAAAACGATTAAACACCCTTAAATTTAAGGGTTCCAACTCTATCCAATCCTAATGAACTTTTTCACTGAAAAAAATCAAAAGACGCAGTTTTCTTTGGTGTCGATCGACAATAGACGAACCCTCCTAGTAAAAAGCGCAAGAATCCGAGATAGTTAAGGGATGAATGATGATCATCCAAACGATACATATCAGAAACCCTCCCCTAAGAGTCAATCAAAACAGAATAATGTACTGCAACACCCCGTGAATAAATTGGGTATATCATGGCGAATTGTCCGCTGGTTTCTGTACTAGAAAGACATTATCGGCGTTGTGCCGATGCAGGGCCGTATCCAGGCCCAAATTGTACAGGGTGGGCGAAATTATTTGGCGAAAATATCGTAAGAGAAAAAGAAAATAGGCATCTTGACTTTGTCATGGAAATTTTGAATATAAGGTGTACAACTTGTAGCTGAATAGTTGTGATGAATAGATCTTAGATGTCATACAATAAGCTTAGGTATTTGTTATCATAACGCCATCGAAATAAACTGCTCTACATTAACTGAAAAAGCTTTTCGATAAAACTTTCTTCTCGAAAACAAAACTGATCTGTCATCTGGTCATTTCTGATGCAGACAAACTAGATTGCATTACAAATGATTTTATTAGTTAGTAGTATTATTTACATTAGAAAATTTTGTTTTATCGTCATATATGTTGAAAATCATGGTACAATTGTTATTTCCATTGACACAGATTTTTGATGATGAAAGTGTTGATACTGATGATGATGAACCATCTGTTGACTCAGAAATTGCTGAACTCGAGGACTGCAGAACATTTGTACTCTCCTTACTACCAAATAATTTGCTAGACATTTCGATTTTTTGTTGACCGAATCATCGACGTAACTCATCGCAATTTCGGTGCTCTTCCACCCTCCTGCACGCTTTAATGCTAAAATATCTCCACCCGAATCCGCAACCATAGTGGCTTCAGTTCTGCGAAAAGAGTGGCCGGTGTATAACTCTGGGTCTTTTAAACCTAAATATTTTGCTATTTGCTTTGGGACACCACCAATAGTGTGCTGACCAGCATTAAGGGAAATGCACTTTCCATGTCGGTATGTCAAAAAAAATCTTAGGGTTTCTGTTCCAGGAGGAGATTTACATATTTTCTGTATAACATGCAGGGCTTGAAGCTGCAGCCATCATCGGTTATGGTGAATCTTCTTGTTGTTAAATTTTTTGTTTGCCGCAATGTCACAATAACGTATTTTTCCATATCTTTTACATCATTCATGTTTAGGGAGAGAATTTCGTCACATCGACAACATCCAAAAATCCCAAATATTGTTACAATTTTCGCCAGCAACCACTGGTCATCAGGAGCATGTAAAAGAAATTGTTCATCCTCTTCTTTACTTAATACCTTGGCCTTTTTTAGCGTATAACGCTCATTTTTTCGTTTCAGAAACGCTATTACCTTTTGAAATCTGCAAATAACAACTGAAAGTCATATTTTTCAATAAATTTTTTAAGGAAAACGAACCTGCGAACAGGGGCATTTTCTTTCATTTCCAAGCAGTTTTTCAACATAGACCGTTTTGCCCATAAAGTATTAGGGCTGAATCTAGCTGATAGTTGATTCAAGTAGACCAACAAAACATCTTCAGTTACCCCAATCACACTATTTCTGTTTTGCCACTTTTTGAAGTCGTCGTATTCTCGCTCGTACCTTGAAGCTGATTTTGCAGGTGATAAACTTGATGCTACACTGCTGGCTGCCTCAATAATTTCTTTTGGTACATTCATTTTCGCTTTCGCCAAAACAAATGTAAAGAAAAATAAACAGACATGTTCATGGCAACGCTTCCATAGCTTACGACTTTTGCGACAAATTATTGAGATTTTTTTGGAATTTATCTAACCTTTTTACAAATGAGAAACAAATGAAATATGAAACAATACACGCAAGGTAACGGGTTTTACTGGCTCAAGGAGGTAACTGACGAGCCGCAGGCGAGTCAGTTATATCCTCCTTTCGCCAGTAAAAACCCTTCTCACCTTGCTAGTAATTTTATATACTATTACAGCGATTTTCCTGAAGATTACCTACTTTTCAAAACGATTGAATACGATATCCATAACTCTGGCGTCCCATTTGGGACGCAATGTATGTTGCAACTTTTCTTATATGAATTAAGCCGAAATAAACCAAGAGAATCTATCTGGAGTTCATTAAATTTCTGGAACAGAACAAGAAAAGCCAAAATGATGGCCAAAAAGACCTTGAATGCAACCTTCCTCTGATCTAACATCTAGCTCTGTATCTATTGAAATATTGTCTGGGAGATCTCTGCATTTTCCTGAAAAACTGAATTTGGGGTTTCTCTCTCTTGTTTCAGAGACTGGGAGAGAAAACCCATAGGTCAGACTGGTCGTTCTCTTAAGATAAGGGTTGATGAACATAGAAAGTCAATTCTTCAAAACAAATTAACAACTGGTTTTTCTGATCATTGTATCACTTTTAACCATTTCATAGATTTTAATAAAACAAGAATAATTGCATGAAGGGGAAAAAAGCAGACGCCTAGATCTAGAAATTTTGGAAATATTTTCTGCTTCAAAATATAAACAACCAATTGTGAACGATCAATTAGATTTCCGCTTATCTCCGGTTTTAACATCTGTTGTTTGATGTTTATTTCTTTGACTTATGCGTTTACTTTTCAGTCTTGAGAATGGGATAAAACCCGAAACATGTCGACTTATTAGATGTTTAATAATAATAATAAACGTTCTTTATTGGAAAAAGATCCAAAAGGCCATCGACCGAGGTCCTTCAGCCTGGTTACAAAAGAGAAATTATTGATAATTTAAAAAATTATTTGACAAATAAGTGAGCAACAATATTTTACAAAAAAAAAAAAAACATTAGAAACTTTGAATCTATTTTTGTAGAGTTTGAATAATTTCCCATATGGTATTCAGAGGATATTTTCTGTGTGGACTTGTATTCTCGGTCCTGTTAGTGCAAAATTCTCTCAAGATTTGTATATTCTCTTCTTTCTGCGAAAATTTTGTCGACAGATCGTTGAGACGTTGTTCGATCGGTTTGATATTTGTTTTTTCGTACAGAAGTTTGTTGGAGGGGTTGAAGAGTTCATTCATTGGATGTCGCATTTTGGTGATGGCTCTGAGAGAGGTGGTTTCTGCGGTCTGGAGAATTTTCTTGGTGGTTTTATTTGATGACAGGTATATTGGGTGGCAGTATTCCAAAAGTGGCCGACATATAGACTTATAGATATGTGCAGCTGTTTTTATGCTGATTCCTGAGTTTTTAAAGGTCAGACTGCGGAAATGCTTGCTTCTGGTGATGCATTTTTGCTTGTTGTTGAGAGCATTTGTTCTGAAGCTCAATTTGTGGTCTAGATTTACACCTAAATATTTTATGCAGTTTTGTGAGACGATATTCTTTCTTCTTATCTTCAATTTTGGAGAGTTCGGTGTAATCTTGTGATTGAAGATTATGAATTGCGACTTCTCTGGGTTTATTTCTAATCTCCAAGTATTGAACCACGTCACTGTGCTGTCCAATAGTTGCTCTAGACAGTTAATAGTGTTCACCAACGACTTGTTGTGTGAAATAAGGGCTGTATCATCCGCAAACTGCAATACATATAGGTTTCTTTTGAATTGGGAAGTATCTTCATTACAAATATTGTAACAGTACACCTTGCTGAGCAGAGTCGACAGGGGGGATCCTTGTGGTACTCCTTGCTCGCTTGAGAAAATGGAAGACAAGTAGTTGTTTATCATGTTTAATTTATTAAAATATTGTGAACGTAGTCTTGTGTTTTTATTTTTTCAATTCAGAAAACCCAAATTAAGTTTTTCAGGAAAATCTAGCTCTGTTCCTTCTGAGCCTTTATAAGGACTATAGGAAGAATTGAAAATATGGGAAAGATGGTAATACAAGGAAGATTCATCGAAAGGGACTTTTCCCTGCCATTACCTCTTACACAAAGAAACGTAATTCTCGAATCTCTGCATCGACAACCCCATGTATTAGATAATGAAGGGTTTTCAGGATCTCCAGCGAAAATCTATCATCAATTTTTCGGTCCACCGAGCAACTTTTAGCGCGCAAGCCAGTCGCGTTAGGCTAATGGTCGTGAGTTCCTTAAACAGATAAGGGTGAGGAAAACAAATCCCCTTCGATGGAGGCTCCCCCAACGCTTCGTGCTTCACCGAATCAACGCATACGTTCGCTGTATTCTCTCGTCTATTGGGCCAATTGAGCGAAATGCGTTATTGTTGAAAAGAGCCTTCCCTTGTACTTGGTTTAAGGGCCGGATCCAGAACAAACCTGGAAAAAGAACCAGAACACTCTTTTCTGATCTGGTGACGTTTCGAACCTTTTGGGGTCTTCTTCAGGGCAATTTGGTCAGGTGTGATGAGGGGAATTAAAATTCGTTGGTTCAGGCTGCAACGACTATCTACTTATCTCGAAAGGTACTCGAAATGAATGACCAAATAGAGCATTAATTTTGGAGACATTTTCCACGCATTTTCCAACGCTTGAAGAAAATTCCAAAATATACAAATTGTAGATATTGTTTTCTATTTTTCAACGCCGTTTGATGTATTTGAATGCGATCATTTTTCTCTAATTGACGAATTTTTTAGTATGCACCCTCAATTTTTTTTTATGCGATTGTGTGAAAACTATGAATCGAGCTGAAATTTTATTGGGCGCAAATTGAAGTACACTTTGTTATCTCTCAGTCACAGCAAGATTATTTGTCCAGCTCCGAATTTGAAAAAATTATGAATTTTTCAAAAATTGTGTGGTTTTAGAGGTTTTTCCAAATTTTCTCAGTGAAAAATTTACCAATCTGGTCGATAAAACAAGCAATGTGTAGGTTTTTCAATTATCTACAAAAGTTCAGATGACTCTCAAACGATTGCTTAATTACTTTTCATGCTATTCCCAAAAAACTGAAGATGTATATATATAACAATCAGAAGACCGCCTTAAACGGGTATAAAGTGTTTTTCGCCTCTTTGAGAAGCTGTAAAATGGTGTAGAATAATTCTTAATTATTCCCTATTTGTTGCCCTTTTCCTCTTTCGCTCAACGAATATAAATAAGCCTTCATTTTAGGTATTCTTCTATCTTTTCATTGATATTGATTCAACAGTAACAGATTTGGTTTTATTCTATTTTTTTAAACTGTTTCGTTAGATGGAGTGATATAAAATATTGAATTATTTTCAGTCGACGTTAACACACAGAGTGACAGCGGAGGAAATGAGGGACCATCATGTGACCGATCTGGATGACCAAAACAGCGTGGACGACCACCAGATCTTCAAGCCAGCAGCGAAGATTTCCGTCCAGCAGGATTGGATTTTGTTGGCTGCGGCAATAGATCGACTTTCCTTCTGTTTCTTCTGTTTAGTTTCTTTGATTATGGCTGTGGTGTATTCTTTGTGATCTTTTTAAAAATACTTGCTGGTATTTAACTTTTTACATAGTCTGGATAGTTTGTCCGATTATTATCTTATTGTCTTACTAATAAAAACTTATTAATTTAAAAGAGATTCATTCATTTCACCTACATAAAGAAGTGGAGGCGGTGGATGAAGAGTCAACACGCAGTTTCTAACTCAGACTCTCTTTTCGCCTCATTTCACCCATTTTTATATTTTCAAGAAAATCCCAATAAAACCCGACATGATCAATGTCTTCAAAATCTTACAATAAATCGAGGTTGAGGAGACTCTATTCTATCTGTGTGCCAATTTTGAAGGCGATCAGACGAAAAAAGAATTTTTGGCCAAAAAAAACCAAGGTTATAGTCTTTGTTTTTTCAATAGTCCGAGATGTGAATATCGAAGTATTTTACATGTCATAGGATGGATTCGAGGCCGTAGATCACGAATTCGCCCTCGGGTTCCCGCTCAGAGCCTTTTTTCACCCTTTTTTGGATGTTTTCATGTTGAGAGACTGGTGGCGACATCTGACGGAAAAGTGCTGAACTTTACTCTTGAGGAAAAAAATTGCGATATAAGATGAATCGGACATGTATTTGTGTTGAGTCGGGGCCGTAGATTACGAATTCACTTTCGGTTTCCACATCGTACCATTTTTTCGATCCTTTTTGGTCGTTTTTCTAATTTTCAGAAAAACTCGAATAAAACCCAAAATAATAGATTTTTTCAAAAAATGAAAACAAAATCAAGTTAGGCGTGCTCTAATCTATCTCTGTGTCAATTTTGAAGACAATCTGAGCTTTTTTTCTAACTTTTTTAAGGGTTTTTCTAAGTTCCAGAAAAATTTGAATAAAACACAAAATAAATTTTTTAAAAAATAACCAAGACCGGATCGAGGTTGGGGAGGCTTTACCCTATCTGTTTACCGATTTTGAAGGCGATCAGACGAAAAAAGAATTTTTGGCCAAAAAAAAACCAAGGTTATAGTCTTTGTTTTTTTTCAATAGTCCGAGATGTGAATATTGAAGTATTATACATGTCATAGGGTTGATTCGAGACCGTAGATCACGAATCCGCCCTCAGTTCCCCGCTCATACCCTTTTTTCACCCTTTTTTGAACGTTTTTATGTTGAGAGACTGGTGGCGACATCTGACCGAAAAGTGCTGAACTTTACTCTTGAGGAAAAAAACATGCGATATAAGATGAATCGGACATGTATTTGTGTTGAGTCGGGGCCGTAGATTACGAATTCACCTTCGGTTTCTACATAAGACCCTTTTTTCCACCCTTTTCAGTCATTTTTCTAATTTTCAGAAAAACTCGAATAAAACAAAAACTAATCGGTTTAATCAAAAACTGTGAAAAGATCTAGGTTAAGCGTGCTCTGCTCCAGTTGTGTGCCAATTTTCAAATGAATCGAAGCTTTTTTTCTACCCTTTTTAAGCGTTTTTCGAATTTTCAGAAAAACTTCTATAAAACAAAAACTAATCGGTTTGATCGAAAACTGTGAACGGATCAAGATTGAGCGTGCTCTGCTGTATCTGTGTGCCAATTTTCAAACCAATCGAAGTTTGCTTTCTACCCTTTTAAAGCGTTTTTCGAATTTTCAGAAAAACTCCAATAAAACAAAAACTAATCGGTATTATCGAAAACTGTAAACGGGTCTAGGTCGCGCGTGCTCTGCTCCATCTGTGTGCCAATTTCCAAACCAATCAAAGCTTTCTTTGTACCCTTTCAAGCGTTCTTTCTGATTTTCAGAAAAACTCAAATAAAATCCAAAATAAAATTTTTCAAAAATAACCGAGACCGGATCGAGGTTTAGGAGACTCTACTCTATCTGTGTACCAATTTTGAAGGCGATCAGACGAAAAAAGAATTTTTGGCCAAAAAAAAACCAAGGCTATAGTCTTTGTTTTTTTTCAATAGTCCGAGATGCGAATATTGAAGTGTTATACATGTCATAGGGTAGATTCGAGGCCGTAGATCACGAATCCGCCCTCAGTTACCCGCTCAGACCCTTTTTTCACCCCTTTTTGGACGTTTTCATGTTGAGAGACTGGTTGCGACATCTGACGGAAAACTGCTGAACTTTATTCTTGTGAAAAAAAAAATGCAATTTTAATGAATAAACTAATTAATTGTGCTGAGTCGTGGCCGTAGATTACGAATTAAGCTTCGGTCTCCACCTCAGATCCATTCTTCTACCCTTTTCAGTAGTTTTTCTACTTTTCAGAAAAACTCGAATAAAACCGAAAATATTCAATTTTTTCTAAAAATGAAAACGGATTCAGCTTGGGCGTAAGCTGATCCATCTGTGTGCCAATTTTGAAGACGATCGCATTATTTTTCGACCCTTTTCAGTCGTTTTTCTAATCCAAAGGATCCAATCGTCTTCAAAATGTAATACATTGATAAATATATGTTTCTATTTGATCATATTGTCAGGAAATCTTGGGACAACAATTCTCTTTAGGAAAAAAACACAAAAACAATATGTTCACTAATTTTTATTAAAAACTTGAATATTTTAGTACAAAATGATGAATCTGAGCATAAAACAATAAAAAACTTTAGAAGTAAATAAAATTCAAAATAAGAATAATATATGATTATTCACTGTACTCATCTCTTTTTAAATAGTTCCAAACGATTTTGTAGCTCTGCATAGATATTTCAAACAATTTCTCCGCTACCACTTCAAGTCGTTACAGGAACACTGATATCTTTCCGTCTTGTCTTTGGAAAGCCCCCACAACCCTCTGGTACTTTTGAAAGTTGCTCAGACATTTAAAAGCCCATTTGGACCACAACTCAACTTACGACAGTAGTTCTGAAAAGAAAAAAGGAATTCTTAACAGGTGGGAAGACAGTTTCATTACCTTTGTTAAACAAGCTCTGAAGATACAGATATAAAAACGTAGTTCCGATGTTAGTTTCTGATTCCACCAAGTACTTTGCGGTTTAAAAGGATAAGATCACTCGATTTAATGCAACTATTTTGCGAAAAACAGTATTTTTCCTATGAAATATTCAAATAGTCTAATTAAGGTTAGGGAATGACCTTGAAAGAAGTCACAAGGTCATGTCAGTCAAATGATTTTCTATGACCTTTTATGGTCTATGATCGAACCACAGAATTATATAAACTATTCTATGATCATTTAATTCTATGCTTTCTATTATTTGACGTTTAACCTATAAAATTTAATTTTAATATTTATTGTATGAATTAATGAAAAATGCACATCTTTCGTGATTTTTTGAATATTCAAACCGTAGTAAAAACTAATCCAATGGCAATCAAATCATTTAACACTTTTCAGGCGTTCGTGGATCGAATGAAAACACACAAAAACTCAGACAAGTATAATTAAAAAAAGTTACATAAACGAATGCGATTCCTCCTCCCAGGGGTTCTGCCTGCCATTCAACAGCGCCACCGAACTCTCGCACAGCTTCAACAGCAACTCCCCCAGCTTCTCCTTCGAAAAAACCTTATACAACTGATGCCTTTCGCTCGCTATAACATCGGCCAACTGCACGCACTCCTGGTGCAAACCGGACTTCGAAAGCACCGTATACAGCAAGACCACCACCTCCGGTATGCAAATCGACCGTAAGTACTCCCAGTCGGGGTTCGTGGTCAACCAACCGTTAGGAAAGAGAAGCACGTTGTAAAGTAGAGCTTTCGAGACTTTCGCCAAGTGATCGGTGGAGATTTTCCACCTCTCGCAGTCGATTTTGTGCTGTTCGACCTTGTGTTGATGTGCTACTTTTTCCGTGAACGTTGCGGAGTTGGGTAAAGGTTCGGGAGGTTGGGGCTTGCTGTTGAACTTCTTGAACCATTCGTTGAAGCCTTCGTGGGCCTCGAGGTACACCTTGTAGCTCATGTGTTCTTGCAGAGCCTTCTCTAGATCCTTATTGGTGTTTTCAGCCATTAACCGTTCAACACTTTCCGGAGGAATCTTATTAAAAGCCAGTTGAGCGGCATCGATCTTCGACAAAGTTAAGAACGTGAAAATCATAGCGTTACACTGTTTAATCGCTTCCCCCCTTGTTCCTCGTAGAAAATCACCCAATCCAACGAGGAAATCTTGAACAAATCCTCTTCAGTCAACTTTGTCATCAAATTCGAATCATTCCTCATTTCCTGCGGTTTATTCCTTACGTTCTCAACAATCTTCTTGGTAATCTCGAAAACATCCAATTCGAAATCTTCAGCGTAAGTTAAAGCAGCTCTACGTTCCTCGTTGTTTAAAATTTCCTCCAAACATTTAGCGTACAAGCAAACTTGAAGGTTCCCGTTGACTTTACTCAAATAAAAAGCGACCAAACGTGTTTCTCCTAATTTCCAAAGCCTCTTCGCGTATTGTTCGATGCAAGTTTCTACGATATCTCGACTGTGCAATTGACCTACTTGATCTAAAAACAGCACCAAATGTGTTGCGAACCTCAAAAAACTTGTCGAAGCCCTCTCATCTCTCACCCATTCGTCTAACGCTGACACCAATTGGTTTATTTCGTCGAGAATCAACAGTTTTTGGATAACGTGTTCTTTCGATTTCGCTTCGGAAGAAACTTTCGGAGAACTCGATTCTAACTTTTTGAAGATCTCGTTGAGGGACATCCGTTGGTCCCAGTACCAATCGGGCAAGGGGGCGTATTCCCTGTTTACGTTCTCTCGAATCTCGGATTCTACTCGGATGTCCACCATCACCCTCAGATAAGCCCAGAGGTGGTCTTCCCAGGTCTTACAAACCGGAAGGATCGACGACAACATACCGGAATAGGCGGCGATTGCAGCTTTCTCCTCCATAAGTAGGTAGTCTTTTTTGCAGTAGTGTATCGCCATAAGCTTCCAGATGTCTCGAGACGGATTTCCCTCAGTCTCGTAGTACTCCCCGACGCTCAAATCACTGAAAAAAGTAAATTGTTAACATAAAAATCACATTTTGACATATTTCCTAACCTAAAACGTCACAGATATGACATAACATCTGTCAAAAATTACATTTTGACAGATGTCACATGAACTACCCTAACCTAAAATAATGATAATAACCTTTATTCTTCCTACAAATGTTACAATCATCATATATGTACCAAAAAGTGAAATATACATGTAGGAAAAAAAGGCGAGGTTCAGATTGGAGAACTCGTTCTCCTTTCTGTTCTTCCACCTAAACCTTACAAATCTATAAAAACTGACTTAAATCATCCGAAATTGCCCAAATGTTACAATCACATCAAAATAGAATGAAAAAACAAAAAAAAAGTTACCTCAAATTAATTTTTCCACATCTATAAACCATTCCTGCAATCGCAGATATGACATAACGTCACAAAAAAAGACATTTCGACGGATGTCACATTAACTATCCTAACCTAAAACGTCACAGATATGACATAACGTCCCAAAAAATGACATTTTGACAGATGTCACATGAACTACCCTAACCTAAAACGTCACAGATATGACATAACATCACCAAAAATGACATTTCGACAGATGACACATGAACTACCCTAACCTAAAACGCCACAGATGACATAACATCACAAAAAGTGACATTTTGACATATATCCTAACCTAAAACATCACAGTTATGAGAAAAAAATGACATTTTGACATATGCCCCAACCTAAAACGTCACAGATATGACATTTTGACAGATGTCACATGAACTACCCTAACCTAAAACGTCACAGATGACAAAACATCACAAAAAAATGACATTTTGACATATGTCCTAACTCAAACCGTCACAGATATGAGAAAAAATGACATTTTGACATATGTCCTAACTCAAACCGTCACAGATATGAGAAAAAATGACATTTTGACATATGCCCCAACCTAAAACGTCACGGATATGACAAACAAATGACATTTTGACAGATGTCACATGAACTACCCTAACCTAAAACGTCACAAATATGACATAACATCACCAAAAATGACATTTCACATTTACTTACTTGTTTCCTTGATCGAAATCCATGATATAATCCGAATCTATCTGCTCGTCAGCTCTTATATTAGGGTTGTGATACAATTTCCACCCGTCTAAAATTGCAGCCCGGCAAGCGTGCCCACTAGAAATGCAGATCTGTTGACCGTCGCTCAGTTTACCGCAACGAATTTTATTAAAAACTATCTGGCAAAGTTTTTTTTCATCCTCCATATCTAAATCGTGCAAAGGTAAACCTTGATAATGTGGAGCATCGGGATCCAATTTGCTTATTACTTTTCGACTGCTACTAAACGCAATGGTTTCGGCTGATTTAAGTTGATGGAGAGTGTTTTCCCAACCGTTAGTATGATCGGGATAGTCTGATATTAATTTATCTTCTTCCGAACTACAATTTTCTAACCAATCTATAACAAGTTGCGTTTCCCTAAGTAAACTGTCTCTTCTGAACAAACTTTCCATGCATAATTTCTCACTGAGACCTGTGTAAGAATCCAACACTGTTTCATCGTTCATTTCATTTCTACTAGCTAATCTGTCTTGATAAAGTACGAAAAGTAACCTCCAAGTATTCTTCTCGTTTATAAGAACCCTCTCTTCTTCAAGCTGAGAAACGGCTACTTTCATCTTTAAACCTTCAATTACATTCACAGCGTCCGAACAACATCTGGCTAGATCAGCGACAACCTCTAGAATACCCTGTTCACCAGAAAAATTGTGGAGTATCTCGAAGAATTCTGTATTCAAATTGTCCATAGTACTCTTCCATGGATTTGTGCCTTGTATGATAGAACCGCTAATCGTTTGATTACTTCCTAATAAAACGTTCATCGTATCATCATAGCGACCTAAAATGGATTCTTCTTGCATTAATCTTTCCATTTCAAAAGGAGTCATGGTAATGGAAAGGTTCACATCTCTCTTCCTTTGAGAACCAACAGTTTTAAACAGCCCTCTTCCAGTTGCAGAAGTTGCATCTTCCAAGAATCTTACTGATCGTTCTAAATCGTTATCCATTTTGTTTTATTTTTTAAAGTTTCTGAATAATAAACAACCTAGAACACCATTTTTTGAATTCAGTTAATGTCATAGAAATACAAAAAATGTTAATCTATGGTTTATGTCACAGAAAACCATAAATAACATTCATAGAATATGAATTGTTGTGAAATGTCATTTACGACGAAAAGGTGAATTAAAAAATATATTAATTATATTTAAGTATATTTTGAAATCTAATCATCAAATGCCAACAAAAATTTTAAACTTTCATTAATCTCTGAGGAAATATACAGTCAAATTTTTTTCTACAGTGCATTTCGCGATGATCTATGATCTCATAACCCTACTTTGAATTTTGAATGAAAAACAAAATTTTCACAACTTTTTTCCATTTTCCACTGAAATTTTGTTAGATATACCGGCAATATAACAAATTAAAACAAATCTAATTTTCCTCTCACCAAGTTGCGATGGAATCAACAATGAGAAACGTAGAAATAAAAGCCTCTGTAAAAGATATAATCAGACTGGAGAAGATTATCAACGAAATGAACTTACCGAAACCCACAGTAATGCAACAACACGATATTTATTTCAATACGCCGAAAGGTAGATTGAAATTCAGAAAAATTCAGGACTGCAATGGTGAATTAATATTTTACGAAAGACCCGATACAGAAGGGCCGAAGTTATCATCGTATAACAAGATGAAGATATCCAACGAGGAATATACAAATCTAGTTCAAATTTTAGAAAGATCGTTAGGTATTCTAGGAGAAGTGAAAAAACATAGAATGGTGTACATGTTTGAACAAACTAGAATTCATATGGATTATGTGGATAATTTAGGGAAGGATTCGGAGGGAAAAGATACTCTAGGAAATTTCGTAGAACTCGAAGTAAGTCAAATCCTATTCAAACTTACCGTTTAATAAATGGTTATCGTTTTAGGTCGTTCTCAAACCTGATCAATCTACAGAGGATGGACAGAGAATAGCAGAATCCATAATGAAGAAACTAGAAATTGATGCTGCCGATCTCATATCTTGCTCTTACATTGACCTCCTATTGAATAAAAAATCTGTTAATCATTAAGATCTATTTCGTATTAAATTTTTCTAATTAATTTGATACTTTCTTTCCTTTATTCCTTATGCTTTTCTTGGTAAATCCATGTTGCGAGTTGCGAGTCAAAATTGATTTCATTCTCCAGATAATTCACAATTTCTCCTATCATAAGTAGGTATATGGGGCTCACGCTGATTAATCTGAAACACAAAAAGATTATTTTTTCTTCCAACCGAGGAAACCATTATTTATTTTCGTGTTGATACTGCAACAATTATTGAACTTTCTGAGATAATATTTATACTGAAAATCCGTTTACGCTTCGAACAACTTTATAGGTTATGTTTGGAAAAATGTCACAGACCCCGAGAATTCTGTGGTAAAACTGAATTTCTACCAGGAGCATAGGAAATCGAAGAGGTATGCGAGCAGGTATCCGGAGCTGCTGACCCTGCCCCTCGGTACTTGGGGGTAGGTAACCCATCTTACGTATCGGTGTATTGTAAGTTGCGCACCCCCGATAATCTAGGGGTTGCTAGCTCTGCTCCGGATATCAGGCGAAAGACCTCTTCAATCGTCTGTGATCCTGATACAAAATCGGATTTTCAACAATTGTCGACAAGTTTCGGTGTTTTTCGCAGTCAATCAAATTGATGGATCGATCCCTTTTTCTTTTTGGATAAAAAGATGAGAAGGACGATTTTCTTCGCCTTCGACTCCTTTTCTTTCTTCATAAAGAAAGAAAATCATTTTCGTTGTTTTTTCGTGCAGAAAGTTTGTTTCCTCAGAATTGCAGGGAATAAATTTTTAAATGAATTTCCACCTTTTTATTCTTAACTTTTCGAAACTGGTGAGTTTTATTTGATTTGAGGATACCTTGAATGTTTTCTTGAATCCTCTATTCTCATAATTAGACGAGTTGTCTTTAAAAACTTTCGAAACAAGAAAAATATCAATAATTCATGAAAAAACTCGTATAAATGAAGATGATGGATCCCTTTTTCTTTTTGAAAAAAAGATTGCCATCGACTTACACAATTCCTTTTCTTTCTTCGTAAAGAAAGAAAAAATTGCATTGCAAAATCATTTTTGTTGTTTTTTCTTTCGTCCAGAAAGTTTTGTTCCTCAGAATTGCAGGGAACAAATTTATTTTAAATGAATTTCCTCCTTTTTATTCTTAATTTTTCGAAATTGGTGAGTTTTATTTGATTCGAGGATACCTTGAATTTTTTCTTGAATCCTCTATTCTTAAAATATTAGAGGAGATGTTTTTAAAAACTTTCGAAACAAAAATTCATGAAAAAACTTGTGTAAATAAATATTTATTTTATTCATAACTATAATTAAATTTCATGAATCAATTTTATAATTTCCTTCGCCATTCCCGAAGCATCGCTGTCTATTTCCTCAGGGATTTCCAAATGTTCGAAAATGACTCCGTTCTTAAGATCGTTCATAATTTCGATATTTTTAATGAACTGAAAACGAAAATATTAAAATAAAATAAGGAATATTCGTCGATTTAATACCTCCTTTGCTTTCGTAACATTTTCGTTGAATTCTTTCAGACAATTTATGTTTTCTCCATCTAAACTTATGTTGAGGTCATCGACTTCTTTATGTTTCATTATATCAGAAATAACGTTTGAAGCACACTTTATCTTTTCCTCCATTGCTAACAAATCCTTGAGTTTATCGTATTCGTCAACTGTATTTTGTTTATTTTGAGAGACTGATATCGTTTCTAAATTTTCAATCCTTTCCAAAGTTTTTATGTTTCCATATTGCTTGAATATGTTTAAATCCATTTGTACAAAATTATCCAACATTTCTAACGACAATTCGTCTGTATGCTCGAAAGAATCACAGTCCTTTCTTACAGTATCAAGCATTCTGAACATCCGATAAAAGATTTCAAGCTGAAAATTACGTTTATTTGTAGACTGTTCATTAGGTTGATGATCATTATACCTGCACAGGGTAGTCTAGGCTCATTTCAATGAATTTGTCAGTCTGGGAAGTCGAACAAAATCCATAAGCATTCAAGAAAATCGTCAGATCTTCCTTGGTTACTTTCTTCGAACAATCTTCACCTTGAATTAACTTGTAAAGCCACGACAATAGGAATATTCTGTTGGGTTCCGCCAATATATCTGCTATGTCTGCACCGTATATATTCGGATATTCGTGTTTTTTCAGACACGTTTCGATAAACGAGAGGTTTTCTTCCATTTTCAACCGGTTTTCCATTTGAACATCAATATTTTGAATAAATGTCACTTTTGACATAACGACAGACCATAGAATCCAACATAACTGTCATTTTTGACAGTTCTATGGTTTATTTGTTTCTATGATCTGTCATTGGGGATAACCTTGAAACGACCTTGGAGAGTTAAATATTTATTTTGGTTGTTTTTTTATGTAATACGTTCGTTTTTCCTGATTTTTACCAGTTTCAGACCAAGGATATTATTATTTCGAGTATATCCAACAGCTGGGCGATGAGAAGTAGGAGTAACTCGGGGGTCCGCCTCGATTATTACCAAAGAATGGTGCAAAAAATCATACTGTCTCACCAGAACCCTGTGACCGGTTTATTCCCGGCAGGTCCCGATAAAAACCATGCCTGGATCCGAGACAACGTGTACTGCATACTGTCAGTCTGGGGAATTTCGATGGCGTACAAAAAAACAGCAGATCAAGACGAGGATCGAGCGAAGACCTACGAATTAGAACAGACGTGTGTAAAATTGATGAGGGGGCTCCTAATGGCCATGATGCAACAAAAAGATAAAGTAGAACGTTTCAAGCAGACCCAGAATCCTTTAGATTCCCTTCACGCTAAGTATTCTTCGCAGACAGGCCAGATTGTGGTTGGAGACAACGAATGGGGCCATTTACAAATAGACGCTGTGTCTCTCTACCTTCTAATTTTAGCCCAGATGACTGCGTCAGGCTTACAAGTCATATTTAATTTAGATGAAGTTGCCTTTATCCAAAATTTAGTGTTTTACATTGAATGTGCTTATTGCACTCCTGATTACGGAATTTGGGAAAGAGGCGATAAAACTAATCATGGATTACCTGAATTAAACGCTAGTTCGATAGGAATGGCTAAAGCGGCCTTGGAAGCTATGAACGAACTAGATCTTTTCGGAGCAAGAGGAGGACCTTACAGCGTAATTCACGTTTTAGCAGATGAAGCACAAAAATGTCAAGCAGTTTTGCAAGTAATACTCGATTAAAACAAGAGAAATTCTCTTTTTAATGCGTTATTTGCAGTCTTTACTTCCAAGAGAATCAAGTTCTAAAGAAATCGATTCAGGAATTATTTCCGTTCTGAGTTTTCCTGGATTTGCCGTAGACGATCCTGGACTCATTCAACACACTAGAGAAACTGTATTATCCAAGTTGCAAGGGCGTTACGGATGCAAAAGGTTCCTTAGAGACGGTTACAGGACCCCAAAAGAGGTGAGAGACTTGATTTTCTTGAGAAAGAGAAATTATCCCAATACAAGTATGATAAAGTCTAATATTGATGAAAAAAGAGTATAAACTTCATATTAACCTAAAAGTAACAACTCTTAAATGACAGAAGATGTCAAATCCACAACTAACCTCAAAAAACTGACAATTATCCCAATAAAAGTGTTGTAGAATCGAATATTGATGAAAAAAGAATATGAACTCCATATTAAGATTAAAATAAGACTTAAATTGTGATCATTCAGATTCTTGCTTTTCCATTGATGCTATCACTGTTTTGTCTTGTTATTCGTTGTGATTTTCGTTTTATTGAGTTGTTTCCGTTGAGTTTTTTGTATTTATTACATGATTAAGTTTCTTATTTCAATAAACTTCACTTGTATTTCATCCTGAATCTCTCGTTTCTCTCGTAGGACCCAAGACGACTGTATTAACGAACCTTGGGAGCTTCGCATGTTCCAAAACATCGAATGCGAATGGCCCTTATTCTTCTGCTACTTAATAATCGACCATTGCTTCCAAGGGAACAAAGAAACTGCCGGGGATTACTTGAAACAATTGGAGAAGGTAAGAAGATTAGGATTTTTTTTTTCTCGAAGATATCTTCAAAATTCTTGTCCGCAGATAATGATAAGGGGTGAAGACGGTATAAAGTTGGTACCGGAGTTGTATGCAGTCCCTAACGAATGCGTCCACAAGGAATACGAGGAACCGGGGACCCAGGAAAGGGTGCCTTTGGGGCTATGTCCTTTTCTTTGGGCACAGTCCCTTTATATAGTCGGGAAACTTCTCCAAGAGGTAAGATAAGGAATTTTATAATGAATTCATAGTGCTGAATGTTCGAATTTTGTTTTAAAAGTAGTCTGAGTTCTCATTTATAGCCCTAAATTTTTTTTCTTCACTTTTTTTAATTTGTTGTTGTTTTCTTTAACTTTGTTTTGATTTTTTCGTTTATTTTAAGGGTTTTCTGGCTCCTGGGGAACTTGATCCGTTAAATAGGAGGTTATGTTCAGAAAAGAAACCGGATGTAGTTGTCCAAGTGGTCATACTTGCCGAAGACAACGATATCAGGGATAAACTGGCTGAACACGATATTTTAGTCCAGACTATAGCTGAGGTCTCGCCCATTGAAGTACAGCCAGCTAGGGTGTTGTCACATTTGTATACTTATTTGGGTGAGGTTACCTTTTTTTTTTCTTTTTTTTTTTAATATTGTTGATTTAGGTTTTAATACATACTTTTCAATGTTCAAAATCGATTTTCGTTCTTATTTTTACTCCCCCAATTCTGTTTCACAGGAAGAAACAAAAAATTGGGATTATCCGGGAGAAAATCCAGAGATGTCGGCATTTTAAGCACCAGCAAATTGTACTCGCTGGGGATAAAATCTTTGCTTTCACCCCACAGGTGAGTTTAACTCCTCAACTATCAGCCGAATATATCCAGTAACTCGTTTCTTCTCCAAAAAAACAGTTCACGGACATGTCCAAATATTATATCGCCTCAGATTACGAACTTATGATAGATATGTGCAAGGGAGAAATAAACTTTTTGAAATCCAGCTGGCAGAACATGCTTGGGAGACCTCTGGTCACCATTCTTTGTAGAAGAATTCAACTAGGTATTTTCAATGAGGTTTATTTTGTTTATTCGGGATTTTTCTTGTTTTAAACTTTTTTAATAAGTGTTATATTGTTTGTGTTTTAAACTCATTAACTTTATGTTAACTGTTTTTTTTTGTGTTTTGGTGTGATGTTTTCGCTTTGCCGATCAGAATTTTGACATGGATGAGTATTATACCAGTTACGATTCCGCTTTACTGGTCGATAAGATCATGACGCACTTTGCTTTCTTGAGCATGAATTGGAAGCATATGCTTGGTAGACCCACCATTATTCTGGTGGCAACACAAAACCATCTAGGTAAAAAAAAAAAAAATAATTTAAAGTTGGAAGTCGTTCAAATCCTAACCTATTTCAGATGATGGTAAAATACCTCTAGCTATGATAACGACAATGAAAAAACTTAAATCTGGATACATAAGCGGAACTAGAGTAACTTTAGGAAACTTGTCGGAATTCTTGAACACAAGTTGTATAACGAACTTGAGTTTCCTGGGATGCCAAGAAGAAGGTCTTCCCGATAGTAAGTTTAACAGTTGATCCTCGATGTTTCCTAACATTTACTTTCCAGAACTGAATCCACAAGTTCAAAATTATCTCGAAGAACATCTTTTCAAATCTTTATCGTCCAAAGCTTCCATCTTGGAATCACCAGCTGGTGGAAAGTCCAAAGCCAAGCATCTGAAAAGGAAGATGTCCATCAGGGGAGCTGTGAAGAAAACCAGGTCCATTAACATAGACGGTAAGATTCTAGGTTAGGCGTTTTTTTTTTTTTTTTTCTCCATATTCGAGTGAGTTGAACGTTGTTTCTTGCAGCTGAAACTTTGGGGATGGAGAGCAACAGTGTCCTCGAACGTCGAAGTTCAGGATTTTTCGCCTTAGGTCCAGATACAGTCGATCACAGTGAGGAAAAACAAGCTTCTCCGAAAACTTCACCACCTGTCGTTACAGTTTCGAGATACAAAACTACTTCCGAAACAGAATATGCGGATACCGAGGTATTTAAAACACTCTTCATGGAGTAAACTTGTTAATTCAACCCTTTATTTTTAAGGTTGATGAGCTCTTTGCAATGTTGAGAGAGTCGGAATCTCTTGAGGAACAAGGAGATATTCTGCAGTACCTCGTTGATTCTCGGGGGCTGGATTTCAACACTGGAATGTTGGAACACGGTAAAGTTGTGACTGTAAGGGACCTCCTGAAGGGACTTTACCAAAAAGCGTGCCAGCAGAAGCTCTGGGGTTTAGTAAGACACACAGCAGGAATGCTTGGGAAACGAGTCGAAGACTTAGCCAAAGCCGTCACAGATTTATTAGTACGACAAAAGCAAATCACCGTAGGGATGCCTCCGAACAATGAACACACCATAACTGCCCCCCTTCCGGAAAACGACCTTCGACTGTTAATCCATGAAGCTTACGGTGAGGACGACAGTACTGCGATGTTAACTCAAGAACTCCTGGTTTACCTGGCGATGTTCATAAGGACGGAGCCCCAGCTCTTCATGGAAATGCTGAGGTTGCGGGTGGGTCTCATCATTCAGGTCATGGCTTCCGAGCTGGCCAGGACCTTGATTTGTGATGGTGAGGAGGCCTCGGAACATCTGCTCAATTTGAGTCCGTTCGAGATGAAGAACTTGCTGCATCATATAATCAGCGGGAAGGAGTTCGCGATTAGCAGTGGTGAGTGAATGACAGATGTCAAGTCGAAAATTAACCTCGAAAAAGTGACATTTAAACTTCTTTCACGTTAAATTTAAGATCCTTTAGTAACATTCGCACAAAAAAAAACAGGGAATTCCTACCATTTAAGACTATTCAGTGAATTTCTGTACAGGGTATCTCAAATTGCTTGATTTTGACTGTTTTAGGTACTTCTGGACTAGATAGGTGAAAACTTCGAAAGGTGTCGTGGGCTCGATTTTTGTGAAAACACCATTAGTGAAAACCGTTTCGAGATATCTTCATTTTTTTTTAAATTTCGATTTCGAAAATGTGCCAAATCTTTTTCATTTACGAAAATATCTGAAAACGATTGAAACTTTCTAGAAGCGCTTTTTTCCGGAAATAAGAAACTATATAACATTTTTTTCTCGTGAAAAAGAAACACTTTTTTATATTAAATACGAACACTTTTTTTTTCATTTTATTTCATAAAAAAATTTTAAATAATGTCTAATTCCAAGTGAAAAAGTGCTTGTTGAAAGTTTTTATCTTTTTCAGATATTTTCGAAAATGAAAAAGTTATGGCACATCTTCTGAATCGAAAAAATATCAAAAAAAAAAACAGAAAAATCCCACCATTTAAGAATCTATTCAGTGAATTTCTGTACAACTTCAATTGTCCCAACCTAACCTAAAAGTAACAACTTGTAAATGACAGAAAATGTCAAGTCAAGAACTAACCTCAAAAAACTGACGTTTAAACTTCTTTCACGTTAAATTTAAGAACCTCCTGAATACGATGATATCCTCTAGTATCATTGGCACAAAAAAAAAGGGAAATCCTACCATTTAAGAATCTATCCAGTGAATTTTTGTACAACTTCAATTGTCCCAACCTAACCTAAAAATAACAACTTGTAAATGACAGAAGATGTCAAGTCAAGAACTAACCTCGAAAAACTGCCATTTAAATTTATTTCACGTTAAATGTAAAACCTCTCCTGAATATTATAAGACCTCTAGTAGCATTTGCACAAAAAAACGGAATTTCTGTACCTCTTCAATACCCCCAACCTAACCTCACTCACAATTAATTTAAGTTGGCAGGGGGAACTTCTCGATTGTGACCAACAAATCCAGTAGAATAAGCAAGGTGAGTAACAACCTCATTCAACACAAAACCTGCTTCAAACCGAACATATTTCCAGAGAAGTCACATCAACGTAACCCAAGAAAACGTGTACGAAGAGGTAGAACCCGACAGACAGGGCCAATGGTTGAGACGTAGAAGACTCGATGGGGCCTTAAACAGGGTGCCTAGGGACTTTTACCCCAGAGTTTGGAGCGTACTAGAAAGGGTAAAGATTCTCAATTATCCTAAACGAGGATTATAACCTCAATTTACAGTGTCACGGATTGGACATAGCAGGGAAGGTCTTGCCTCAAAGTCTCACCCAAGAGATGACGCCAGGGGAATTGAAGTTTGCTTTGGCGGTCGAAACTGTCTTGAACACAATCCCACAACCGGAGTACCGTCAGTTGATCGTTGAAGCTTTGATGGTGTTAACTCTTGCTGCGGAATACAACGTTGCACCCTCTCTAGGAGGTATAATTCTAGTCGAACAACTCGTGCACATCGCCAACAAACTTTTCCTGGAAGATCAGGTGAGTCCTGACTTTTAAATGACCTCAAACGTCAAAATTTGACAGTAGAGGTTAGGTTTTTGACGGAATTCTCTCTGATTCAGATGAAATGCGATGGTGACGCCACCTTGTGTTGTGCGAAGCCTACGAGGGAGACTACAGGAAGCGGTGGACTTCTTTGTGGGGGTGCTGCGTATATTTGCCAGCATTTTTATGACAGCGCCCCCAGCGGATGTTATGGTACTATGACTTATATAACTAGGGCGGTTGCTGAGACTTTGGATTGTTTTCCGTCACATGGAGAGATAGACTGTACGATCTGCTAGTTTTTTTTATTTTAAATTGTTTATTATGAGTGACTGATATTGTAAAATCAAATATGGTGCTAAATCTTTTCCTTATCTTTATTTGGGAGTTTTATATCGGAGTAATATTTTAGTCGTTTTGAAGTTCTTGTGCCATACTTTTGAAACAAAAAAATTGTTATGAAGTTTATATTAATTGTAAGTTATTAAATAAAAGGAAACATAATTTCTTTTTAATTTATTTTCTTCGTTATTATATCCAGGGTGTTTCTGAAATGAAAATTCTTCAGTAAAAACTAAGTGAGGGCTTTCATGTAAAAATTAGCCTTAAGTCTTGCAAAGAAATCTCTGCAATTTTGCAAAATTTCAAGTGATTTTTTCGAAGATTTTGAAAACAAACTATAAAAGTTTGTAATTACCTGCAGCTACATCACTTCAACAAATGAAATTCTCTTTTATTGTTACGAGGAAATCTTCAAAAGTTTGCAAAGTTTCATGTAAGTAGTGTGTTTATTTGTAGAATTTTTGCAAAAGTCTAGGGAAATTTTGAAAACTACTACAAAACTTTGCAGTAATCTGAATTCCCATAAATGCAACATATAAAATTACCCTTAACTTTTGCAAAGATCCCTAAAGTTTCATATAACCTTAGGGAGATTTTGGAAACAACTGCAAACTTTGCAATCATCTCAATTCCCATAAATACAACATGAAATTATCCTTTACCTTTGCAAAGAACTATTCAAAAGTTAGCAAAGTTTCATGTAACTTTAGGGAGATTTTGGGAACAACTACAAAACTTTGCAATCATCTGAATTCCCATAAATACAACATAAATTTACCCTTAACCCTTGCAAAGAACTATTCAAGAGTTAGCAGAAATTTTCATGTAACTTTAGGGATATTTTGGAAACAACTACAACACTTTGCAATAATGCGAATTCCCATAAATGCAACATATAAAATTACCCTTAACTTTTGCAAAGAAATCCCCAATAGTTTGCAAAGTTTCATATAACCTTAGGGAGATTTTGGAAACAACTACAAAACTTTGCAATCATATGAATTCTCATAAATAAAACATAAAATTACCCTTAACTCTTGCAAAGGACTATTCAAAAGTTAGCAAAGTTTCATGTAACTTTAGGGGGATTTTGGAAACTACTACATAACTAAAACAGCGAATAAACACTCAGTCTTTATTTTATCCAACAAAATAAACTACACAATATGTGCAAAAATCCTATTCTCCTTCAGAACTTTCAACAAATCCTACTCTTTCATCTTCTTCACTATCTTCTTTTCCAACCTTATTTTTAACTCTTTGTTGTGTCTTTTTATTCTTCATATTTTTTCGCAGTTCCGAACCTATGTTGTGTATCACGTATTCTATTTCAGACAACCTTTTCTTATGTTCTTCTGGAAAAGACTGAGTTCCCTCCGGTTCCACTGTTTTCACGTACTTCTTGTGTATTGTTCGAACCTGTGGTTCTTCTTCTGAATCTTCGTAAGAAGATTCAGAGGAAGATTCAGCGCTTCTTTGGAGTTGTTCCTCGAAATCCTCTGGAAGTATGACGTATATTTTGGGTAGGGACTTAGAAGAATTCTTCAGGGACGCTTTGCTTTCTTCTTCAATATTAGAAGATTGCGGAAGATAATCTGCTGGTACATCTTCTAGATTACTATCTTCTGATTCTGTTTCTAGTTGTCTTTTCGGTGTTAACTCAGATTCTTCCTTAATTTCTTCTTTGTTGTCTTTCATTCCTTGACTTTCTTCAATTTGATCACTTCTTCTATTATCATTTTGAACATGCACCCTCCCATATAATGAGGGTACCTATTTCCTTCCTCCCTGTAATGGTCATGAACGTTTGGTGGCACTCTCTTGATTTGTTGTAAATTGCTGTGAGCTACCTCTTGTCCCTCTTTCTGTTTATGTCCTCCTGTTCCTTTCTTATATCCCCAATGCTTCTTTCCAGAGTTACCGACCTTTTTTTCCGTGTTTTGATTGATGACTGTGGTGTTGGTTGTGTCCAGAAGCTTTCTTCTTGCCTTTTTCGTCGTCGTAGAAATGTCCTTCTTTGTGGTGTGATTTTTTGCCATAATGATCTTCATGGTCGCCTTTTTTGTGGTGTCCTACCTTTTTATGTCCTCCCTGATGGAAAAAATCTTCATTTAGAAAAGTTACAAAGTAAAAAATTAGGAATTTGGGTTACCTTCTCATATTTGTCTTCATGGTGGAAGCCTCCATGCTTTTCATGTTCACCACCCTCATGGTGTTCGTCGTAGAACTCTTGTTTCTTCTCATACTCATCCTTTTTATGGATATTATGTTCCCCTTTGGTAGAATGTCCTTTGCTATGTTTCCCTTCTTCTGAAAACTAAAAAAAAATTGTTATTTCCTAAACTTTCCTAAATTGTTTTGCAATTTATACCCACTTCAGACCCTTTCTCTCCTTTCTCCCCTTTATGGTAGTCTCCATGGTGTTCTTTTTCCTCATGGTGCTTCTTTTCTTCACCACCTTTATCTGCGTACTTCTTCCCATGTTTTTCTTCATCGTGGTGCCCTTTTTTCTTCTTTATTTCTTCGTGGTAACCTTTGTATTCTTTCTCCCCTTTTTCACCCTTTTTCCCGTGATGTTCTTGGTGATATTCTTCACCTTTACCAGCAGCGTGCTTCTCATTCTTCTTTTTTTTCTTCACGTCTTCATGGGATGATCACCACTTTCTTTTTGATCCTTTTGGGAAGTAGTTTCTGGTTCCTTTAGGTCTTGTTTGTATTCACTTGATGGTTCCTCTTTTATTTCTTCCTTTCTTGGTTTTTCTTCATAGTTATCTGGATATTCTACTTCTGTGTAGGTTTCCTTATGATTTGGTGGTACTTTCTTCTCATTATATTCTTTGATGCTGGGTGTATCTTCATCTTCATATTCTTCATTAGGTTTTTCACTTCGAAGATAAGTCTTTTCTTTCTCATTCGGGTTTATTTCTTTAGCGTCTTCTTCTTCATTTAGGCTCTCTTTGTCCTCATAAACGTCAGTGTAATCTTCATTCTTTTGGGGTTTTTCTTCCTCATTGATTAATGGAGATCTTTCTTGTTTGAGAATTAGTTTTCGATTTGAAGATTTCTCATTTTGATCAGCTTCTTCTTCGTAATTATCTTCTACAACAATTGGATTGTTTTTAATGCCATCATAGTCCTCTTTTTCGAAGAATTTAACGATGGTTTGACTCTTCGTTTGGTCTGGTACAGGTGTTGTAGTTTTATCTGCGTTTTCTACTATCCCCAAGATTATTCTTGCTCCAAATTGACCATCGCTTGCTTTTTCTTCTTGTACATCATCGTTTCTCCTGTGACCTCCATAAAATCCTCTGCCTCGTCTTGTTGGAGGTTCATCTTCAAAATTTAGGGTAATAGGGACGTTTAATATTTTTTCCACTTTTTCACTGGCTTCACTTTGGATGGTGTCCTCTTTATCAGGAGTTAAATTAGTTGATCTTGCACTGATTGTTAATGTTAAGAGGGACAGAAGAATTATATAGTTCTTAAGCAGCCAAAGGCTGCTATCTGTGTGAAACAACATTTAGCAGATAGACTTGTTGTTTTTCAACACTTGGACATTGGTTACTGACCAATTTCAATTTATTGGTTTTATATATAAGAAAGTGAAGCTTGAATGGTTTCAGATGCGTTGACTTTGTTCAAGAACAACCTGATGAATTCAAGGATGGTAAAAATTAACACGAATATAGTATTTCATTTTTTATAAATCAAAAGTCCCGTACTATCATCTGTGGAAAATTTCTATTCGAAAGAGTTTTTCTGTATGTTTGAAAAATGGTGAAGGAACCTTAATCTACTAGAGCAGTTGAAAGCAATGAAAGGTTGAATAGAGTTAATTTCCAATGATTCATCGAAAATTTGCAAGGAAATCAACCTTTCTGTTGCTTCAAAGAGAAGAGAAAATACTCAATCTTCATATTCTGGTATTCCACCAATTCTATTTTCCTGCTCTTCAAAACGCAAACATTCATGTTGCTTATTTTAAAAATGTGTGATATATTTAGATTTTGTTCACAATTTTCTAGTGCTGAAAACCTGTGTATAAACAGGGTGTTCCCCAAACGATCGTCCATTCTGTAAAAATACATCGCTATTCTTCATAGGATGTCATAGTGCAGATATTGCATTATCGTAACCACCAATCGTTTTAATCTTGGAAGATTTTTTGAGCTTTCTCTCTTCTACTGTAATATCGGTTATGGTTCTTTGATAAAACGTATTCAATTGGGAAGCATTCAAACCGCAATCTCATAACTTTCCCTAATTTGGGTCGGTTATTCTCGATTTACATGGATAAATTGGCGTGATTAGGTAAAACTAGTCATTTCCTAGACAGAAATGGACAGTCAGACGTCGATTATAACACTTTATTACGGTTCAATTGCTTTGCCAGCTTGCTTATCGTTTGTTATCCCTTCTTTCATCAGTTATAAATGATACTGATTAATCTCAGATCCTACCTAACCTTACTTAACCTCATATAACCAAAAAATATTAGAAAAACACTGCCCAACACTTATCCTTAACTCTTGCAAAGCGAAATCTCAGAGAGTTTGCAAAGTTTCATATGTAATCTTAGAAGATTTTGAATACAAACTATAAAACTTGGTAATCATCTGAAGTCACATAAATGCAACAAATAGAATTCCCTTTTACTGTTACAAGCAAATCTTCAAAAGTTTGCAAAGTTTCATGTGAACCTAGGGACATTTTGGAAACTACTACAATATTTTGCAATAATCTGAATCCCATAAATGCAACATATAAAACTCCCCTTAAATTTTGTAAAGAAATCCAAAATAGTTTGAAAAGTTTCACATAACTTTAGGGAGATTTTGGAAAAACTACAAATATTTGCAATTATCTTAATTCTCATAAATCCGACATATACACTTACCCTTAACTTTTGCAAGAAATCTCCAAAAGTTTGCAATGTTTCATCTAACCTTCAGGAAATTTTGGAAACAACTACAAAACTTTGCAATCACCTGAATCCCCATGAATGCAGCATATAAAATTACCCTTAACTCTTGCAAAGAAATCTCTAAATGTTTGCAAAGTGTCATGCTAGTTTAGGGAGATTTTGGAAACAACTACAAAACTTTGCAATCATCAGAATTTCCAGAAATGCAACAGATAAAATCACCCTCAACTTTTGAAAAGAAAATTTCAAGTTTGCAAAGTTTTATGTAACCTGCTCAGGGAGATTTTGGTAGCATTTATAAAACTTTGCAATAATCTGAATTCCCATAAATGCAACATATAAAATTACCTTTAACTCTTGCAGAGAAAGCTCCAAAAGTTTGCAAAGTTTCATTTAACCTCATAGAGAGTTCGGAAACTACTATAAAATTTTGAAATTTCCAATAGTTTGCAAAGTTTCATCTTATTTTAGAGAGCCAACTTATAAAATTACTTGCAAAGAAAGCTCCAAAAGTTTGTAGTTTCATTTAACCTTACGGGGAGTTTGGAAACTACTGTAAAACTTTGAAATCTCCAAAAGTTTGCAAAGTTTCATTTAATCTTAGGGAGGCAACATATAAAATTACCCTTAACTCTTGCAGAGAAATCTCCAAAACTTTACAAAATGTGACCAGGAGATTTTGAAAACAACAGAACTTTGCAAAAATAAATTCACATAATGGCAACAAATAAAATTTCCCTAACTGTTGCAGGAACTTTTCAAAACTTTGCAAAGTTTGTACGAATCTAAAGACAATTATAAAAAGTTGTTCGGAATTTTTAAAGAATTAAAAAAAATGTAATGTGTGATGATAAATGTCTTTATTTCCATTTCGAAATATAAAAAATAAACATACATATAATTTATAAGTTATGCATATCTGTAATATTATTGAATATAATACATATCAAAGTAAACTTTTTTATAAATCTTTGCCACAACTGTGTTAGTCTCAATATTAAACTGTTAATAATTATAAATTCTTTGTTTTAAAGAGGATTACTTGTAGTTCTTACAGAAGAATATTCAGCATTAAATCTCTCAGATTCCTTCGGTTTACGAAAGAAACAGAAGTGGATAAAGTAGTGCAAAATTCCAGTTAAAGCACTTGAAAGGGCGAATATTTGGAAGGTCCTCCTAGCCCCCAAATACTGGTAAAGTAAGCCCCCCAAAAGGCTACCCAACGCATACCCTTGAAAGAAAATTTCATAAAAAAAAACCTTGAAAGACGAAAAAAAAAATTGTTACCTAAGCCATCATCCAAACCAGCTGCTATACCCTGCATTGTCGCAGAAGTCCCTGAAGGGGCAATTTCGTTAGCGTATGCCACAATCGTGAGGTAAGTTAGAGCATAAGAAGGTCCCTGAAGAAGAAATTCAACACCAACAATCACCCAGGGGGATGTCACCATTGAAATAACCCCCAAACGAAGGGAATAACTGATGAAACACAAACTGAAGCAATTTACGTGCCCCAGTTTCTTCAATATGTTGTCTGAAATGTGATTTTTCAGATATTGTTGATCGTTTAGTAAAATTGATAAGTTACCTCCAATATAAAAAAAAAGTATTTCTCCTCCGAAAGTTTGGGCTGCTATAATACACCCTTCCAAAATTTTAACATTCTTTAGGTTGTATTCTTCAGAAATATCCTCAACGTACCTGAAATTGAAGTTTGAAAAGATTGAAAATCTAACCTAACTTAACCTAAAATTGAAACTTAAATAACTGTTTTTATGAAAATTAAGGAATGTAGGCGAAAGACAAAAGTGAGAATAGCAAAAAAGATCCTCTTACCACAACAGGAAATAGGTGAGAAATCCATCTGCAGCTCCAGCCATTATCGTGAAAATTAAAAAAATGCAAACGACGTTATACTTCATTAAGTTCCTCAGTTCCTTCCATATATTCTCAGGGGCAGGAATAACCGGTAACTGCAAAAAAAATGCCGAAACTTTGATAGGAAAGAAAATATACAGGGTGGGTCGATAAAGCTCGATAACTCTTGCAAATTTCGAGCTAGGAGGACGATTCGAATTTTAATACAATGTTAACTTGGTAATCCTTCCGCTTACCTTCAATTTTACGCAAGAAATTAGGTCGAAAAAGGCGAAAACCAGCATGATACCTACAGCTGGTCCGTAACCTTCAAGATCTACAATATAGTTGTCCATGACATATCCAGAAAGAAGGGCTGTTAACCCGTATCCAATAGAACCCCAAATCCTCTGTTTTCCATAGTCGTATTCATTTCCTTAGCAAAAATGCAAAATTGTTTTTTTTTTTTTTTTCCAGAATGATTCATCAGTTTTTACTCACCGATTACATCGAAGCAAACTGCGTCGCTTATGGA
Source organism: Hippodamia convergens (assembly GCA_038502775.1). Classification (NCBI taxonomy): domain Eukaryota; kingdom Metazoa; phylum Arthropoda; class Insecta; order Coleoptera; family Coccinellidae; genus Hippodamia; species Hippodamia convergens. The sequence continues at coordinate 30,893,933 of CM076614.1, forward strand.
ATTCACAACGTTGAAAGCTATGGTCCCAACAGACAACAGAACGATGAAAAACCAAAAATAAGCGGATTTAAAAAGGACTTCATTAGAAATCTCGCTGGCTTCTTTACATTTAAACTCGCATGGGAGGTCCTCCTCGATTTGATTTTCTTTGGTCATATCGCAGATTGAAGCTGTTGTTGATTCATTGGAGTAAACGTAAAGCCAGTATTTCTCAGTTTTCGATAAATAAACATTCGGAAGAACACTCGACTTCGATGAAATCCACAGTGGTATTCACCTTAAATTAAACATACGTTAGTGATCTATCGGGTTTCGACTTGAACTCGAAGAATTTTCTACCATATTACCACTACATCATCGCACTTATAAACGACATCCTCGACATCAACTTTGTACATATTGTAGGTTCTTAAAGGTATGAATATGATGCAGCCATAAGAAACTGCCATGATAAGTATGAGACCCATAAAAATGGTCTTTCGGTAATCCACATAAACATCCACTATAATACCGAATAAAGGTTTAGCTAGGAGGTAAGCAAACGGGAGAATCCCGGTAACAATCCCCATTATAACAGATGAAATACCCAGTTCTTTCCCAAACACTTGAAGCTGAGGTAATATAGGTCCCAAAGCTGAAATTGATCAAATTCAATGCATGAATACTGCTAAAAAATTACCCACCAGCCATGAAAAAGAAAAAGTGAGCTTTTATAGGTATCAATTTTCTCACAACCATCATGGTTTGATCCCTTGAATACGTAATGTAATAGGAAAAACTGATACAATGGAACAATTCAAGGATGTCTCTTCCTTATCATCTTATCATCGAATGGGATGCTGTATAGTCATCAAATATTACTCATAATGGCACGGAGGACACTTGGGGGTTCCCATACCCAAACAGACTTCCTTAATTAATAACATCGTTGTTATTAATTCGCAACATTTGCGTCCCCATTCTGCTCATTGGTAT